>JAHHUM010001800.1:0-339669 GCA_036173005.1 Crenichthys baileyi
AGCTCAGAGTTTTTGTGGATTTTGGTTTTTTCTTCTGATTTTCACGCTCGGGACCTGGGTGAACCCTGCTGGGACGTCCGCTCCTGGGAAGATTAGTAGCTTCTGAGATGTTTACCACTTGTGAATAATTTTTCTTTCTGTAGAACGGTGGATTTCAGATAGTTTGGAGATGACCTGACAATCCCCAGGTTGATGGGCAGCAACAGTTGCTGCTTTAAGCTCATAGCTAATGTCTTTCCACCTCGGCATTGTGCTGACACACACCTGTACGCCAAAACCCTTGCTTCTGTAGAGGTCCTCACGCTGATGATCATTCACTGAGTCCATCTGATCACCAGCACCTAGCTGCTCCTTCCCTTCTCATATCCAGAGAAAGCACCCTGAGTCTTCCTAGTTTTTAACAGATTTTCCATCCTGGTGTGATTCATGCATTTCATTTTGTAGTGACTCTAAGGAGGCAATACAACTTTTTATTGGCAAATAAATTGTCATTGTTATGATAACTGTATGAAAGATTCAATGATAAAATAAGCTGGAGCACTCCTCACCTATTTTCCTTACAAGCAGCTGGACTTTAACAACTTTGGATGCTTCCTCCCACAGTCCAAAAACATGACTGTTAGGTTCACTGGTCTCAGTAAATCGCCCTGAGGCTCGAGTGTGGGCCTGGTTGTTTGTCCTGAAATGGACTGGTGACCCGGACTGGTGTGGAGAACTTCAAGCCCAGAGGTTCAGCTGCAGAAAAAAAGCTTTTTTACAGAATTGTGTTCCCACCAGAACAGAGCTTGTTAAACACTGGCAGCAGGTGGGTTGGAGTGTGTCTGCATGTGGAGTCATGAGAAGATTCTTGGACAAGGACAGCATAGAAGCCACCTCTGTACTCCTGCTGATTGTGTGGGAAACCTGGAGAGGAAAACCTGAGAGCTACCATAAATCTATGTGAGGAGCCAAGTGTGAAGCATCTGGATCTGGTCCATGGTGTTTCCTTCCAGCAGATCAGAGTGAATTCCAGAAGTTAGTGAGGACCACTGCTGCAAATTGAATTGAAAGTGAATGTATTTGCTGATAAAATACTTGAAATGTGTTTGATTGTTCTTCAGATTCCCACAGAAACATAGAAAAGAAAAATTTTAGCTCTGTGACCTCTGACCCCTCCTACTGCCCTTTGGTTAGTTTCACCACTGCATGTCCGACAGCAGCCGGTCACAGCTTGTGTAAATATTTAAGTCCCTGATGCTGAATACATGTTTACCTGCGAGTTCAGTTGGAGATTTGCTCCCATTTTGCTGAACTTGTTCAACATTCTTAGTAGAAACCAGAAGCACCGTGGTCCAACTAGTGGAAGCAGAAGTCCCACTACAACTAGAAGTTTAAAAGAACAAACTAGTTGTCGGTGACTATGTTATACTAGTTACCTGGCTGGCATTTAAAAAACCCAAACGAGTCAACTAGTCAACACAAATTCTGGCCACTAGTTGACAAGTTGGTGCTTTTTGGCCATACTGATTCATTAGAGCTAAAAATGTCAATAACCCAACTAGTGTGCCTAAAATGCGTGCTCTTGTTAACTAGTTGGCATTTTTTGATGCACTAGTGAACTAGTTGACTGCCATGCTTACAACTAGTTAACTGATGCTTTCTTTAGGCTTGACTGTTAACATGTCGGCCATATGTAGTGTTATCACTCAAGTAGTTAACATTTCTAGTAGTAGAAGGGCTCAGTTTTTAGTGGTCGAGTAAATTAGTTGACATTTTTAGCTGGACTAGTAAACTAGGGTTTGTTTTTTTATCCTGGGAAGTCTAAGCTCTACTAGTTGACTGGTGTACAAATCTAAGGGTCACTGGTGAACTAGTGGGCAGATTTTGTGTTGACTAGTTTATATGTTGGACTTTAGCTGCCAACTGGTCAACTAGTATAACATAGTTATCAAGTAGTGCATGGAAACCCTTCCTGGTAGTGACTTAAAGGTGAGATTTTGTGGTGTTAATGCAGCACTTTGATTATTAGTGGAAATTCTGCTTCTACTAGTTGGTCAAAAGAATTAATATGAAGAAACTAGAGCAGCAAATCATTTAACTAGTTTGAGAAAATGTGACCTAGTTGTGAACTAGAAGTAAAAAGTATGGCTGATATGAAGAATGTTGAATATTTTCACAAAGGGCTTGCCATACATCTCCCTCCCATCCTGTCCCAGATCCCGGCAGACACCCGTCTCCATCCACCCCGCCCCGCCTGCTCTCTTCTTCTCCTCTCTTGTTGCTGTGGATGGTTGACCTCAGGTTCTGGACCTCCTTCCTGCTTCCCTGTTCCTCCATCTTCTTCACACACATGGAGTTTGTCTCACTTCAATAAGTAATGATTTTTATACATTTTAACAGAGCTGTAGAAACCAGCAGTGATAAAAGACAACCATGGTTAAACATTCTGTCTTTATTTCATCTACAGGAAAAGAAAATGAGCCCAGAGCTGCTTTAATTGAAAGGAACCTCAACCTGAACCTCTACTCTGAGATGATAAAACTCAACGCTTTAAGAAAGGGAGCAGAAATGAGCTTTTCTTCAGGTTGGATCCCCTCAACAGAATCAAATCCGCCTGGTTTCAGACGATCCAGAACTTCTAGAATCAAAAGTTTCACTTTAACAGTGAAATTAGATGTAGGGATGCACAATATATCGGCATAAACATCGTTTTCAGCCGCTCTGAGTCGTATTTTAACATCACGGTACTGGTCCCATCAGTAAAACTGGCCTGAGGTTTGTGCAGTTTGCAATACTAATGACGGATATCGATATCAGCCTAGATTTTCATATCGGTTCATCCCAAATTAGATGTGGCAGTGACAGAAGTGCAGTAAACATCTTCACCATCAGTGTTAGATTTTGAAATCAGAACTGATTTAAGGTCTTATTCTGGTTGGGCTCTGAAGTTCTTCACAGGAAGGTCATCACGGTTCCTTTCTTCCCGACCTGGTGAGGCTGCAGCTCGTGGAACTGAATCACGATCCTGCAAACAGCAAATCCTCCAATCATCAAACTCATTCAGTTTACAGAAGACTGGCGTGGTTCCTTCATGATGATTTATCACTTCCTGTCCAGCCACCAACACAGGAAGCTGTCAGCAGAAGGAAATGTGTGGTTTGTTTGGGGCTCAGGATGCTGCAGCATTTTATTTCTGGGTTTATGCAACAGGTTATAAATGCTGTCAAACGTAGAGATGAATTCAGACGAACAGTAACAACTAAAACTGAATGTTTTAATTAATATTTATTACCTCGTTTTATAAAGGCCTTATTTTTATTATTACTATCGATTCTCTGCATTATACAGAACAATACAGCTACAGTATAATCAGTCATAACATTATGAACATCAGTCTATATTTTTAAGGAATCAACAGTTCAGTTTCTTATTTTCAGAAGAGATTTATAACAAAAATCTTCACATCTGTGAATTAAAAGGGACATTTTTGGATGATTGAATGAAAATCCAAAATTCTGCTTCTCAGAAAATTTGAAAATTACATCGAACAATAAAACAGGAGTTTTAATACAGAAATGTTCTGTTACAGCCATGTTATGGCCCACGCCGTCATAGAGAGGAGCAGACAGTCACCAAAGATCTCTGCTAAAGAACCTGGATATCCATAGAGTGCTGCCACCAAGCATATCAATGGAAAGTTGAGTGGAAGGAAAAGTGTGGGAGAAAAAGATGCACAAGCAACAGCGCCGACCATTACCTTGAGAGGATTATAAAGCAAAGCCCATTAAAGAGTTTAATAGAGATTCACAAGAAGCGAACAGCAGCTGGAGTCAGAGCTCCAAGAACCATCGTACAGAGACGTGTCCAGAACACGGGCTACAACCTTCACACTTCTTGTGGCAAACCAACCTGGACCAGAGACAATGCCTGAAGTGTCTCACCAGGGCCGAGGACAAAGAGAACCAGACTGCTGCTCAGCGGACTAAAGTCCTCTTTTGAGGTGAAAGCAAATGTTGAATTCAGCGCTCAAGGTCCCAGAGTCTAGAGGAAGAGTGCCATGTCATCTGCTGGTTCTGGTCCACTGGGTTTTCTGAAGTCCTCAGTCAACACAGCCATCTACCAGAGCACTTCCTGCTCCTGGTGCTGACAAACCTTATGGAGATGCTGATTTTATTTTCTAGCAGGACTTGGTACTGACCCACAGCGCCAGAAGTACCAAAAGCTGCTTCAGTCACCATGGTAACAGCAGCAAACTGGCCTGACCTGAACCTTCTGTGTGCTGTTGTCAAGAGGAAGATGAGAGACACCACAACCAGCAGTGCCTGAAGGTGACCTCAAGGTTGCTATTAAAGTAACCTGGACCTCCTGAACACCTCAGCAGAACCACAGGCTGATCCTCCATGCCATGCTTCACTGATCCGGTAATTCATGCAAGTGGAGCCCAGACCACGTACTGAGAACACATCCAGCCTTCCCTCCTCAAAGTTTGTGATCCTTGACTGTTCCTCCAGATTGGACCTCTCCTGGTTTCTCCTGACCTCCACAGACCAGGAACATCTAACCATCAGTTTGTTCCTCATCAGAGTTGCTCATTCTACAGTGAACACGGGAACCTCAGATCTGGTCCTATAACTTCCATGCCTGTGAAGATGCTTCTGGTTTACGTACTGGTTCCTCTCGCCTATTTCTGGGTCATTTTAATGAACTTCACTGGTATTCTGTCTGGAAATGAGGTTTGAAACTCAAACTATCTGCAGAAATTTGAACCATCTGGAGGAATCGCAGAGTTTCTAGTTCAGTCGAGTCCATCTAACATCTCCCCCTGAACGTAAGTCATTACAGAACCTTCTGCTTAGACACAACAGAACTCAGGTACCGATTCTAACAACAGTATCAGTTATTATTAGCAAGCAGAAGGTGCACCTCACCTGTCTTCAGTCAGACCGAGTTCTTGGGTCAGAAAGCTGAAGATCTTGGCACTGTGCTCCTTGTTCTTCTCAGCGGTGTCAGTCACAGAGATGGCCGACACCGACACCACCACACAAGGAGAGCAGGAGCCGCCTATCAGCATCGGAAGCCCGGGATGGACCACCACGTTCATCCTCTGGGACAGAAAGAGCATCGGATCAATTCACTTCGTCTCAGGGAGCTTACCAGAACAAGCAGATCCAAACCCGGCAGATTCTACTGGGTCACTGACTGAGCATGCAGTGACACTGGACAGCATGTAGCGCAGTGGAGAGCAGCTCCAGCAGAACCAGAACCTGGCTCGGTGTGAGTGGTCATCTGCTCCAGCTGGCTGTGGGTTTGGGTTTGGGTTTGGGAAGCCAGAGCAGAAGGATGATGGAGAACAAAGATTCAAGGAGACCATGACAAGCCCAGAGAAGCGCTGACCCGAACCTGGACCGCCAACAGGAATGCCTGAAAGCTTGGAAGGAAATCTGATGCACATTTTAGCTGTTAAATATCCTCTTTATACGAGTATGAACAATATTCTAAAACCAGGTCAAACGGGCCAACACCGACAGACCTTCTGGTTCTGAAGCTCGCCAGATGACTTAGAGACCCGCAGGTGTGTTCCACCTGTCAGACACGTCGACCAGCAGGACCAGTTTGGGACCATACTGGAGTTAAACTGGTTTACTAGTGTCGTGGTGCGACTGGTTGACTCACGTCCTCTGGTTTCCTCAGAGCCGCGGCGGTGATGGAGCAGAACCGCTTCAAGAAGTCCTCAGAGAAGCTGCTGGAGGCCAGGTTACTCTGGAGGTCGATGAAGGGCATCTTCACTGGTGGGACTGGGAGCTGTGGTTTGCTGCGACGCGGAGGGAAGAAGACGAGAGTTCAATGATCTCAGTAGGATACTTCTTCCGGTTGTAACTTTCAAAATAAAGCGCAGCTGCGTAGAAACAGACTTGGTTGGGTTTTCTTCACGTCTCTCAGAGACAATATTATAACGATGGTTCTGCTCTTTCTACTTTAACTAGGCCTTTATTCGTCAGTCTCCGCGCGTCCGCTTAAAAAAAGCGCATTTATGCGTCAAATGACGCTTCTTCCGTCCACCGCCGGACTGTTAATAAGAGCAGGCGAGAGAGCGCTGAGTGAAACTGTTTTTAAATCAGATAACCAGATAAAGCAGCAGTAAAATCAAGTTGTTTCCAACTGGATAATAAAACATCTCCTGCTTGTTTCGGGGTTGGTTTGAACGGACCGCTGAGACTTAAATCTGGGCTGTAGAGACCCATTTTATTCCTTGGAGTTTAATTCTAGCAGAGTTTGAGACTCTTTTAAAGATGATGGTTTTATGATATATTCTGTATTTCATTTTAACTTGTTTTTTAATAACTTTCTTTGGCTTCTTTGCTCTTGTTTTGTCTTTGACTGAACTGTAAACACGTCAATTTCTGTTGTTTTTATGTGCTATATAAATACACTGAAACTGACATTCACATAAAATACAAAATATGACATTAAAATACCATATTTTTTATGGTTATAAAAGATTAGCAGAATTTTTGATTTTTTCATATTTGAAGTAGAAGTAAAAAACTTCGACCCATTTTCATATTCTGACAGGCCACACATTTCAGATATTTATTTGTTTAAAAATGTTGAATCATTTTCCTTCACACTATGAACCACTTTGTGTTGGTCTGGCTCTTAAAATCCCAGTAAAACAAGTCTGTTGAAACGTCACCAAATGTGAAAAAGTTTTAGAGGTGTGAATACTTTTGCATGGCGCTGTAGCTGTGTAATCTCACAGATTCAGCCCTCAGCTATTTTAAACAATGGGAATGATTAACTGTGATATATAATGTTTACTCCATTTATTATTAGAACTATTTTATTTCTTTCTCACAGATGATGTGAAACATGCCGCACGATGGCGCTGTCCTCCCAACAGAAACAGTAACAACGAATTTCGCCAAAACTGATTAGAGTTTTGTCGTCATGAATCCGTTTCTAACATGTCTATTTGATAAATCAGTTGACTTTAGGGGCTCCAAACAAGCTGATGAATCAATACGAATGTTTTAAAGACTTAACAGGAACCTAAACTTAAAGCAGCTTGTGTTCTAGATCAATGCAGGATACAATATTGTGTGTCTTTACGCGGAAAAAATGAAATAAGGGTTTATTATCCTGCTTTAAATATGCATTAAACTCTAACTTTGATTTTCTAAGTCTGGATAATTTGGCCCGTTTCTGGATCAACTGGATCAGCTCGAAACAAGCTCTCAGTCTCCAGGCAACTAGTCGGTGTAAAGCCATTGTTGCCTGTCCAGCCAATCATAGTTTTTGACGACACATAACTGGCTAAAGTTGGAGTATAAAAAGGTGCGCGCTAATAAACTATGACGCCCGTCAGCGTTGCTCATTAATCCATCCGCAGCTCTGAGGCGCAGCACCTCCCAGCACGAAGGGGATCCTTTTTCTTCCGCACCTGAAAAACATTGAAAACCGACCGACAGAGATGCATCTGTCCCGGATTGCGCAGTGTCTCAGCTTGTTGGCTGTTTTGGGTCCAGTTGTCCTGAGCGAACAGGAGACGCAACAGCAGCAGCCCTCCGGCACCAGCCCCACGGACACGGAGCAGTGCCTCACCTGCGAGGTGCGGCAGCACATCAGAACCATGCGGCTAAACGCGATCAAGTCCCAGATTCTGAGCAAGCTGCGGATGACGGAGGCTCCCAACATCAGCCGGGACGTTGTGCAGCAGCTCCTGCCCAAGGCGCCGCCACTTCAGCAGCTGCTCGACCAGTACGACGTGCTGGGAGACGACAACAGGGATTTGGTCATGGAGGAGGACGACGAGCACGCAACTACAGAGACACTAATGATGAAGGCTACTGAACGTAAGTCCGTGTTTAGAGTCTGTTGTTGCATCAGGAAGGCGAGTTCTGCGCGTAATTTTACGCACAGATTTGCAAACAAAGAGCTTTTTTTCATCGCGTGGAGTTTTTAAGGTTTTGGTGGTAGTTGTAAGAATATTTAATTATTCCCAAGATTTCTGTTTAATGTATTTCTTGCAGAACAATTAAACTGTTTCTTGGCCTTTTTGTGCGTAAAATCAGGTTTCATACACCGGAGACAGAGAAAGGGCTTTTATTTCTGTTCACATCGAGTTGTTAGGTTTTTAATGGTGGATCCGCGTTTTATAAACCTTACCCAGATACAACGGCTGTTCCCTGGAGCTTTTACAAGAGGACAGAGTGGGTTATTGGCATCTTCACTGCGTAAAACTATGGTTTCCTAAACAGAGGCAAGAAAAAAAAGGCTTTATTTTGGAATCATGCTGAGTTTTAGATTTCATGATGAACATTGAAACACTATCAAGATTAAAAAGGTTGTGTATTAGAGGGTTTCTAAGACCATTTAATAGCGATCTAAGTTGGTAAAGAGGTTTTTACGCACAAAAGATGCATTGGAAACCATGAATTTTGACATTAGGTGGATGTTTCGGGTGATGATGAATTACACACATTCCCAAGATGAAAAAACGGTATTACTGTTAGTTTTTACAAGGCTAAAATGACTCTTTATTGACGCTTTATTTTTAGCATCAGAACCAGACACATTCACGTATTTTTACGTTTATTAGGTTTTAAAATGTTTGAACAATAATTACGTATGGAAACAAAAAATTAGGTGGGAACAATCCGTTACTTCAAGTCCATGATGAGCATGCACAGTAAGAAGAGAATATTAAAGGCATACAGTCTGTAAAGAGGTAGCATTGAAGGGGCTTGGCAGTGGTGTCAGTGGGGGGTCCAGAATGTTGTAGAATCTGCCCTCATCATAAAACCTCCGTTTCTCCAAATGAAGAGCAGCTCCAAGTCAACTGAAGGGACTCGGTTTGTTTTTCCCACCTCTGCTGTAATTTCAGCACTCACCTTTCCCAACAAACAACCAGATTCTCTTACTCTCTGACATCAAGCCAGAAGCTTGCAGCTCTTAAAACAGCACCAAGCGGGTCTGGTTCTGAGTTCTTAGTCTGCAGGTCCAGCAGGAGCAGGTTAAGCTGCAAAGATATGTTGGAACTGTTCAACCTGCATATGGTTTATGATTCATTTGTAATTAAATATAGAAGCATTTCCCTGATTGTAGCATTTTACCATCCATGCGTAATTCCACTCCCTCATTCAGCAGAGAACATTTCCTCCTCCTCTTTGTTTCTGCAGCCGACTCTGTCGTTCAGGTGGACGGAGAACCAAGGTGCTGCCTTTTCTCCTTCACCCAGAAGCTTCAGGCCAACCGGATCGTCCGTGCGCAGCTGTGGGTGCACATGCGCCCCGCAGGCGAAGCGACCACCGTGTTCCTGCAGATCTCCCGCCTAATGCCGGCCACGGAGGGGAGGAGGCACATACGGATCCGCTCCCTGAAGATCGACGTCAACGCCGGGGTCAGCTCCTGGCAGAGCATAGACGTCAAACAGGTTCTGGGCGTGTGGCTGCGGCAGCCGGAGACCAACTGGGGCGTCGAGATCAACGCCTTCGACTCCAGGGGAAATGATCTAGCTGTGACCTCTGTGGAGCCTGGAGAAGAAGGACTGGTGAGTTTATTATGGAAACCCATCAAAGCCCACTTCTTACTGTTCTGTTGGTTCGGGTCGGTCCACAACCCCGTCTACAAATATTAGAAATTTACCCCACATTTCCTCCAAGACCGAAGCGGGATTTCGGTTCTCCTTGGAGGCTCATAACTTCACCGCAGCAGCATCTTTCAAAGTCTGAACAACTCCCAGAAATATTTTTTTAAATAACGACAGTTTAAGTTTCATCAGGGAGTTAAACACAAAATGCTGGTCATGGTTTCGTTTATTAAAGATAAATCTATCCAATCCAGCCTGATCCTGTGTGAAAAAGTATTTACCCCCTAAGCCTAATAACTGGTTGATCCTCCTTGGCAGCAGCAGCTGCCATCAGGTGTCTGTGATAAATGTTAATGCGTCTTTAGCATTACTGTGGAGGAACGTTGACCCACTCTGCTTTGCTGAATTGTTTTAATTCAGCCTCATTGGAGGACTTCCAGCACGAACGACCTGTTTAAGGTCAGTCCACAGCATCTCAATTGGTTTGAAGTCCAGACTTTGACTAGACCACTTGAAATCCTTCACTTTACTGTTCTTGATCCATTCAGAGGTGGACTTACTGGTGTGTTTTACCTCATGGTCCAGCTGCACAATCTAGGTGTTCTTGGGCTGAAGGTCACAAGCAAATTGGTGGACCCTCTCGTCCAGGATCTTCTGCTAGAGAGCATAATTCATGGTTCCATCAATTACAGCAAGGCATGTAGGTCATGAAGCAGAAAAGCAGCCCCATACCATCACACTACCACCACTATGCTTGGCTGTAGGTGTGATGTCTTGGTTTTGAGATGCTGCTAGTTTGACACCAGATGTATTGGGATGCACCTCTTCCAGAAAGGTCCACTTTTGTCTCATCAGTCCACAGAATATTTTCCCAGAAGTCTTAGGGATTATCCAGATGTTTTGTTTTATTAAATGTGAGCTGAGCCTTTGTGTTCTTTTGGGTCAGCAGTGGTTCTGGCTTTGGAATTCTCCCATGGAGGGCATTTCTGCCCAGATTCTCTTTCCAATTGTTGAATAGTGACATTTGACCTTAACTGAGGCAATGAGGCCAGTAGAGTTTTAGATGTTGTTCTGGGTTCTTCTGTGACCTCTTGGATGAGTCTTCAGGTCGGACACTGCTGGGAAGGTTCTCCATTGTTCCATGTGTTCTCTATGTGCAGATGATGGTTCTCACTGTGGTTCTCTGGAGACCCAAAGCCTTAGAAAAGGCTGTTCAACCCTGGCTTGCAAACGTCTGGCTTGGAGCTTTTTCCCTTTCTAAATAAAGTGATCATTTGAAAACTGCTTTCTGTATTTTCTGAGCTTATTTTTGTCTGATATTAAAAAGTTTGATCTGAAACATCTAAGTCATGAAACAGTGCGTCTACACAAAGCACTGTAAACATCAGGAGTTCCTGAAACCCATAGTTCAAGTTTTCTTGGAGCCTTTAAGGTTAGATCCATGATTTTGTTTCCGTTTGCCTGCCTGATTAGAGGAGTGTTGCTGTGGGTTCCACTTCCAGAAAATACAACTAAAAAAATTCCTAAAACTTTGGTTTTAAATTGGGAACTGTAAGCTTTGACATTTGGTAGTGATAATTTGCACACTAATTACTAATTATGTATGAAGTGTGAGTATTTCTCCCATGCACACTAACGAGTTTGGGCTAAAGGAGTGAGAAAACCCAGCTGTTTTACAGGGTTTCTCTGTCGGACTTTATGGTAGAAACACGAGTTTCTACTACTACTACTTTCGTGCCCATTATTTCTTCTCCACATGCGTCTCCGGCTGTGATAGGACTTACAGTTTTCTTTCAAATCAGCCCAAAGTGTGGGGTGTGATCCCCAAACTCCGATTCACTCCCATTAGAAATTAGTTCTGAATGTTTCTGTCCAAACTGGAAGTCAGACCTCCGACAGAAAACACTGAGGACAAATAAAAATGCTAAATGTGGCCTTCACAAAGTTCTGCTACTGCCAGTTTTTCTTACAGCAACTGTTAAATTCTTTTTTTGGTTTCTGTCTAATGAGAATAGTGATGCTGTGGGCTCTCCTTCCCCACTGCTTCCCAGAAAAAGTGTGAATCACCATAGCAACTAGTGACTAAGCCAGTTCTTCTTTCTCATGTTAATCCATCATGGCTGCCCCCATAGACCCTGTATAATCTCTGTTTAGAACTGATTAAATTAAGAGTTAATTGATAGATCCAGTCAAACACTGAAGGGGAAAACAGGGAGGTTCATATTAAGCCAGGGTTTTTGTAGGACCAACGTGCGAACAGGAGCGTGGGACCCATAAGGTGAGTTGAATATTTAATAACTGAACTGAGAACTTACAGCATCGAAGCGAGGCAGGTAGGCAGACGTGGAACAGGAAAACAACGGCGACATGGAGAACAGTACGATCCAGTGATGACAATAAAAAACCAGAGAGTATAAATGCTGAGGGAAGTGGAGAATGGACCAATGAACTTCAGGAGGTAATCAGAGGGAATCAGGAACAGCTGATGGAACAGGGAGATAGAAGGCAACTGAGGGAGATTGGCTAATTAACACAGATGAGGAGGGAGTGCAGGGAGGTAACAGAAAACATCTAAGTTAACCGAAACAAGTGAACTATGAGGCTACCAAAAATAAAATGAACAGAGAAAAAACAGATCTGTAAGAAAATAGAAACTAAAACACCCAACCAGGGAAGTAACAAACACCTAAACAACAGAATGAATCTAATAAACGTGAACGAACTGAAATAAAGCAAGTGCAGAACATGGCAGTGAAGAGAATATGAACACAACTCAAAGCCCCAAACACAGGCAGATTATGACCGGAAGATGTTTTAACTCAGACTTTCAAAATAAACCCAACCCAAACTCAGTCAGAATGTATTTCTTCCACAGCATACAGAAGGAGGTTGACCTTGTTGGATTTTACTGATTAAAATTTGTTCTGAAATGTTCTTGTTTTACCTTTAAACTGAACTTTGTTTGCGTTTGACTGAGATGAAAACCCTGGTCCTGCATGAGGCGCTCAGTTTAGCCTTCCAGAAAGTTATGGCTCTGCAGCCTCAGCAGGCGGTTAAACCCTCCAGCACTTCACTGCTGGATCAAGGAGCCGGGATATAAAAGATTTATAAGTTCTGTTAATCAACACAGACTCCATGGAGGTGCTCACCTGCATTTGGACCAACGCCTGGCTCACAGTGACTTTAAATCTTATTGCTTGATTACATAAAGGTTCAGCCGCTCCACATTCCTTACAGCATTCTGTGTGACATTGCAAATCAGAGTAATTGCCTGCACACACACACGCACACACACCATGATCAATGACAAACAGACATCACGCTGCTCGACTGCTGGCACCGGCCTCTGGAGCAACTAACCAACCGTCTGATGATTTAATTTCTCTAAAAGTCAAAGTTTTATCATATTACTGTGACATGTTTGAACACTGACTGCCAGAAGGAAATTACAGGGTTTGATGCTGACCATGTTTTGTCGTTTCAGCAACCGTTCATTGAGGTGAAGATCTCAGAGGGCCCCAAACGAGCCAGGAGAAACTCGGGTATGGACTGCGATGAGAACTCTCCGGATACTCGCTGCTGCCGCTACCCGCTCACCGTCAACTTTGAGGACTTTGGCTTCCACTGGATTATTGCACCGAAACGCTACAGGGCCAACTACTGTTCAGGGGAGTGTGAGTACATGCAACTGCAGAAGTACCCGCACACCCACCTGGTGATCAAGGCCAACCCTAGAGGGTCTGTAGGCCCCTGCTGTTCCCCCACCAAGATGTCCGCCATCAACATGCTGTACTTTAACCACGAAGAGCAGATCATCTACGGCACAATCCCCAACATGGTGGTGGACCGCTGCGGATGCTCCTGAGTTCAGAGCCCCACCCGTACCCTCCCTCACTGCAGACTTTCTGACCCAACAGATCCACCTGATCCGACGCTTTCCTGCAGACCACCGTGCAACAGAAGCAGAGTAGAGGCCATATACAGCCTTGTCTTCCTGCAGGGCAGCGCTTTCAGCACCAGCCTTCTGTAGCTCTAACTTCTTTCTTCCAGTGAAACTTTAACCATCAAGGCTTGAAGCCAGACAGGTGCAAGAACAGAAAGACACACATGATGGACCTTGGAATGAATGTAGGCACCATAACTGACCGTACTTCTAAGACACATTAATACACTTATTTCTATGCTTTGCTATGTTTGTGAGAACCAATTTATAAATCATGTTTCCCTCTCCAACCTTCTGAAAACAGTTTGAGACCCACTGGAGTGACACCTCACCCCAGCTGAACCGCCACCAGCAATAAAACATTCCGAGAATTAACAAACCAGAGGCAAACAATTAGTTTAAATGCATTTTTCCTCATTAACAATGTTAATATTTAGCAAATAACCTCCTCAAACATGCATGCTTTTACAGACCCGACCAAGAACCAGCTCCGGTGTCCGATTAAAAAAAGCTCGACCTGCCCGGCACACTTGAACTGTCCTGATTGTAACTTCCCCTCTCTGGACAGAAAGACTTGAATTGAAGGCACAGTGAAAGCAGCCTGAGAAAACGTTGAGATGTGTGAACGTGGAGACCTTGTCTTACAAACAACAGTTTGCACTATGGCACACCAATAGAACGAGTTGGTTGCTATAAAAAGAGTTGTAAAAACTGATTTTGATATGTTTGATAATTTGTATTGTTTGCAGCTGGGAGGTGTCCTCCTCAGCCACTGATGGTGAGTGTATAAAACCACAATGTAGCAAATAAAACATGTTATACAGAAGCTTTCTATATATATACTTGTTTGAACAAATAAAATCTGTAGCTTGTTTGTTGACTTCTGTTTCTTTTTCAGATGGTTTATTTCACTTATTTACCTAATTTGCAATTAAATTCAGTCCCAGTGAAATATATCGAATCCAAAAACTGCTTGCAGTCAGTTTTCAATGCATTTTCAATAAAACCTGAAAAGTGTGAAACAGTTTGATTAAACGTCAATGAGGAAAGAAATCAATGATCTGTATTGATATGAATCAATCAATAACTGAGTCAATGCATAATCAACACAACCATGCAAAAGTATTTACCTCACCTTTTTAACATTTTGTCACATACATGTTTTATTTTAAAATAAAAACCTGAAAAATATGGTGTGCATTTATAATCAGAGTCAGAAGTCTGCAGAACCACCTCTGGCTGCAGGTCCAGCTGCAGGCCTTTAAACATCTACAGACTGAAGGCTTCTTCATTTTTTCTTGTTAAACAGCTCATTTCTGTCCCATAGGATAGAGTACATCCATGAACATTCAGGTCTTGCTACAGATTCTCAGTTAGATTTAGGTTTGGACTTTGACTAGGTCATTTAAACACATGCATTTGCTTTGATCTAAACCATTGTATCTCTGGCTGTATGTTTATGGTGGCTGTTCTGCTGGAAGGTGAACCTCCTCCCCAGTCTCAAGTTTCCTGCAGCCTCTAACAGGTTTTCTTCCAGGATGGTCCTGGATTTAGCGCCATCCATCTTCACATCAACTCTGACCAGACTCCCTGTCCCTGCTGAAGAAAACCATCCCCAAAGCATGATGCTGCCCCCACCGTGTTTAACTGGTGTGTTTTGTTCAGTGGTAACCTTGGTCTCCTCTGGTCAGAGAACCTCCTTCCACGTTTGCCATCTCTCCTACATGGCTTGTATCAAACTGCAAACCGTGCTCTTCTTCCTGCATCTCTTCCTTGAAAGCCAGATTTATGTAAAAAATGACCAATTAATTTTCTTGTGGACAGATTCTCCCACCTGAGCTGTGGATCTCTGCGGCTCCTCCAGAGTTACCTCTTGGGTGCTTCTCTAATTAATGCTCTCCTTGCCCAGCCTGTCAGTTTAGGTGGACGTTCATGTCTTGGTAGGTCTGCAGGTGGTCCATCCTCTCTCCATGTTCAGATGGTGGATGGAACAGAGTTCTGGGAGATGTTCAAAGCTTGGATATTATTTTAGAACCTAATCCTGCTTTAAACTGAACCAGAACTTTCTCCCTGATCTGCTATGTTCCTTGTTCTTCATGATGCTGGTTGTTCTGTGATGTTCTCTAAGGAACCACGGAGGCCAGAAACAGAACAGCTGCAGTTAGACTTAGATTAAATCACACACAGCTGGACTCTGGTTACTGATCAGGTAACTTCTAAGGGCTCTTGGTTGCAGTGGTTTTTACTTTGTGGAATCAGAATAGACGGGGCTGAATATAAATGCATGCAACCCTTGTCAGATTTTTATTTGCAGAAAATGACAGAACTCTGACATTTTCCTGCCCCTTAACGGTTCTGCATCACTTTGTTTTGCTCTGGTAAATAAAGCCAGTAAAGTCTCTGGTTGGAAAGGTTCAACGGGTGTCAATAGTTTTGTAATGTTCTGTATGACTTAACAAAGTCAAATCATGAATACATTAATAGTTCATAACTTTTGTTAAGTTGTGCATGAATTTATATCCATACAACTGTGCTGAAATACTAAGCCTGTAAATGTAATTGAACATATTTATACAAAGCAGCTGATTGGTAAATTATCACTTGAATGTAAATCAAAAGGTGATGTACAGCAGATTTGTCCCCTAACTACCTTTAGTTCTTACATTTTTAAGACATGCATCAGTTTTACATTAAAATGCAGAACATTTAGTTTTCTTTCTCATGACATATCTCTCTAAACTGACAAATTTAAAAAGGCCTTAAAAGGCCAAATATTACTGGAAAAACACCCAACTGCAGCATATTGTAAACTCCTAGAGAACATGAGGAACCAGGTGAATTATTGCAGGGGGATAATCACAAAATGAAGAGCAGGTGAGCGGGGAGCAGAAAAACAAGCATTCAGAAGCGAAAAGAACAGGAAAACCACAAGAAAACAAATTTTAAACGTCTACTAAGCTGAGGATGTGTTAATGTGAAATTATCAGATTAACTTTACTTTGAGTTGTTGAGGTTACTACTATGTGATGAACAGCCAAAGCCAAACCCCACAGCCTGATTCAGAAAGTGAGAATCTGAAAGTCTCCAACGTCCAGACATGAAAACAGTCCCATCCTGAGCCCGTTTCAGCCCAGTTTCCCTGACTTCGTTTTTCCCAGTGAGGACATGTTGAAAGCGCTGCAGTCTAATGAGAGGATGTGAACTGTGGAGCGCTCTGACAGCATGACCTATCCGACTGACGGCCTCACTGAGGCCTGGCTTCCGCCCAGCAGAGGACGAATGAGAGCCACTGCCCGTGAGGGCCACTTCCTTTCCTGCTGGGAGCTGGAAAACTGCCACGGAGATCGGCCACAGTGCAGAGCTGGCGCCGGGTACAGTGGATCCAGAGAGCCTCTTTCTGGACCTCTGAAAATCAAAAAATCTCCCATGATCGGTTCAATTCCAGCAGATCTAACTGCACAGGACGCGAATACGAACTCCTCAACTAGTTCCTGTCGGAGCTTTGACAATAGCGCATCTGAAGTTGAACAAACAAGCTTATTTTCACATCACTAGAGATGCCTGTTTTAGGAATTAGTCCCTGGTGCCCCTGTTCAGAACCGGATCAAAACTGACCCAATTTGATATTATCTGGATGTAAATTTTATTCACCAGAACCCGTCGTCCCAAAGAATCCTCTGACTAAAAGGAGCTCCTGGTGACGTCATTCTAAGAAAAATCTGAGAATTTCTTGAATTCTCTGATTTTTCTGGAGGAAACCAAACACAGCAGATCAGCTCAAACACTTCAGACCAACTACATGCGTATCAAGCACAGTGGTGGAGGAATGATGACTTGGGCTTGGTCACCATGAACTCCTCTGTTTACTAAAGTATTCTAGACTCCAACAGCTGAAGCTTGGTCCAAACTGGCTCATCAACAGAACACATCCAAATACAGCAGCTGATCTACAACAGAAGGACTGAAAAAGAAAAGGATCAAGGTACTGTATGGCCTAGTCAAAGCCTTGACCTCCACCTGATTGAGACGCTGTGAAGAGCTGAGCAGAAACAAAACTCAATGAACCGAAGCAACGTTTGACAGAAGATTGGAGCAAAGTTCGTCCATGATGACGTGAGACTCAGAAAACAACAGTCAGGATTGTTGGATCAAAGGTTCTGTTTCTTTACGCTGATTTTTTACTTCCTTTTCACCTGAATGAACGATGAAAGGCAGTTAAGCCTAAATGTATTCACACACCTGGCTGATTTAGATTTTAAAAGATTTTCATTCAAACAAGAAGTTTATTTCTGACAGGAAAAGATGTGAGATAATAAAACAACATAAAGAGGTAATTAATTAAAATCTTTTTTTATTAGCATTTCATTAAAAAAAATGGCAGATTGAAAATTATTCCCATTAGGGATGGGGAATTATGGTACTGTTATCGTTTAAACACCCAAAAAACTAAACGTTTTGATGAAACTTTTTCTTTGTTCACTGCTGGTTCCACTGAAAGCAACAGTAAGTAAGTATAATTATTTTTTTAAATATGATAAAAAGCTGTTATTTTGAGCTGTTTAACAATAGAACGCATTAATTAATGTAACTGGTTTCCTAATGAAGCATCTTCAGTAATCAGTAAGTTGTTCTTTTATGCTTTATGTTTAGTTTTTAAGAGATTTTGGGGTTTTTGAGGCTTTAACTGCAGGACAATCTACTGCCAAAAAAGACTGTAATGATTATTTAAATAAATACCACAAAATATTGGGTTTAAACTTCACAGTATCTCCCATCCCGGCCTCCTAATGATCTGTGAAGTATTGACAATTTCTGAGCAGCTTTTTCCTTTGATGGTTTTTCTTTGGTGATGAGCCCCAAGTCCATCACCCTAATCTCCACAGATTCCAGTCAGGACTCTGGCTGGGCCGCTCCAGAACGTTAGTATTACTTCCTGCCAGACGAAACATGTTGGTCAAATTAAAAAGATCAGTTCAAACCTAAATCTGCCAGGCGTATGAATAATTCAGGGCTTTACTTTATGTGTGTTTCTCTTCTCAGGTTTTATTTTAATGCATTTAAGCACTACATGATTTTGAATAATGACTGCTGAACCCTTTCTTACTTTGATATTCGTCCTTGTTCTGGTGCCACTACGGTACCAGCCTGTGACTGCCTGGGTCTGAACCACTGAATCTTCAGCCTGGTGCACCTTTGGTTTCACTGCTGAGCTGCAGGAGCTTGTTGTTTGGAGCAGACAGCAGCTGCTGGTAAACATTTTCACTGAGCGTCGTTACATCTGTCGTGAGTTGGACCCTGGAGGACGGTATCCGCCAGCAACATTCCACCTCTGACAGGTGAGGAAGTCAGAGTGAGAGAACGGGAAGAGGGATGTTAGGGGGTAAGGGAGTATTTCAAGACAGCTGGAGACCCCGTTATTGGACCAGATTCCTGTTTTGTAAAGTTAATAGAAATTGAGACTATAGAGCATACATTCTGTTTTGAGAAATCAACATAATCAGAGCATGAAACTCCTCATATGCTTGAATTTGATGATAATATAGAAATACTTTGGATTTATTTATCCAAAGTACCATGAACAGAAATTCAACATAGCGTTAAATATTTTTTGCAATGCTTTTCTACTAGAAGCATAAAATGGAACAATAATTGATTTAAAATAAGATGATGAGGTAAAAATCCTGAATAAAATACAGGGCATTTTATTGTCACTGGGTCCAATTAAAATCAGGGCACTCTGTGCATCTTCCAGCAAACAACAGCTGATCAGGTGCTGCACAGCTGGAGGACATCAAACCTGCCAAAGCAGGTAGAGCTGGAGCTCTGAGTCTGATGAAGACACAGATGGTGGTGAAACGTTGGTCTACTTGTTGTCTACACACTGACGCATGAGCTCCAGGTCTTTCTGCTTTTGAAAGGTCACTGACTCCAGGTTTAGGTTTAGTTTCCCCAGAAATGTCACCAAATCTACCACCAAGCTTACGTATCTCTCAGAAAATAAATCACAATGACAAGTGTGTATTGGTTCCTGATCCTTGTATTTCACTTGTTGGATGTTCTTGTTCACTCAGGACTCATAGTATCTCCATGCAAAAGACTGTAATGTATGGAATGGTGGTTGCCAAGAAAGTTATTTTAAAATTGTGGAAAACAGATAAAGTGCCTCAATTCAAAGTGTGGCTGACAGAACTGACTGAGATACTCCATTTGGAGAAATTGCGGTACGATACTTTGGGCTGTGCCGACCCGTTTTGTGGTAGGCCTGTGTAGGAGGTTCATGTTGACTGCTGCACACACCTGAAACCATCTACTAAGACTCATAAGCAGTGGACCAATATTACTGCATACTTAAACAAAGCTGTGTTAAGGTTCCAGGCAAATGCTTTGGAATATAGATGAATTCATGGCCCGCGCAATGACTACATGAGCAGGTCCAGCCGTCCATCACTTTGCTTGACAGTTAGTTTTAGGTGTTTCTGTCCACTTCATACTGGGCTGAGAACTGCTCCACTGCGCTGAAGGTTGCTGCCTGAAGACGCAGACAGAACTACTTTTACACTGTAAAAAACAAAGACATAACCTTAAGGTTCCCAGAACAAGACTCCCTCCTCTTCAACACAACACGTTTAGATCCTGTCCATGAACACCACAGACAGAATTGGGGACATAGGACAGACCTGATGGAGTCCAACCGACACTGCAAGCAAATTTTACTTTGCACTGAGAATGTGGACACAGTTCTTGCTTTGATTGTACCACACCTAGCTAGTCCTTAAAGGATATGTTACCGCTTTCTAGTAGGACCAGTTTGTTTCTCAGGGGTTTGGGACCATCACCCTGGTCACACTCCACATACATTGTCCCGGTCCTACACACCAAACCCACAATGTCCATAGCTTTCAGCATCTTGGGACAAATGTCATCCACTCCTATTGTCCTGCCACCGGGGAACTTATGAATGACCTCAGCAGCCTGTGCCACAGTAATAGATTCTCCTTCCTCAGAGTCCACGCACTCGGTCCCTACTGTGAAAGACATAGTGACTGAATTAAATGCTCCTTCCAGGGTCTGACAATATACTCTCTGGGCCCCTATCCTCACCTCCAAAAACTCAACTCAGCGTGGGATAGCCTCCGTTTTCCTTTTTCATGGTCGGATAGTTTTCCAGAACTTCCTTGAAGCCAACCCAAGTCCTTGTCCATAGCCCTCTGCATTCTTCTCACACCCAAGTTTTTAATTCTACAACCACGAAAACTACATACCTTCTGGCCACAATGTGCCAGTAAGCTGCTTTAGGAGTCTCCAGAGCCAGTAAGCTTTCCTCCTCAGCTTGACAGCTTCTATCATGCTGGTGTCTACCAATGCACCCACTAGTTGCCACTGTACCAGGCACCAGGGACATTCAGGACACAGCTCCTGCAAACCTCATCTGCAGTGAACGCCCTGGACATGGTCAGATAACATCTTCCCTCAGAAGGTGAGAGAAATGTCTCCATGGTTATCAACTGAAGAACTTCTGAATGGGGTCGTCTGCCAGATGATGCAAGTTCGCCTTCATGCTCACCCCTTGCTGCCAAACAGACCTGCTTTCAAGTGCTCTATATTTGTTGATCAGGTACTGAAGAGCAGATGGTTGCAGGTGTTTTTTCTTTCTCATGCAGAATCACCAAGGTTTTCTTCAAGGTTTTCTCATTTCTTACCTGCTTTGAATTTTCCAGATTAACAACAGTAGTCCACAGAGTGAAGTTTATTTCTGGCCAAGACTCATTGTGGCACCTGTGGAATGGACGTAGGCATGCTCCAGAGCTGTGAGCGGCACACTGCGCCAGCTAGCACTCATAATGCCTTTCCTCCAGTCGGTGCCAGCTGCCCGGCCTCCAGTTTTCACAGATACTGGCTGCATTAAATGCTTTACAGATTTGTGTGTGTTGTTTCAACCACAAAGTGAGGCGAATCCTTAACAGTTTTTTTGATTTATAGCCCTGCTGCTTCCTGAAGACATCCGTCTGTTTTCCAGTATTGCTTGAGGTTTTCAGAGTCTGACAGTAGTCGATCTTTTATTATGCATTTCAATTAATTTGAGTCGTTTTGGTCTTAAAAAGCTGTGGCGTCAGCACAGACCATGAAAAAGTATTTACCCCCCTAAACCTTATGACTGTTTGTTCCACCCTTGGCTGCAACAGCCACCATAATGTTTGCAATAACTGGTAATGCGTCTTTTTCATCACTGTGGAGGAATTTTGACCCACTCTTCTTAAGTGGGCCACATTCAGAGGTGGATTCACTGGAGAGCTTTGGATCATTTTCCTGCTGAATAACCAAAGTGAGCTTGAGCTTAACGTCATGAACTGATGGGCTTTCATTCTGCTTCAGGATTTCTGGTAGAGAGGAGAAGTCATCTATGTCCTGAAGCAGGAAAGCAGCCCCAGACCATCACACTACCACCAACACTGAGGGGATCCTCAAGATGTTTTTGATCAATTTGAAACGGGTCCTTGTATTCTTTTGGGTCAGCAGTGGTTCTGGCTTTGGAACTCTCCCATGGAGGCCATTTCACCCAGCCACTCTTTATCATAGAATCATGAACTGCGACCCTAACGGAGGCAGTGAGGCCTGCAGAACTTTAGATGCTGTTCTGGGTTCTTCTGTGGCCTCCTGGATGAGTCACTGATGAGCTCTTGGAGTACATTTTGTAGGCCCACCACTGTTCCAGGTTTTCTCTATTGGTGGATAATGGTTCTCACCTGTTCTTGTATTTCTTTAGACTGGGACAAGCTGTAATGCTTTTTGGGGTCATTTAGCCTACTTCATGTTGTCAGACAGGTGTAGTTTTCTGATTTCCCGAATCTTGTTTAGGGAGTGATCAGGCCTGGGTGTGGCTGGGGAAACTAATCCAAGGCCACTATATTTTCCTCATGGGACCAGGTTGGTTTGGATAATAAATGAAATCATCACTTTTGTCTGATATTAAAATTAGTTTGATGATCCATTAAGTGTGACAAAATTGCACAAACAGAAGAAATCTGTAAGGGGGCAAATACTTTTCCACAGTACAGTAACTGCTGAGAGTCATTAGTCTACATTTGGATGACAGGGATACAAACAGCCAGCAAAGGTTTTCGCTTATCATCACTACATATGGATACTGAATCCCACCGCAGGGAGAAGTGCAATCTGATCGCTCAGCTTATGATAATATTATAGTTGGTGCTGTGAAAGGTCAAACCGCAGCACATGTTGAGGTTTATGTGGCCTCTGCTGAGAGAACTCCTAGATGGCTTCAGCATTGCTGCAGGACCGAGACTCTGCAAAGAGTTTCTGGATGCCAGAGAAGACTTGTGCCTCTTATTTGACCCGTCTCACTCGGCACTTCAACCCCACATGGACTCTTGTTTGAGACTCGTCACTGTTGGATACACGCTGCTCAGAAATGCATGCAGCTGCAAAAATCTAGAGTGTTTGAGCTGCCTTCAGCATCCAAGGGACACATCAGAGTAATTAAGTGATGGTCATCTTTTTACCATGTGACTAGACTGTTTAAAAGGTCAGTAACAGTTCATTTAACCAGCTGTCTTCTAAACCACCTGTTTTAATATATTTTCTGCTATCAAAATGAGGCATTTGCTAATGGCTTCTCCCACAGGAGGGATGATAGGAAAGGAGCAGTTTTGGAAAGCTTGCAAAATGTTTCACTTCTTCATTTCACACACGTCATCAAGATAAGTTTCTGTTCTCCTGTTACAACCTTAACGTGTAGAGACACAGGTCACCATCAGCAGCTGGGCCACTTATACAGCCATCTCATAACCCAGAAGTAACCATAGACTTTAACAGACTCATCAAATTTAAATTTAAATCACATGAGCCATATTTAACACCTTTCCCACTCTATTTTTGGATCTGCTGGAAGAAGTGGTAGTATGTGGTACTGAGTACTTGGACCACCTGCTTCTGTTTATGCATACATAAGGTTTTGCCTACCTTTAGGAGAAGATATAGATACCTGGGTTAGTCTTAAATAAACATACAGTGCCTTGAGAAAGTATTCGGGCCCCTTGAACTTTTCAACCTCTTGCCACATTTCAGGCTTCAAACATAAAGATATAAAATTCTAATTATTTGTGAAGAATCAACAAGTGGGACACAATCGCGAAGTGGAATGAAATTTATTGGATGTGTCAAACTTGTTTAACAAATAAAAAACTGAAAAGTGGGGCGTGCAATATTATTCGGCCCCCTTGCGTTAATACTTTGTAGCGCCACCCTTTGCTGAGATTACAGCTGCAGGTCGCTTGGGGTCTCTATCAGTTTTGCACATCGAGAGACTGAAATTCTTGCCCATTCTTCCTTTCAAAACAGCTGGAGCTCAGTGAGGTTGGATGGAGAGCGTTCGTGAACAGCAGTCTTCAGCTCTTTCTACAGATTCTCGATTGGATTCAGGTCTGGACTTTGACTTGGCCATTCCAACACCTGGATACGTTTATTTATGAACCATTCCATTGTAGATTTGGCTTTATGTTTTGGATCATTGTCTTGTTGGAAGATAAATCTCCGTCCCAGTCTCAGGTCTCTTGCAGACTCCAACAGGTTTTCTTCCAGAATGGTCCTGTATTTGGCCCCATCCATCTTCCCATCAATTTTGACCATCTTCCCTGTCCCTCCTGACGAAAAGCAGGCCCAGACCATGATGCTGCCACCACCATGTTTGACAGTGGGGATGGTGTGTTCTGGGTGATGCGCTGTGTTGCTTTTACGCCAAACATATCGTTTTGCATTGTGGCCAAACAGTCCGATTTTGGTTTCATCTGACCAGAGCACCTTCTTCCACATGTTTGGTGTGTCTCCCAGGTGGCTTGTGGCAAACTTTAAACGAGACTTTTTATGGATATCTTAGAGAAACGGCTTTCTTCTTGCCACTCTTCCATAAAGGCCAGATTTGTGCAGTGTACAACTGATTGTTGTCCTATGGACAGACTCTCCCACCTCAGCTGTAGATCTCTGCAGTTCTCTGCGCTTTGAACAGAACCCTGAGACTATCACAGAGCAGGTGCATTTATGCGGAGACTTGATGACACACAGGTGGATTCTAGTTATCATCATCAGTCATTTGGGACAACATTGGATCATTCAGAGATCCTCACTGAACTTCTGGAGTGAGTTTGCTGCACTGAAAGTAAAGGGGCAGAATAATATTGCACGCCCCAGTTTTCAGTTTTTTATTTGTTAAAAAAGTTTGTCACATCCAATAAATTTCATTCCACTTCACGATTGTGTCCCACTTGTTGATTCTTCACAAAAAATTAGAATTTTATGTCTTTATGATTAAAGCCTGAAATGTGGCAAGAGGTTGAAAAGTTCAAGGGGGCCGAGTACTTTCGCAAGGCACTGTACTCACCTGCAGCTTTATTAGGCAAACCCTGTAATACCGGGTTGGACCCATTTATGCTTTCAGAAGTGTCTTAATTCTTCATGGCACAGAAACATTCAGGCACCAGAAACATTCCTCAGTCCTGTTGGACTGAGTTCTGGTGACTGTGGAGACCACTGGAGTTCAGTGAACTCATTGTCATGTTCAGGAAACCTGTTGGAGATGATCTGGTGCATTATCCTGCAGGAAACAGCAACCAGAAGATGGGTCCATGGTGGTCCTAAAGGGATGGAGATGGTCAGCACCAATACTCAGGTGGACTGTTGGGGTTAAAAAGGAGATTTCGTCCTTGTGTTAGAAAACACGAGTCTGTCGGAATCCCGAAAAACATTGATTGGGAACGTTTACTGCTTGGAAAAGACTGAAAAACACAACGAAATACTCTTAACAAAAAAGATTCAAAACTTTAGCTCCAAAATAAATGATAAAAATAAGAAAGTGTATTAACTTGGGTAAATTCTGATATTCTAGATGTAATAAAAGAACTTTAAAATAAATGAAATCACAGCTAAATAGGCAAGTGCTAGAAAGTTGTTTACAACACGGACTAAAGTGTTAAAAATATAAGAAAAGATCTGTTTTTGACCATAATAGACGAGGCAAAGGGGAACTCTACAGTAATTAGGAATCAACTGGGATAATCAACAACAAGGTAAAATACAAACCGAAACAACCCAATAGAAATGAAGATAAATACACTCACAGGAAGATGCCGATGCCTTTAATAATTTCTTCATTGACTCTGCATCTACGAACAGCCAAGAACATAAACCACAGAACCAGCTTTTAGCATACGGAGTGACACAGAACTTTTAAAAACCATAAGGTCTCTCCGCTCACCCAGAACAAAGGATTCATTCGGACCTGATGCTTTCAGGCCGACAGAACTTAGCCTGAAAGCTTTAAAAAGTCACTCCAGTAACAAAACCATTCATCCTTATCCAATATTCCCTGAGGTGGGAAGGTCTGCAGCCATCATGCCAATCCATAAAAGCGGAGATCTTTCATCATTTTACAGTTACAGGTCCATCAGTATCCTATCTACAGCGTCTAAAGTTTCAGAGAAACTAATTGCTCAACAAATAATGGACCATCTGAACACAATCTCAGCTGCCTTTGACCCAATGAGATTTAGTTTCAGAGCTAAACCTTCTACAGGGCTGCCAACTCCTTCCTCATGAAGCTGGTGTGGTTGGTGCTCTTTTTGACGCCAACATAAATTGATTCAATTTCTCATCAGGTGGCATAAAACATCACGTTATGTTTGGATGGATCCATGGTTTCGTGTTGTTTAAACTAGATTCGGACCTGACTGCCTGGATGCTGCACTTGAAACAGGTCTCATTGAACCAGGCAACATTTTTCCAACCTGTTCTGGTCCAGTTCTAGTGAGTCCATGTGAATTGTAGCCTCAGTTTCCTGTTCTTAGCCGACAGGAGTGGCACCTGGTGTGGTCTCCTGCTGCTGTAGCCCATCTGCTTCAGTGTTACAGATGTTTGTGCAGAGATGATCATCTGCAAAGCTTGTTATGATGACTTTATGAGCCACTGTTGCCTTTCTATGGCCTCAAACCAACCTGACAGTTTTTCTCTGATGTCAACAAGGAATTTTCGTCCACACGGTTACTTGGCTCCGCGGACGTCCGCGCGTTCTTGAGTCGGACTCAATGTGGACGCCCGCAGGGTCACATACGCCCGACTCTGTGGGAGGCTTCACCCTACTTGTGGAGGGAGCCTATGACCTTCTGCTGGAGAACTGTAGAGCAAGCAGTCTTTCTCAGAGTTTTGTGATAGACCATTACACTGTAAATAATAATAAAAGCACCACATTTAAAACTGAATCTCTTTACTAACTGTTAATACTGCAGCACAGCTAGCTGCGGCAGGAAGTTAAAAAGCTTAAGATAAAGCCACAGATAATTGTTTTGGGGTCTTAATCCATGGCTGGGGAAGGTGCTTCAAAGTTTTTTATTAACAGCGTCTTTATTAGAAAGTTCCTACAGTGAGATGAGTTTTACAGCAGTCTGATCATCCTGTACAACATGCCTTTTGTCTGAATTAAACTGATGAAACAATAAACATGTCTGCCAACCTATGACCCACAACTTCAGTAATAGAGAATTGATCCAAACCTTGGAGCATCCTGGGGTGCATGCTGGTACAGTTGGCAGCGCTGTTGTGTAGGTCTTGGGTTCGAATCCTGGCCTGGGGTCTTTCCACATGGCGTTTGCATGTTGCCCCTGTGCATGTGTGGGTTTACTGCGGCTTCCTCCCACAGGCCAAAAGGTTTGGTTAACTGGTCTCTCTAAATTGGCCAAGGTGTTGGTGTTGTCCTGTGTTGGACTGGTGACCTGTCCAGGGTGTCCCCTTCCTGGGACGTTCCCTGCTGGTGATGATGCACTTTTCTGCAACCATCAAACAGCAGCTTAGTTCATGTTATGAGCTGGAGGCACACCATAATGTGATCAGTGTTAAAAAGCTGCAGGTTTCCACTTGTTGGATAATTAGTCCCAGAAGTTTCTCCCTAACGGGTCGAGGTCGTCTAAAACGAGGCCATCAGCTCCACTTTCATATTATGTTCCATCAAATTCCGCTTTAAAGACTATATTTAAGATAACTGGAGGATAACAGAATGGAAATTGCTTAAAATTAAAGACTGGAAAATCAATTCAGTGATTTTAGAGGAATATCAGCTTGATGTCATCTTTTTTTTTGTCTTAAAGACAGAAATAAGTTTCTTTTTAAAAAGCTCCCTGAAACGTATCAAGAAACGTTGGATTGTGTTTTACATCAATAAATACTGAGGCTGGGTTCAGACAGCAGACTGGATCTACCTGATGAGGATTAACTGTGGAAAGTACAGCTTGCTGCTTGAATGTCACTCAGCTGAACGTCTTGTAAAATGTATCATGAATAATCTGTAAAACTGTACCATAAATGTTATTTCTGAGATGTCTGAACTCCTCCAGCGTCCTCTGACACATACCTGACACCGCTCGACATCCGTCTGTGTTAGGAGCTCGTACATTTCATCAGGGGGGCAGCAGGTCTCTTTGGAGGAAGATCTGCTCTTCATCACTGTCATCTCTGTATCCCCAGAGGACCAAAGCTGAGCTGCTCTGGAAGTTCAAGCCACATATTTTTGCTCATCACCTGATGCCTCCTCACAAACAAACCCCGAAGCTGAAGCATTCTGTAAACAAATCTGGAGCGAACACAGTTTGGTCTTCTCCACAAGCTTCCAGTGGCCGTACGCAGCCATTAATCACGGTGTGCCTTCCCAGATGTGGCTGCCAGTTCTGGGGTCAGAATGGTGATTGCTCATCTGTAAGTGGAAAAGCAAGCGCAGTGCAGACGGAAAGGATAAATTACAGGAGAAGTGAAGACAGGTAGCATTCAGCAGCTGGCCATCTGGCCCTCAGGTCCACGACTGGTTGATTTTATTGCTTTTCATTGCTTTCCAATTGCCCAGGAGGGACTTCAGCAAACAACCTGTCAATCTAGCCCAACATCCTCATCCTCTGCAAGTTGTTTAAGTGATTACAGCGAAGGTTTTAAAAATGATGACACTTTCAACTCAAGAATGAATCACTGGACCTTATCAGTATACACACATAATGCAAAGTAAGTATACCCTCAGTGCTATTATTTTTATATAAAGACATTATATAAATCAAATGGACTTCAGCATGTTGTAAAGTAAAACAAATACATAAAAATGAACAAAAACGAAATGATGTATTAATTTACAGCCTGGGATCAGGATCGACCACTTCATTACCTGAGGATCATCAGAGTGAGCTTCTCTTTAAAAGCAGCAGCGGTGTCAGTTTGCTGCTCTGCAGCAGACAGGTGTGTGTCAACACATCGCCAAGGTGGAAAGACATCAGCAATGGCCTTACAGCAGCAACTGTTGCTGACCTTAGAGCTATGGAGATCATTTCCATCATTCTGCAGAGACAGAGATGGTCCCAGGTGGAAAACATTTGCAGCTTCTTTCAAAAGTCTACACACCCCTATAAACACACCAGAGTTTTCTAAAGTAAAATAAACGAGACTGATCATTTATTGACAAACCATTTATCCAGTAAAATGTATCTAAATAAACAATCAATGTTTATTAATAGGTGGAAAATGTAAAAGAATTATAACAATACAAAGATCGATCAGAAAAAAACGATGGAGTTGTATAAGTGCGCATAGCCTTAAATACTGCTGAAGCACCTTCTGATTCAGTTGGTTGAACCCTAACCTGGTTAAATTTAATCTGATTAATTTTACCTAAACCTACAGAGGATCCGGATAATCTCTTAGCAAAGGTATCAGTCAGGAGAAAAAGATCCACAGCAGTAGTTACATACCATAGCTGACGAAACCAAACCTGAAGTTTGGTCCATAAAGTATATTTGGCAAGAAAAACAACATGAGGAAATATGAAACACGGTGGTGGCAGCATCATGCTGTGGATTAGCTGGAACTGGTTCTTTTTCTTGAGGCAGAAGAAACCTTCAGATGTCTACTAGAAAGATAAATTTCATTTTTTTGCTACACGTTGAGTCTGAGCAAATATCAAAATCAACACAAGAGTTCATGAGAAGAGAATTAAAGATCTGCAGCGGCAGAACCAGAACTATTTCGGACATAAAATCACCTGCAGAGGGCTGTGGACAACAGAGGTCCTCGCAGTCTGAGATCCGGAGATCAGGCAAGGTGGGCAAATATTACCAATGTGGGACGTTGACAGACTTCTACTAAAGATTTCTTTTTTATTTAACAATTCAGTTTTTCAGTGAAATTGTAAAAGGATGTAAAATTAGTGGAACAATGTTGAGATGACCGTGAATGTAAGTCCATCTGTCTGACAGCTTGGTCCAAACGGACTCATCAACAGAACAATGATCCAAAATACAGCAGCAGATTTACAACTGAATGACTGAGAAACAAAACAGAATCAATGAGCTGCAGTGGCCTAGTTAAAGTCCAGAACCCAACCTGATTGGAACGCTGCATCCTGTTAGAGTCTTGTGTAGTTTTTGTACCAAATCACATATTTAGACAGGAGTGGTCTTACACTGAAAGAAAAGCAGGAGCAGCAGCATGACGACTCAGGCTTGTTTAGAACGTCTGAAGTTAATTCCTGAGGAAGGACACACCAGCTTTACAGAACTGAGACGAAGCAGAGTTTAATATCATCTGAGAGAAAAAGGCAGCAAACCAGATGTCTGAACCTGGGGATAAAGAGGAAGTTTTATAAAGTTTGTGTCGGATGTCTCATTTGTCAAAGCTCCAAAGGCCTGAACAGAGCCTCCGTGTCCTTGTCTGTAGAGGGGATGTCGGTCAGGTGATGGAAAAACGGCCGTCCGTGGATGCAGGTCCGGTTGGTTCCACCCAGCTGCCGTTCCATCCGTTGAACAAGTTCCTCCACATCTCTGTGACATAAATTTGAAGGCAGCTGGCGGGCCAGTCGAACTGCCTCAGCCTGTGCAGGGGAAACAAAATTAATTCACAGAGTTCATTAATCTAAAAGAAAGATAACAGCCACGATGTCTCTTGTACTTTTAGGTAGTTTGTGACTTTAAGTGGACGGCACTCTTGCACTTTGGAGGCCTTCCTGTGAAGAACTGCAGTCAGAACCTCCCTGAGGTCCTCCACACCGAGGAAAGGCACGCAGTCCGCCATGGCCGTCACTTCCAGATGTCTCTTTGCTGACATGAGACCTGGCCAAAGCAAGCAGAAAACAAGGATTAATACACTCCAGACGCTGCTACTATCTCCAGGAAAGAATAATAAATAAACACTGAGGTTTACGGCCGAGCTGGTGACCAAGTGCAACAATCCCAGAGCCAAATGGAGTGTTAAATGACTAATAGAAGCCCCAGAAGACTGGAAGGAAGCTGCCTAGTAGGCTGGAAGAATGATGGTCTCACATTCTATGAGGAAATACAGTAAATCATCCACAATTTTGATTCTGATTTAATAACCTGACGATACAGAGGCTGTAACAAAATGCTTGAGGAGGTTGTTTGCCAGTGGAACGCTGTAAGACGCAAAGCATTATTTGTTAAAGAAAATTTAAATCTAAATACATAGAAATCAATTTATTTCTAAGCGAATAGAAATATGCAGCACTGAAAACATTAACATTTTTAGCAGGAGAAGCTAAAATAAACTGAAGATGGAAAAGATTTGGCAATAAACAAAGTGTTTCTAACATTTTCCAGAAGATAATTATTAACGGACATAATGGAAGATAAAATGTTGGAAATATATCATGTTTAAAAATATATTTGATAATTAGATAAACACTTCTCATCAAGTTCTAAAATAATTTGAATCTTTAAAACTTTGAAAAAGACAGATTCACGAATAAAAAGGAAAAAGTTAAATACAAAAGCTGTAAGAACCACAAGATGGATACTGCCGACTAAAAACATGAAGTCATCATCATGAGTGGGAGCACCTGCACAAAAACAAGAGTTTCAGGATGAACTACAAGACTTCTGGGTCAATGTCCTCTGGACAGAGGAGACCAAAGTAGAGATGTTTCACCATAATACACAGAACCATGTTTCGAAGAAAACCAGAAACACCTCAGAACAACTGCAAAGCACGGTGGTGGAGGTGTGATGGTTTGGGCCTGCTTTACAGCCACAAAATCTAGGACCCTTGCAGTCACTGAGTGGACCAGGACCTCCTCTTTTGGAACAAAATATTCTGGAGTCTAATGTGAGCTGAAGCTGGGTCTAAACTGGTTCACCAACAGAACCTTGATCCAAACACAGCAGATAATCTCCATCAGAAGCGCTGAAAATGAAAAGAATCAAAGTGCTGCAACGGCCTAGTCAAAGTCCAGACCTCAGTCTGATTGAAACGCTGTGGTGGGACCTTCAGAGAGCTGAGCAGAAACAAAAATCTGCAAAACTCAATGAATTGAAGCAACGTTGGAAGGACGAATGGGCCAAGAATCCTCCACAAAGATCTGAGAGACTGATGAAGTCAGACAGAAACCCTGCTGAGCTGATGGAGGTTCTACAAAGTGCTGGATCACAGGGTCTTCTTAGTTTTGCACAAACAGCTTTCCTATTTGGCTTCACACATTTGAACACAAGTGCCGAACCTGCTGTGTGCATTAGATAAGAGAACTAAATAAATATGAGCATCATCTTTATGTCCTGGTCCAGCCTCCTCCAGACGTCTTGGTACCCCTGCTAGAAATGTGTAAAAATACACAAATTAATCGTTATTTGTAGAAGCATAATCTTACAAAACCTTACGAAAAGACTACATTTATTTAGAGGAGACAAAAAAATATCAGGTTAAGAAGTATTTTTTCCACAAAACACAGATGTTCTTATAACCGGCGGCCCGAGGATTAATGCTTTGCAGAACCACCGTTAGCCGACGGTCTTCACCTCCAACATTTCCCGAGGTTGGAGCATTCAGAGAGACGGATCTGGGCCCATTCCTCTCCATATGATCCTGGATCCTCTCTGGTGCTCTCAGACAGCGATTTAGTTCTGAGGACCATGGAAGAAGGTTAACTTTGGGTCTTTGTGTTGGCCTGATGCGTTTTGGGTCATTAAAGACCCAGTGATGACCCATTCTCAGTTTTCTCCAAGAGGCCGCCAGATTTGTACCTCAATTATCCTGGTGTTTCAAAGACTCTGAGATGAAATTCACTCTCCCTTTGGAAGAGTAACAGGCCCACAGCATCACAGATCCTTTACTGTACTTAACAGTGGGCCTCAGGAGCAATTCCACTTCCTTATCCCTTGTTTCCCAGCAGACCCACCTGGAGTACTTGGCGCTGAAAAGCTAAATTTGAGTCTCATCTGTTCAAAGCTCACAGTTCTGGTCAAAGTACCAGGTGAGTCTGTTTGTTCTGGTGGTCGGACAGAAAAAAAGCTTTTTCTTCAGTTAGCATGTAGCTAGAGTCTGATGGTTGCTATGGAGACCCCAGGATGCTGCTCTTTGCTGCAGTTCTCTTACAAGGAGCTTTGGAGATGTTCTACCTCTGACCGTCCTGCTCACTGTGTGTGGTGGATGGTAAGCTCTGGTCCCAGTCTGGTTGCCAGCCTGCTGGTCTTAGTTCCATGCTGGTTTTAAACCATTCATTATCACTCTGACTGTAGTTTCTAATTTCCTGATCGATGAAGATCACTCAGTCTCTTTCGAATAGGCATGTTCTCCTGTTTTTCCCATTTTGAAGAGTGGCCGAGAGTAATGTGCCAGTGTGTCCAATCATATTTATAGTCCAGGGAAACAGGAAGTCCACGATCAGTAAGTAAATGCTCCTAAACACAACCGGAGCCAAGACATGTGAAGGGAGCTCAGATCCGAACAGGTCGGTTGTTCTTGTTATGACTGAATATAGTTTTAATCCCATAAATTCAATCAGATTCAGCTGAAACTGTGAACGGAGAGCATCCAACATGCACCTCCTGCAGAGGGTGGCGGTGCCAGAAGAAAAATCCCAGGAATTTCCTAAAGGGCAACTTTTCTCATCACCGGCACACCAGGGTCCAATCCTACCGTGAGACCACGCTGCCGGGCAGAAAGCCAATGTCAGCTGAGGTGAACCGTTCTAGCACCACAAACAACCAACAACCGCCGCACACCGAGAGCTGATGATGAAGCTGGAGCATCAGCTTCATTTAAAAGGACATCAGGTTTCAGGAGCTCCTAATACTGTAGAGTGGCAGTAAACACAAGGATAAATAAAATCTGTTGTTTTAGGCTTAAACACTAATACATCCTAATCCTGACAGAGAAACTCTGGGAATCAACCCTTCAGACCCAATCAGGAACCTTCGCATTATGTTGACTCCATTTCAAGTTTTAACCTAATGAAAAATGTCAACCATTCTGTCCTGGGCCAACACACACACTGTAATACATGCTTCATTAATAAGGTGCAGACTAGATTACTGCAATAGTCTCTGTTCTGCTCTTCCTAAAATGAGCTGCTGAGGAAGACGAAGACAGATCCCATCTCTGTACATATCTGCTTTTATTCGATAAGGCGTCCAGAACCCTCAGATCTTCTAAAACCCAAAGTAGGACCAAAACCCACAAGGATGCCCTGGCTGATCTGTGGTAGCCTTCCTGAGGTCCAGAAGGCAGCAGAAACTATTGATGTTTGGAAAAGCTAACTTTTATGGTTTAATATCTACTTTAAATTTATTGCACTTTTAGTCTGGTTTTATATTTATTTGAAATAATTCTGTTTACTCTATTTTATTTCTTTTTTCACTGTCATGACTGATGGAGCTTTATACAAGTTGTTGAAATAAAACGTAGATTTTAGTGCTAAGTATTAGTTTGTGATTCTAGCGTCTATGCTTCTTAGTCTTAAATATTACTTTTTAAATTATTATTAAACACAACTGTGTTTCCTCAGTCCTTCAACATCATCTCTGATCTTTTGCTTCAGGCTTTGTGTTTTTTAGCTCATTCTTTCTTTTCTTGTCATTTATTGCTTCCTGTTTTCATCTTCTGTAGAGCTCTTTGTCGCCTTCGCTGTGCATGAAATCTTCACCTAATGGCTGATTAACAGTCAGACAGATGGATGGATGCACTGGCTAATGATGCACACACAGATGGATGAGATACAAAGGTTTTATCCTCTAATTACTTATTTAGGCGTCCAAAATACCTAAAATAAATGCCAGACTTTTCATTTACAGCACTTTGAATAGTCTTGCTACTGAAATGTGCTATATAAATAAACTTGCATTGCCTTTTAAAGAACATTTGTGAAGGAAAGTGATTTTTTACATTTAAAAATGAGTTTCATTTCTTTTTCAAACCAGTTTAGAACTGCTGAGTTGTGGAAAATGTGAGATTGTGTTGATTTTAATGCAAAAGATTGGAAGACCTGGGAACCAAAACCTATTTCAGCTTTTAATTAAACATTTCTCTGAAAATTGAGTGAAAAGCAGCAAAGTCTGGCTGCTTGAAAGGAAAAAGTACCAACATGAAAACTGGATCAAGACTTTTAAAGTACAATTATTTAAAAAAAATATAAGTTGTTCCTCTAGTGGACTTTGTTGATGACATTTAGACATGAAACGGGCAGAGAGAAGGGATGAAGACACCCAGAAACCCCCCAGAGTCGGGAATCAAACCCCAGACGGCTGCGCCATGGGGCGCCCGCTCCACCACACGCCAACCCAAGGGGGTCATGGTGAATGTTTTGCTCTGCAAGTCTGTCTGTACCGTACCTGGTGTGAGTTTGATTTTAAAGCCGTTGGCAACAAGTCTGGGGTCAGAGAAGAAGATACTGCCATCCAGCTCTGCTGCTTGTTTCTTCATGCTGCACAACGTCTCAACGTACTCCGGTCCTCCCAGATTCCTAGAAGACAGAAAAAGAAATGTGCAGCAGGAGGTTTTCTATGTTCTGAAACAGCAGGCGCGTCCAAATTCTTGCATATTATTCACTTTCTAAATGTATAATCACATTAGATGAGCAGCTTCCCTGTGAGAAGACAACAGACAGTTACTGCTGCTGACAACGGTGATACGTTACCCATCTGTTAACTGAACCGGGTTCTGCAGACTCACTGCTGGAAGAATATTACTCTCCTCAAGTCTCCTAAACAACAAGGCTTCCTCCACTCGAAACGGGTTCAACAACATCAGCCTCTGACCACGTAGAAGGACCCAGGAGCTCTGAGAAGCCAGTCGGTTTACAAGATGGAGGCCCCGGGGCCCTGTGGCCTTCTGGGATGAGAGGCGCTGAAGCTGCCGGCGGAGGGCCGCCATGCTGCAGGGGAGGGGCTGCGAAGGCTTAGAGGCTGGAGTCTTCATCTTCTTCTGGGGCTGAGCAGAGAAGAGTTCATCCAGTAGCTGCTGGTTGGACAGTGGTGCTTTACGTTTCTGACCCTGGATTTTGGCCCGCGGGGTCTTTTCTGTTGGGTCTTCGGGGCCCTCGTCTGAGGCCACCTTGGTCCTCTGGTCATGGAGATTCTGGTTTTTCTTTGACTTTTCCTCATACCTGCAGTTACAGCAGAGGAAAATATGACTGTTTAACTAATGTCTAATAAATAGTCTGATCCCAGTACCAGACTATTCCTTTGCAGCTGATATCCGTCTGAGTGAGAAAGTCAGAGTGTTTCTGTTTTCATTTCATGAAAACCTTAAATATTTTCTGCAAACTGTAAAGCTAGTGAGGCTGTTTATTTAATGGAAGAGCCTGAACAGTTTACCTGGATGAAACAGGAGGATATTAACCAAAAGATCTTTAGGATAAGGTGTGCAACATAATGCAGAGCAGAGTCACAATATTTCCTTTAGAGGGCAGAAAGCAGCATCTCAGCTGTGTGGCACGCAGTCACATACACACTTTATGCAATCATATCTTTCTGAGAACCCATTATTGATAAAACATTTCCCTTTCCTTCAAACCTAAAAGAGCACATTATCATCTCAATGAACCAGAAAACCTAAACTCGTGAAAGTATAAGAAAAACAAACTACAATTAGCTATCTACTGGTTTTCAAGGCTATTTACTGAAACAACAACCAGCTTTTCAGTCACAGCCACAATAACAGGAAGTTACGACCATATTTGGATGATGACTTTGCATCCGTAACTGAACCGTCTACAGCTTTCAGTCTATGGCTGTAGGCCGGTTATAGATTATTCTTTGATAAAAAAGATGTTTCTAATAAGAATGTGTCTAATGGATGGTTGGCCACACAGAAACACTACGAGGCAAGCAGGGAGTGAACAGCCAGGCCACGAGGGGACGGCTGCTGTGTGTGTCAGGTCAGAAGATGTTTCCTTTTATTGAGATTTTTTACTTTTGCGTCCTTTGTCAGTACAAAATATCTGCTCATGCCCACAGGTTGAATCAAATAAATAATCTCTCTCCAAACCATCTTTCTGCATGTTTTTTTCTTCTATGGTGCGTCAACCCTCAGGAACATCGACCTAGGCAAGTGCCGGTTTGTTAGTTCTCCAAGATAATGCAGTCAGACATTCCTCCTGACTTTCTCCTTTCCATTTAATAACTTGCTCAATAAATATGACCTTGTATGAACTCCTAGGGGAGCTGCAGACTTTGCTCCACTACATCCATCCTGGGAGGCCATTGTTCTTTGCACTGACATCAGAGCTCTGCTTCACAGGCACGACGCCATCACTCTTCTGACCGTGTTCTCAGCTGCCTCGCTTCTTATCAACATTTGTTTCTTAATTTCAGTCGTGGGAATGAATGTTCCCTCAGTGAGCCACAGGCCTGAACACAAACTGAAAGCACCAAAATCCAAAGCTTTCACGGTTCTGGATGTAACCTGTGTGAGCGTCAGGTCGCAATGAATTTCAAATCTCTTCTAATTCTGGTCTGTTAATCTTCAGATTGAAGTCTGAACTTTAACTGGTTCATTGCATCACCTCAACTGTTTTTCAGCCATTCTGTCACAGCTCTGCTGCTGGGTTTGGGATCATTGTTTTGTTCAAATTTTAATGACTTTAAATTGGTGATCAATAATCTAGCTTTATTAGGCTGAATGCAGTGTAACTGTTGTTGCCAGGTTGCAGCAGATCAACAGAAAAGAAGCCCTGTTCTGGCCCATCGGACCATTTACTAACGACGGTTAGGGCCTCCAAATCCTTGCCCGAGTTCTCAGGTATGTTCAGGTATGCAGATTGTTTGTAATATTTGTGTCAGTTTGTACATGTTAAGAAGAGCTTCTGCACAACGTCTCACAGGATGTTTCCATGCTAGATAACATCTGCCACAATGGAGAAAAATGAGAGAAGGATTCCCAGGAGGAAAAGACATTTTACAGGCACAACCAACTGGAAATTGGGATCAATTAAATTTCCAGAGTATTTTTTTGTGTGCAAGTCACAGGTCAGACGTTCCCTCTGCACAAGAGTTGGAAACAGAGAGTCAGAACAAGAGACGGGTCTGGAAACTCACTTCTTTCTGTCTTCCTCCCTCAGATTTTTCCACCTCTCCTGAACAGCGGTGCTGATCTCCTGCAGGCTGGCCGCAGGCTGCTCCCTCAGGACCTCTGCTCGGGCCTCCCTCTCGAACAGGGAGGCGGGAGACAGCGGTGCCCTCATGGCGCGGTTGCTGATCATGTTGTAGGCCGTCAGAACAGCTCGTTTCTCTGTTATAGCGTTGATTGGCTTTTTACTCATGGCCTCCTCTGGGTTGGGATGACCGAGCTTTAAGGGTCGGAGGATTACGACGGGCTGCAGAGGTTCTCCTGACGTCAGGTCAGTCAGAGCTGTACCTCGACTCCAGTCCTCGGCCGATATTTGCATCTTTCTTGTTTCTGCAGCTGGAACATCACAGTCCTCGGGTTTCTCTGGAGATCTGCTTGCAGAACTAGTTTGTGTTATTTGGGAGCGACTCAGAGTCATTTCATCATCGCAAAGAAGGAGGTCGGACTGCAGCTCGGCGGGAATCTGGTTGACAATCCAATCGTCTGCCACGGAGGATGAGGAGCTACAGTTGGAGGCCTGGCGCTGCAGAGAAGCATCAGAGTTTGCTGCTGACTGACCTGTGTCACCGTGTTTCGTTTCTTCTGTGTGGAAGCCTTCATCATGGCTGGCGACACCAATATTCCTGCTTTCCTTATTTTCCAGGGGTGAAGCATCATTCTCCAAACAATTAGAAAGAGGAGGAAGAGTCTCAAGGTTTAGCTGTTTTTCAGCTGGTTGGCCTGAACCCGGCCGAAAACCATAAAGAGAAACCAGCAGAGCCTCGACCGCAGTCAACACCGCCTCCTAAACATCAAGCACAGATGGTCAGAGGCAGTAACTCCTAAATCTGATGAACTGAAGTGGAACTTCTCAGGTACCTTGTTATCAAGCAGGACTTGGGTTTTGTCAGGTGTCAGATTTACATCCACTGATGAAGGGGAGACTGTAATTTTAAGCATGAGGACAGGGTAGCGATGCCGAGCCGCATCATCAGAATACTGAGCAGAGTAGTGCTGACGCAGCAGCTGAAGATACAGGAAAACATAAGTAATAAAACCAGCTGGAAACATGCAGTTTGAATGCATTCATGCCAACATGTTTCACCTTCAGAATTTCTTTTTGCTGGACAGGCCGGTTATTAATGAATATGAAGGTTTTATCTGAAGTGGAGGAGCTTGTGGAGAGGAGATCAGCTCCAGGCTTGGGAAGAAAGCCGTCCAGAACCATCTGAGTTAAAGAAGAGAAAAATAAAAACAATCATAGACAAAGAAGGCAGGCAATGAGAGTCAAACTAAACAGAAATCTCACCTCACTATTAATACCTTATAGGGCGCCTTGAAAAAGGAATCAGACCACCTTAATGTTAGCGCGTTTGCCGCAACCACTTCAGTGAATGTTCTCTGGATTTAACGTTACAAACCGACACCAACGGCAAACCAGTGGAAGAAAAAAAATATTTCATTCATTTCAGCATTTAGAATCTCCTCTGCTTAGATACCCCTAGATTAAATCCAGTGCAAGCTCCTGCTTCCAGATCTCACCTAATCAGAACCAGAGTCCAGCCTTGTGTGATTTAATCTGAGTCTAACTGCAGAGGTTCTGTTTCTGGCCTCAGAAGTTCTTCAGAGAACAAGCAGCATCATGAAGACCAAGGCACACAGCAGACAGGTCAGGGAGAAGGTTCTGGTTCAGTTTAAAGCAGGATTTGGTTCTACAACGACATCCCAAGCTTTGAACATCTCCCATATCTCTGATCAATCCATCATCTGAACATGGAGAGACGATGGACTTCTAAAAGACAGCGGCTACAGATTTTATTCGGTGTACCAGAGATGAGGGGGATGAACAAACATGCACGCTCATTTTCAGATGTTAGTTACACACAACATGAACGTTAAAGGGGTGTGAATACTTTTGTAAAGCACTTATATTTCTGACATCAGAATAGTCGAGTGAAGACAAACCAGAGAGTGACGTTTCTTCTTCTTCTTCTCCTCCTCCTCTGCAGGCTTCTTAATGAACACTGTTCTGTTCAAATCTGTATCATGATAATCTTTCACCCAGGTCACCCAGGTCCAGTGACCTTCATAACCGAGCTCAGAGCACATCATGTGCTTCAACCCGTTTCTGCTCATTACGGTCATTTTATGAGTGTATGAACTGGACCTCTGGTCCCCCAAAGGTCCTCGGCTGTGTTGTCAGAGCTGCCAAAAAAAAAGCCAGCGTCACATTTAGTTTCTGTAAGACAAGAGCCTTCGGTCAGCCTGCTTCCTCTTGATCAGCGGGCTGTGTTCTTGGGGAGAAGGAGGGAAAAATCTCTTTCATTAATACCAGGGAGGAAAAGGTCAAAGGTTGTTCTCATAACTTGGCACCATGCAGCAAAATAACAACAACAAAGAGGGAAAATGAGGAAGAAACAGGGTGAAAAGGTCTGCTCTATATCTGTCAGAGCAGATTGTTTGGGAGGCTGGAAGCAGGTAGGGGCCTCGTGACAACCTACCATGACCACGCAGAAACCAACAGCTGCACAGTAATTCAATTACTGTCAGCACAGCAAAGGTCTGGCTAACAAAAACCACTCACTCTTCATCACGAAAGAGCTCAGAGGAAAAGGGCAAAGCATCAGTTGGCCAGCCACCAACTGAGCACATTTGCTGGCAGCAGATCAGCTGTTCATGATGAGGTTATTGACTCGCAGTTAAATCTAACGGCTGTTCTCACATTTACCCTGCAGAAAATTATCCACCTTTTTAGGTTTGGACTTTGGCTGCTTTTCCCCCATTTTTAAACAAATGTTGTTTGTTTTCCTGTTTAATCTGACCTATCAGGCACTCAGGTGTAAAAAGGCGTGGATCAGATGCAGATTATTCAACTGCAGAACATTTTAACACATTAAAAAGTTTACTTTATAACAAACCAATCCTCACCGAGTTTTTGCCCAAACTGACCAGCTGCCCCCATGCCGGTAAGGTCCAATGATTGATATAAAACGGGACATATGTGGTAAAAACTGTGTTCTAGTATTAGCAATGGCTTTTACCTAAAAACAGCGTGCTGACATCATCAAAGCAAACTGCTGCTGAAAACATGGAAGCTGAAAGAACAGTTTCCTGAATCACCAAACTAAGACGCTCATCTGCAGAGAAGACCTAAGGGCGTCCTAAAGGGTCCAGTAGACTCATCATCTGTCTCCGTAGGATCATCTTGCCACCACTGCAGAGCCTGCTTAACACTGGCAGCAGGTGAGTAGAAAGGCATCTTCACGCACAGCGAGAAGACGTTTGGACAAGAACAGCAGAGCAGGAACCATTTCAATCCATGTGTGGTGTTGCTTTTCCACCAAAGGACTGGGCGTCCTCCCAGTTCTGCCCAAACATTCTGCCAGGATAAGAGTGGGATCAATCCAACCTCCAAGAGAAACTTCTTCCAACGATCACAGAACGGTCTGGTGATCATCTGTAGATTTTCCAGTAAAATGGAGCACGAGTCACAACGCTATGGCTCAAAGGTCCGAACATGTACACAACTTCCCAGACCTGAACCCCACTGAGAAAAAGCAGGTGAGGAAAGAAGCCACCAAACTGGGATCCCCTCCAGGATCTGAATGGACAAAAACTGACAAAGACTGACTACTAAACAAAAAACTTGAACCTTTCTTTAACTGACCTCCGGTTGTTCTTGGTGGCACGGCAGCAGGTTAGTGACAGCGCTGGGCCCAAGCGTAGCAACGAGGGCGCTCCTGTTGTCAGCCACTCTGGCCTTCTGCCAGACCACCACCTGAAGAAGAAAACACCTCCTTGAGTCCTCATCCCACCATAGCAACATCAGCCAAAACCATCAACAGTTCATAAGCTTTTCAAGAACAGCAGAAAGTTAAACATCTTCCAAAAATGCAGAAATAAGTTCTTCAAACATGTTCATGGTAAAATCTAAACCCAGATGGTTGCAGGACATGTCTGATATTATGCAATTCGGCTCCTGTAAACAGATCCCTGCAATAAACAGTTCCTGAAAAGGCTCTGAAACATAACACAAGTCACACAGCAGAGCTGGAGGCAAATGATAGGGACAACTGCATGATGACTGTACAATCTGTGCTTCATTGCAATCTCAAAACTGGTTTCTATGAAAGCTGCACAGCATTGCATGCAAACTCACTGACCTGCAGCGCTAACCAACGCCTGCACCCAGAGAGGCTGCAGCCTGAAGCGGACTTACGGCAGAGCTTGAGTCTGGGTTTCAGGTTGTAGGCAGATCTGCCCTGTGGTGGATGAGGTCTAGACTGTCGCATTAGGTGCTAAACACTTTATTTGACATAAGACCTGCTTCATTTAGAAGATATGTTTGAGTTCAGGGCAGATTTTCTGCTTTAAAAGTTCAATAAGAGGTTCAGGAAACCACAGCTCTTTACATTAATTACAGAAACCTCCAAATTATTCATTTAATTGGGTAAACTGGTTTCTTTAAGCCAAGTAAACCAACGTTGTTTTAAATTAAACATAAACTTTCATATTTGACAGATATTTTCATTTTTTCCTCTCATGTTCAGATATTTATTCCTAAGCTGCAATTACTTTCTAGAAATGCTGGAGAACAGTTTATGCAAAAGAGCAGCTCCTCCTGCTGCCAGAGCGCCGCTTCCATCTGGGGGAACGTATCTCTTCCCAGCACAGCAGTACAGTCCAGAATGGGTTTATGATGAAATCAGACCCAAACAGCATCAATCTCAGATGGTTTTCTGGTGGTTATGCTGGAAAAGCCACGACCACCACTCCAAACTGTGTGGAAATGTGATTAAATGAACTGTGCCGATCCTGATTCCCGACTGTGGAAGGAAGTACAAAGCAGAGCTCCAACCAGGATCACAATCAGCTATTGAAGACATTTATCACAAGCGGTTACACTTTGAAACTAGATAAAAATCAGCTTTAACTCAATAACTAAGTAATGATCCACAGACCTTTAATATTTAAAGCCTGTGCGGCGTGTCTCATAGGAACCACTGCAGTCGATTTGACTGATTTAAAACCAGTCAAATCGACAATCCTGTGCAGCTGTGATCGCTTCAATCTGCATCTCAGAACATAAATAATCTAACTTTCCTCCTTCTTAAAAAGACTTTGATGAGAGAGCCGTTTCCATGGAGACACTTAAAGTCCAAATGAAGTATTTTCACTGAGGCTGGCTGATTTATTGATGTATTTAAATGAAAACTCAGTAAAACACTGTTATATAACATGTTATATTCAGCCTGACTGGGTTTAAAAAGGTTCCGGTGCAAAGAGGATTGGGTGGCGGACGAAGGTGGCGACCTCAGCTGCCCGATCCCCGGATGCTTAGGCTGGCTCTAGGGGCGTGGAATGTTACCTCGCTGGGGGGGAAGGAGCCTAAGCTTGTGCAGGAGGTCCAGAGATATCGACTAGAAATAGTCGGGCTCGCCTCCACGCATAGCGTGGGCTCTGGAACCCATCTCCTTGAGAGGGGCTGGACTCTCTTCTACTCTGGAGTGGCCCACGGGGAGAGGCGGCTGGCTGGGGTGGGTTTGCTTGTTGCCCCCCAGCTCAGCCGTCTCGTGTTGGGGTTTACCTCGGTGGATGAGAGGGTCGCATCCCTGCGCCTTCGGGTCGGGGATAGGTCTCTGACTGTCTTTTTGGCCTACGGGCCGAGCGGTAGTGCGGAGTACCCGGCCTTCTTGGTGTCCCTGTCGGGGGTGCTGGATAGTGCCCCTCCCGGGGACTCCATTATTCTGCTGGGGGACTTCAACGCCCACGTGGGAAACGACAGTGACATCTGGAGAGGCGTGATCGGGAGGAATGGCCTCCCCGATCTGAATCCGAGTGGTGTTTTGTTATTGGACTTCTGTGCTAGTCACGGATTGTCCATAATGAACACCATGTTCAAGCATAAGGGTGTCCATCAGTGCACTTGGCACCAGGACTCCCTAGGCAGGAGGTCAATGATCGACTTTGTTGTCGTATCATCAGACCTTTGGCCGCATGTTTTGGACACTCTGGTGAAGAGAGGGGCTGAGCTGTCCACTGATCACCACCTGGTGGTGAGTTGGATCTGCTGGAGGAGGAGAAAGCCGGACAGACTTGGTAGGCCCAAGCGCATAGTGAGGGTCTGCTGGGAACGCCTGGCGGAGCCCCCGGCCAGGGATGTATTCAACTCCCGCCTCCGGGAGAGCTTTGACCAGATTCCGGGGGATGTTGGAGACATAGAGTCCGAGTGGACCATGTTCTCTGCATCTATTGTCGATGCTGCCGCCCGTAGCTGTGGCCGTAAGGTCTGCGGTGCCTGTCGCGGCGGCAATCCCAGAACCCGGTGGTGGACACCGGCAGTAAGGGATGCTGTCAAGCTGAAGAAGGAGTCCTATCGGCTGTGGTTGGCTTGTGGGACTCCTGAGGCGGCTGACGGGTACCGTGAGGCCAAGCGTGCTGCGGCCCGGGCTGTGGCAGAGGCAAAATCCCGGGCCTGGGAGGAGTCCGGTGAGGCCATGGAGAAGGATTATCGGTCGGCCTCGAAACAATTCTGGCAAACCGTCCGGCGCCTCAGGAGGGGGAAGCAGTGCTTCGCCAACACTGTTTATAGAGGGGGTGGGAGGCTGCTGACCTCGACTGGGGACATTATCGGGCGGTGGAAGGAGTACTTCGAGGATCTCCTCAATCCTGCCATCATGCATTCCCTGGTGGAAACAGAGGGTGGGGACTCGGGGTTGGACTCTTTCATCACCCAGGCTGAAGCCACTGAGGTGGTTAAAAAGCTCCGCGGTGGCAATGCTTCGGGGTGGATGAGATCCGCCCTGAGTACCTCAAATCTCTGGATGTTGTGGGGCTGTCATGGTTGACACGCCTCTTCAACATTGCATGGCGGTCGGGGACAGTGCCTCTGGACTGGCAGACCGGGGTGGTGGTCCCCCTTCATAAGAAGGGTGTGTTCCAACTACTGGGGGATTACACTCCTCAGCCTCCCTGGTAAGGCCTACGCCAGGCTATTGGAGAGGAGAGTCCGGCCGATAGACGAACATCGGCTTCAGGAGGAGCAGTGTGGTTTTCATCCCGGCCGTGGAACACTGGACCAGCTCTATACCCTCTACAGGGTACTCGAGGGCTCATGGGAGTTTGCCCAACCGCTTCACATGTGTTTTGTGGACCTGGAGAAGGCATTCGACTGTGTCCCTCGTGATGCCTTGTGGGGGGTGCTCCAGGAGTATGGAATCAGGGGCCCTTTATTAGGGGCCATCTGGTCCCTGTACGAGCGGAGCAGGAGTTTGGTCCGCGTTGCCAGCAGTAAGTCGGACCTGTTCCTGGTGCATGTTGGACTCCGGCAGGGCTGCCCTTTGTCACCGGTCCTGTTCATAACTTTTATGGACAGGATTTCTAGACGCAGCCAAGGGCCGGAGGGGGTCTGGTTTGGGGACCAGTGGATTTCGTCTCTTCTTTTTGGAGATGACGTGGTCCTGCTGGCCCCCTCTAGCCAAGACCTACAGTATGCGGTGGGGCGGTTCGCAGCCGAGTGTGAAGCGGCTGGGATGAAGATCAGCTCCTCCAAGTCAGAGGCCATGGTACTCGACCGGAAAAGGGTGGCTTGTCCTCTTCAGGTTGGAGGGGAGTTCCTGCCTCAAGTGGAGGAGTTCAAGTATCTCGGGGTCTTGTTCACGAGTGAGGGTAGAATGGAGCGGGAGATCGACAGACGGATCGGTGCGGCTGCTGCAGTAATGGGGGCGCTGTGCCGGTCCGTTGGGGTGAAGAAAGAGCTGAGCCGAAAAGCAAAGCTGTCGATTTACCGGTCGGTCTACGTTCCTACCCTCACCTATGGCCATGAACTTTGGGTCATGACCGAAAGAACGAGATCCTGGATACAAGCGGCTGAAATGAGCTTCCTCCGTAGGGTGGTCTCCCTTAGAGATAGGGTGAGGAGCTCGGCCACTCGGGAGGGGCTCGAAGTAGAGCCGCTGCTCCTCCACATCAAGAGGAGCCAGTTGAGGTGGCTCGGGCATCTATATCCGATGCCTCCTGGACGCCTTCCTCGGGAGGTGTTCCAGGCACGTCCCACCGGGAGGAGGCCCAGGGGACGGCCCAGGACACGCTGGAGGGACTATGTCTCTCGGCTGGTCTGGGAACGCCTTGGGCTCCCCCGGAGGAGCTGGAGGAGGTGTCTGGGGAGAGGGACGTCTGGGTGTCTCTGCTGAGTCTGCTGCCGCCGCAACCCATTCCCGGATAAGCGGAAGACGACGAGTACGAGTATTCGGGCTGACTGGGTTTAAAAAGGTTCCGTTTGCCAATAGACATCCAGAACTCCGGTCATTTAATTTCAAGTTAACAGTAAATATGAGCTCCAGAGGATTAACTGGTAGAGGACTGAAACAAAATGCCGTTATCAGGGTAGATTGGACCTGGTTCCTGCAGTGCAGAAAACCCACCCTGGTTCCTGAAAAGGTTCCTGCAGTGGAAACGCACCTTGGATCTGCCTTGTTAAACATTTCTGCTCCCCTTGTCTTCAGATGGCTTTAAATGTCCCATTTTCATTCTCTTGGACGTGAGGCTGCTCTGAATACGGATAAATATGGCATTCTTTTAAAAAACAAGTTTGTGATTCACAAAATTGTCCTTCTCCTTGTCCGTCTCCACCTATCAACCATGCAGTGTCTAGGCTCCATTGTGGGGACAATTTAATTTAAACGTTATATGCTTTCCTTCAACTTCTTCCATAAATACAACATTTCAGATAATCTACGAATCTCTTTGGCTTTAAATTCCAGATGTTAATAAGATACAATTCTGGATAACAACTAACTGCCTTCAGTCAAACTCATCCTGGATGTTCCCTCATCCAGGGTAGTTAATGGGCAGAGATCAGGCCCATTAAGCTTTGAACAGCTTCCACGGTTGATCAAGTGGGAATGCTGTCCCAGAAGCTTAATGGTGGCCTGCTTAATCCAGTCCAAAACCAGCCTGGATTAGTGTTTGGGATCATAGTCCTGCTGAAACACCCAAACTCAAGGGTTTCAACCACCAACCTGTTGATCTGAAGTGAAGAATTAAATCCTTCATTATTCAATCCACCTCCATGCAATGCACCAGTACCACAGCAGAGAAACAGTCCCATAGCATGATGCTACCACCACCATGCTTGGCATTTTGTACAGTGTTTTTAGGTTTGAAAGCCTTAGCTCGACTTCAAACACACTTCATGTTGCTGTTACTGTAAAACGTCTTTTCTACATGGGCAGCTGGAGATTTCAGTCTAGCTTCAGGGCAATGATTGAAGAAGCGTCTTTGTTAGTCAGCACCATCTCTTACAAATGATGGGGTCCAGTACGGACAATGGAACAGGGGGCATCTTTGACTTGTAACACCAGTGGTATCCTGGGATTTTTGCTTAACTTCATAAAAGCTTCAATTTCTGCCAGATCTTTTTTTCTAGCCTGACAACAACATAAAGACTTAATAACTTTCATGAGACTACCTCAGGAGATAATTTCTGTCTCCAATACAGGCTTTAAATAACAATTTATTCAAATATTAAAGTCAATTTAATGAATTGACCTGAAGTGTGATGCACATCTGGATTCTGAAAAAGACACGGTGCATTTTACAACCTTAAATGAAGTCAACATTTGCCTCTCACCTCTCTTGCTCTTTTTGTGTTTTTGTGATTTTTTTCTGCAAATAATTGAATACAAGACAATTGATCGCAGCCCTAATGGACTTGTTTAAACAACCCAAATGTAAAATCTGCAGGAATAACTTCAACAGATGCAATGCACCAAATCTCAAAAGAAATCCAACTGAATCATCAGGCTCAACATCGTATTAAATATTATCCTCTCCGATGTGATTATTCTATAGAAATACTTTAGAAATGTTATTAACCGGAGAGGCTTCAGTTATGCTGAGCAGCTGATGTACCGATGAGGCCAGTTTTAAACCACAGAGTTCTGCATTTTTAATCATCTGTTAAAATGGGGATTTTACTTCAGCTGTTTGTAAATTGTTTTTAAATCTCTGCTGCTTTAAGGGTTCAACCTGACTAATTTCAAAACCAGAGAAGATTTTCAGCAGGAGGAAATGCAACGAGGACACCTAGTGGTGGAGAACCCCACTCTACATAAACTGGTTTAAATGACAGATTTTTTTATTATAATCATCACTAAATGTTCCTTTGCTGTTGAAAGAGTGTAATATAATTTAATCTTGGAAAGTTATTTCATCTGAAAGAAAAAGTGATTTCATTTTATTTGGATTTTTTGTAGACACCAGAGATTTTAGAACAACATCTACTGCCTTGACAACCAGACGTCTATTCATTTTTCACTAACACAATAAAAAAACGTTCCTACTCTCACCTATGACCATGAACTAAAAGAACGAGATCCCGGATACAAGCGGCTGGGATGAAGATCAGCTCCTCCAAGTCAGAGGCCATGGTACTCAACCGGAAAAGGGTGGCTTGTCCTCTTCAGGTTGGAGGAGAGTTCCTGCCTCAAGTGGAGGAGTTCAAGTATCTCGGGGTCTTGTTCACGAGTGAGGAAGAAGGAGCGGGAGATCGGACAGACGGATCGGTGCGGTGCCGCAGTTATGGGGCGCTGTGCCGGGTCGTTGTGGTGAGAGAGAGCTGAGCCGAAAAGCGAAGCTCTCGATTAACCGGTTGCTAACGTTCCACCCTCACCTATGGCCATGAACTTGGGTCATGACCGAAAGAAACGAGATCCGGATTACAAGCGCTGAAATGAGCTTCCTCTGTAGCGTGGCCGGGCTCCATCCCTTAGAGACAGGTGAGGAGGCTCGGCCATCTGGGAGGGGCTCAGAGTAGAGCCGCTGCTCCTCCACATCCAGAGGAGCCCAGTTGAGGTGGCTGGGATCTATACCGGATGGCCTCCTGGACTCTTCCTCGGGAGGTGTTCCAGGCTCGTCCCACCAGGAGGAGGCCCAGGGGACGGCCCAGGACACGCTGGAGGGACTATGTCTCTCGGCTGGCCTGGGAACGCCTTGGGCTCCCCTCGGGGGAGCTGGAGGAGGTGTCTGGGGAGAGGGACGTCTGGGTGTCTCTGCTGAGTCTGCTGCCCCAGCGACCCGGTTCCGGATAAAGCGGAAGACGACGAGTACAATAAAAAAATACTTTCCAAACACATTTCAAAGGCCTGGATGAGGTAGAGGAGGGTACAGCTGCTGGGCTGACCTGCCTGCAGTCCTGATCTGTTCCCAATACAGAATTATGGAGAATTTACAAACCAGAAATGGGACAACAGGGATGTTGGGACACGTGTAGATGTGCTTGCAGGAGAACTGGGATAAAATAAAACCTGAAACTCTTCCTGGTTTGTTATTGTCAATGAAAGATGAGATTCTAAGTCCTGGGAGAAGGAATGAAGACAGGATAAAGTGGGAAAAACGTCCCTGAAACAAGGCGTAGGTTGTTAGGAAATGTTGCATCTGGAAATTCAGGAAAGGTAGGATAACAGGTGAAATGGTGAAGTTAACAGGCTGAAACCTGGAGGTACTGACCTTATTATGCACTAGCATCAGTCTGAGCTCTGGTTTTATAATGGCATAGGCCATCAACAGGTCCTGAACCTTCTTCAGTTCCTCCTTACACTTCTTTGTAGAAGAATAGTACTGCCGTCTCACTGGGAGATTCTTAAAAAGCTTCATCACATTCACAGACGTACCTGGAGACACAGAGAAGGTCTCACACTCAGGCCTGCCTTCAAAGCAGAACAATCAACCCTTCCTTTAATCATCAGTGACCTGCCTTGACCCAGGTGGGACGGCCTCTGAGACACGATGTTTCCAGTGAAGTCCAGTGTGTACTGGGTGCTGATGTCGTCTTCCTCCGTTTTTGTGGTAACCGCTACCTAAAGAGGAAACAGAGCTATCAGCTGTGCAGGAGCGACCCACAATTTCATCATTTAACATTCTGCTCTCCCCTTCCTGTTTGCATGCTAAGTCTAGTAAAATGTTTGCTCCACTATAGATTTAACTTTAACTGCCTTTTATTATCGAAGATTTAACGGGAAAGAAAGGATCCTAAAAAATCTTCAGTTATAACAATACAATCATCATTTAACTTAGAAAAGTTAAGGAGAATGTATCATTTTCCAAAAATTTAAGCCTTCAAGCTGACAGAAATGTTTCTTTTTTGCGCCTGAAGCTCTCAAATGACCAGAAAACATCCAGATGTCTCATTTCCCCCAGCAGAAAAATCCCCTTTTAAAAAGTTTTCAATTGCTTGCATCTTCAATTTACTAGTTTGAAATATTTTTCACCTCAGCCACAGCACAGATGGAGCCCAGCGCCTCCCCCCTGAAGCCGTATGTTTCCAGATGCCCCAAGTCTTCGTGGCTGCAGATCTTGGAGGTGAAATGTCGGACGGCCATCACTGGAGCATCCACAGCTTTGATCCCACAACCGTTGTCACGAACTTCTGTCCGATCCAGGCCAAAATTCTCCTTAAAATGTGCAGCATGGTAAGTACAGTTCACGGGGGGGACGACACAGGAATAACATGAATGTCTTCAATGTAAGGGGTGAAATTTGAAGCTTCTGCAGCAGATTTCCACATGGGAAGGAATATTTCTAGAAACCTTCAGAAATTGCTTGTTATAGAAAGGTTAGAGCATCAAAATCTAAAGAGAAAATCCTTTCAAATTCTCACATTTACTCATCCTTCCGTTTGGCATAAAGCAAACCAAAGAGTGAACAGGTTCAATACCAGTTTTATGTCGATGCTTGAGGCTCCAGCATCCAGGGAGTTCTCCATCAGTTCTTTCACAACGTTCACCACAGAAGTGATGACCTGGGAGCTGGACAGCAGCCGCACCGTGTCTGGAGGAAGCTGCTTCATGATTCCTGATTAAACAAAACTCAAGGATCATGAATCTGCAGGAAGACTGATTTAGTAGATTTTCAAGTAAACAGTATTATGTTTACAACAGATAATATTCATACAAAACATCAGAACATTAATCCAGAACATCTCAAACTTTTAGCAGTAGCTGACTAAGGAACATGCCTTGGCTGGTACTGGGTTTCATACACTGGAGAACCTCTATCTGTCCGAGGGGTGCTGATTATCTGAAACCATGATGAATGTGACACAGGTGACCGGAAAATGTCTTCAAACACATGGTCTCTAGAGGTACATACATGTTTCAACCCTTAAAACAATCTGCAAAATGACCCAGGACAAAAATTATAAAGAAAAACATGACTGACAGAAAAAGGAACCATAATGGCCAAATAAAATAAAACAAATGAACCCTTTTAAGTCAGAAGTAAAATGTTTTTTAACAAGACGAGACGGAGCAGATTGTTACCCTGGTGCTACATGTATCTGACACCAATGTAACCAACTAGATAAATGCCGTTTTTACCTCACCTTGTTGTGACTTTGTGGACGGTCTTTGTAGCTTTTTACACGATAGTCCCCCACTGAAACCAATATTGCAAACAGGGAACCATCCCCTCTATCTGAGGTCCTCCAGCATCCACCGAGTGATGATCAGGATGTTTGATACCTAAGAGGTGATTGCAATGGTAGAAGACCGATGATGCTGGAAACCAACATTTTTTTTTTATTATCTAACGCGTTTAAGTGTGACAAAAAAGCAAACACAGCAGAACTATTTTTTACACCAATGTAGGTTTAGCATATACCTGCTGAACTGAAAATTAATAATAAGAGTCTAAAAATTATCGTCTCTTGGAAGCAAATATGGAGAAATGACATCGTCTTAAAAGCTATATGACAATATCGACTGGTGCTCGATTGTGTTAAAGGTAAAATGTGCTCTTTATATTTCACCTACTCCACCATCGTCAGCTAGCTGTGGTGATTTGCTAACGGCTGTAGGCCCACCGGGCAGCCTGCTAAACGAACCGAACAACACTCACCAACTCCGCAGCGCTGACCGAGCCGCTTCCACCATTTATAATCTCACTCAAGCGCGAGCCACAACAGAAACAACCTCGTTCCCGCCCTTCGATGCTGCCTGCTGATTGGCCAGCATCAATGAGAGGGCGGGCTCACATAGAATTTCAGAGAACATTCTACCCTGAGTTCAACCTTTAGGCTAGATTTTAGCATTTTATGGAAAAATGTCGCCTCGATCTTAAAAAAATAAAACAAACCAGACATTCTTAGAAGACGAGTTCAGTTTAAATACTTTTTAATCAAATCAAATGAAGCTGACGTTTTTGTGCAATTGCTAGGGTCGGACCGAATTGAGCTGGTTTATATTTGGACCCGTTTTCACCGCGACACCTACTTCCGCTCGGTGCTGTGCATCCACAACAAGGATACACCAATTCTCGCCATAGTGTTTTATAATAAGAAAAACATCTACTGCTCGCAGCTACATGTAAGTTAACAAATGGTCCTTTTTTGTTTGTCTGGTACAGTAACTTAAGTTCAGTATTTAGGTCGGGAACCAACTTGTTTTGGGAACACTGGTGAATTAAGGGCCTGGCTACGTAGTGAAAACAAAGAAGTTAAAAGTCTATGGGACAGAGGGGATCTGACGGGGCAAACAATCTATTTAATAAGCTTGAATGTGTGCAAGTTTTTAAATGGTGGTGCAGTGAGAGACAGACACGAATCTCTCCAACAAATAGGATCGAGTGTTTTCAGCGTGTTTACACAGTTTCATTTCAGTTATTTTTTTGTTGAGAAACGCCAGAAAAGCTCAGCTGATTGATATGTCTGCAGGTCAACAATGGCAAGTGAATCTCTCATCATTGGGCTAAAAATAGATCATGTCACGTAATGCAACAACAAAAATTAAGACCTATAGTTAGATTGGTACAATTTGCATGGTACTGTATATTTTTATTCAAACTGTTGGTCTCTGCCTTTAATCCAGTCTGACAGCTAAAAGCGAGCCAAAGGGCAAAGTTCAGTCACATTATATAAGAGTTTTTTTTCCTAGCCTTTTTGCACAGATAAGGAAAATATCGCAGTATGTTATTTATTAGAATCCTGTCATTCAGACCTGACCACTTTTTGCAAATATTGATGAGTTTTGTGCCAGTCTTGGTGTTAAAGTCTCAAAAATCCACAAAACTAAATTATGACCGAATTAAGTCCAAATCAGACCATTTTATACAGTACAGAAAAAATGCTTCAAATTACTGGTAAATTATAACATATGACAGAAGTTGAAAATGAAAAGATCTAATTGTAATAGCTGTGTAATCAGAAAAAGGCATTTAGAATGACAGTAAATGGGACAAAGTTAGGTCTAGTTTAAAAGGAATATGAAAGACCTGAAGGGGAAAAATATGTGCAATTAAAATTCACCCAAAGAATGTGGAACCTGGAGGATTTTATGGCATTCAAATCAACTTAAATTGCTAAAATAAATTTAAAAAAGATAAAACTAAAACATGTTAAATCACTAAACTGCGTGATGCTAGTGGCCCACAGAAAACAAAAGCAGACTAAAAGTTTGTTCTGATTGTTCTGGAGTGTGAGAGTTTGAGGTCTAAGGTAGAAAATGAAATGCCTGTTTTCTGTGCATTGTGTTTATCTAGAGGTTCTCTTGAATGTTTGCTTATTGTTGATGCTCAGTGTTCTTCTTAACTTCAACGTCTGTTCCTAATTCTGCTCTTCTCTGCACACTCCCAGACTCTGGCTCTGCTTCCGTGTCTCCATCACACCTTCCTGCCCCTCCACCTTTAAACAAAGCCCAGTTTAACACCTGTCAGATGTGTTCATGTACAACTGGTTCTTTTTTCACTCAGCATCCTGGAGATTTGTTGCATTTTGCCACCATTTTGTGCACCCTAGCTTCACTTAATGTCTCATCTCTTTGCAGAGCATCTTTGCATAATTTTACCAGAGCTATAGTTGCATTAATTAACCATTTAGACAACAATTTTCCATTCACGTTATTTGCATATTACAAAGACTAGCTACATTTGTTAAAATGATAAAAAAAAGAGGTCATTTCTTTGCGGCTGCATTTGATGAGTTCTTAATAAGTCCCATAAACAGGCTGCATTGAAGTGCAGAACATTCCTCATTTTCTTGAGGCAACAATAGGGATCTATTAAAAAATAAAGTTAGTTATGAATTTCTGTGTAACAGAACCGTTTTTAGGCCGTGTTCAAGGTTTTGACGGAAAAATTAAACTTTTTTCAAAGGGTCACTTGGACATCAGTCAGCGAAGGAACTGCTGCTCAAGCTCCAGATGCCTGAAAATGTGCCAAACAAGTGAAATGTGATTCTTCTTCTGTCTACAGACCAGGATGAACGTGGGTGTGGCACACAGTGAGGTGAACCCAAACACTCGTGTGATGAACAGTCGGGGGATCTGGCTGACTTACGCCCTCGGTGTCGGTGTTCTTCACATTGTGCTCCTGAGCATACCCTTCTTCAGTGTTCCTGTGGTCTGGACTCTAACCAACGTCATACACAACTTGGTAAGCATCAAGGTTCTGGGTCAAACAAGGCGAGCAGATGTAGGAGTGTTTTGGATTCCTCAGAGGTACCATCTGCAGAGGGATGAAGCTTGTGTGCATATCTTGGTCCTCCTCCTTTTCCATGCTTGTTTGGTCTTGTTAAGATTGACCCAGTTCTGGAGAAGCCAGAGCGTGAACTTTTAGATTTCACCACATAAGGTCTTTCTACGTACGTGGCTGCTGCTGGATAAATCACTGACTGCACCAGGACTGAATCGGTTTACTGGGATCAGCCAATACGGGAGGCTATTAACAGCAACCGCTAAGGTCAACTACAGTCTATTGTTTTCAGCAGCAGTGTGCTGATAATGCCTTGGCTCCATGTCACTGTTTGGTATTTTATCAGTCCCAAGGCACAAACACACCTACTGTAAAAATGATCTGATTTGGATCTACTCTGGTCCACATACCAACCAGTGCTTGGTGATTCAGTGATGGGGTTTGTAAGGAACTGAATGGCTGCAGGTGATGGCAGTGGGGAAGTTTTTGCAGGCAGTTGCTGGAGCATCCGACAGCTTAAACAGCGAATGAGGATCAGCACCATTGGAGATCGCCTTATTATACGGCATTAGCAGCACCTGATGGAGTTTCATGGAGCAAAGAGCAACTGTCTGGCAGGTAGACCCTAATCATCACATTGTGGTCCAGGGTGACATGACATCATTTAAGGATTGGTCCCAACATCCAGCCACCGCATGCCTGGCAGTTGGACTATAAAACCACCCAGCCGGATCCAAACCACAAGCGCTGCTAACGTTTTCCTAAAAAGTGTCTCCATCTGCTCACCTTCACCCAGTTGCAACCATTTTGTCACTGTCAACAGTCTCCAAACCTCATAACGTTGGTGGTTTTAAGCTTGTTAGCAAAGAGGTAAACCAAACATTTATGTAGCCCCGGAACACAATGGTCAAGCTAAATGTTTATAATACTTAACTAAGCTATTTCTATTAATCTAATACAAAAATGTGTCTAAATTCAAAGTCAAATAGAGAAAGGTCTCAGTCTGGTACACAGGCAGCTAAGTCTTACTAAGCAGCTTCATGCAGTCTGTTGGCAGCATCAGATTCATAAAGCAGAGGAAGAGTTTCCTCCTCATGATTCTTCAAACATGTTCCTCCAGAGACAGATCTGGACTGCAGTTAGGCTCCTGGATGCCATATACCAGGGGTGCCCCAAGTCTGTCCTTGAGGGCCGGTGTCCTGCATGTCTTAGATGTTCCCCGTCTTCCGCACACCTGATTTCCATTGATGGCTGATTACCAGGCTTTTGCTGAACTGCAATCATCTGAATCAGGTGTGTTGAAGCCGGGAAACATTTCCAAGGCTTTGGATTAGAGACCTGCACGGGACTGAGTTTTCAATCCCGGTCCCGCCCGATCCCGAGAACCCCCAACCCCCAGCCGAGCGAGACTAGATTGACAGGCGCTGAAAGGCCGCAGTATGTCACATGACGCGCGAGGAAAAGTAGCTGAATAAGTAGATCAGGTTATGGTGTTTATTGGGCTGTTTATAAAACGTTTTTTTACAATAGTGATAGTTAATCATTACAGTGTTAATTATTACTTATTTTTGAATTTGGAAGCGGGTCCAGATGTCCGACTTCCCTGCTTTATTCAGTAGGTTCTATTGCCCTTCTCTAATTTTCTTTTCCACAGAAGAAACAGTCTCCTTACTACTCTCCATGCTTTATGTTGCCTCACTCTCACTCGGGAGTCGGGACCGATGTGTTTTGGTCTGAATCCCGCCCAAGACTACATAAATCCTGCCCGATCCCGCGACATTTGTGTCGGGTCCCGCCTGATGCAGGTCTCTACTTTGGACTCCAGAGAACCTCAGTGAGAACCTTCATCTACACGAGGAGAACTCATGGAACAGTGAAGAACCTTCAAGAGTGACCGACCAAACAAAATTGCTCTGAGAGCTCATCGACAACTCATCCAGGAGGTCCCTGAAGAACCCAGAACATCTAAAGTTCTGCAGGCCTCACTGCCTCAGTTAAGGTCAGAGGTCATGATTCAACAATAAGGAGAGACTGGACAAAGATGGCTTCCATGGAAGAGTTCCAAAACCAGATTCACTGCAGACCCAAAAGAACACAAAGGCCTGTCTCACATTTACTAAAAAACATTTTGATGAACCCAAAGACTTTTGGGAAAATGTTCTGGAAGGTGAGCGTCCCATTAGTTCTGGTGTAAAACTAACAGCATCTCAGAACCAGAACCTCATACCAACAGTCAACCATGGTGGTGGTGGTGTGATGGTCTGGGACTGCTTTAGGACCTGGAGGACTTTAGCAGGAGATACTGAAGGAAAATGTCTGACCATCAGTTTGGAACCTTGGGCACCCTCCAGTGTGGCTGAAGTAAAACAATTGTGGAAAGCAGAGTGGGCCATGATTCCTCCACAGACGTAAAAGTCTCATCATTAAATATCTGAAGGCTGCTGTTGCCAAGGGTGGGAAAACTAGTTAAAAGGTTCAGGGTGTAATTCATTTTTCATGCAGGGTCCAGTTGGTTTGGATAGATTTAACCATAATTAATAAAATCCATCCATCCACTTTCTATACCCGCTTCTTCCATAGTGGGTCACGGGGGAGCTGGTGCCTGACTCCAGCGGTCTACAGGTGAGAGGAGGGGTACATCCTGGCTGGTCGCCGGTCCATCGCAGAGCAACACAGGACGACCATGCACCCATTCACTCCTACGGTCAATTTAGAGAGACCAGTTTACCTAACAGTGGGACCATGAGAGGAAGCCGGAGTACCCGGAGAGAACCCACGCATGCACGGAGAGAACCTGCAAACTCCATGCAGACAGACCCCCGGCCGGGAGTCGAACCCAGGACCTTCTTGCTTCGAGGCAACAGCGTGCAGCCTAATTCATAAAATCATCATGCATCATACATACAAAGTTTACTTAGTTTGTCTTTGTCTGATTAAAAAAAGTGTTTTGAAATATTTTATCGTGACCAAAAAGCAAAAACAGGAGAAATCCATACGGTGGAAATACTTTTCACAGCGCAGTCCTACCCATGTGTTCACAGACATGATTTGTTGTGCAGGGCATGTACGTGTTCATGCATGCGGTGAAAGGAACGCCCTTTGAGACCCCCGACCAGGGAAAAGCCAGGCTTCTCACTCACTGGGAACAGCTGGACTACGGCGTGCAGTTCACCTCCTCCAGGAAGTTCTTCACCATTTCCCCGATCATTCTGTAAGTTCTCCTGGTCGCTGTGAAGCACAGCAGCTGGAGCGGCAGCGCTCATATTTCACTCCCTGAGACGAGCTTTGATTTTGTTTCTTTTCAGATACTTCCTCACCAGTTTCTACACAAAGTATGACACGACACACTTTGTGATCAACACTGCGTCACTTCTGAGCGTCCTGATCCCCAAGCTGCCACAGCTGCACGGAGTCAGGATTTTAGGCATCAACAAGTATTGAATGAGTGGAATCGCTCCGACTTCCTGTGTCCGTACTGCCGGTTTGTGTACTAAATCATACCGTCTGTGTGTCGGCTTTAGAGTTAACCGAAAAAACAGGTCACAGGACATGATGTGCATCAGTAACTTATGTCAGTATTTAAATGTATATTTTGGACCTGCATAGACCTGGGCTGGCCCAGGCCTCGGTCGGGTTCTGCTTTCTTTTCTTTGCCCCGTTAGTCACACGGTGACGCAAATGATGAGTGTTGAAGCCACCCAGATAATCTGAAGTATTTCTTTTCTAGAGATGTTTACTTTGTAAGCCTGTTGCTCTTTGGTAGCCTCTTCGTTTCGTTTCGTTTCGATGCTCTCAGCAGTAGCGCCGCTCTTTGTTTGCATGATTTCTCTAAATGTAGATGAGAGGCTTGTTTTATTTACAGTGTTTGTGGATGTGTGTCGTCTGTGTCCAGATGTGACATTAATGTGAGGTTAACTGTTTACTGTCCTTGTGGAGAACACTACACTCACCCAGCCGCTGTCTGTAGATGAATCGAGGCAGTGACTTCTGCTTGGTCTGGCCGTAGCTGAAAGTGATGCTTCTTGTTCCAGATCTTTAATAAAATGTTTCTGCCCTCAGTGATGCTCCTTGCTTCAGTTTGTTAATTGTGATGCGATCTTTTTATTTCACGTCTTGGATCAGAACCTGCATGCTGGTTATGCCCAACTGGTGGAAGATTTGACAAATGTTTTTTAAGGTGGACAAAAAGTGTCACTTTGGAGAAGTTTCACATTAATTTAGCAAGATGTTTACACACTCTTATTATTTAAAAAGTAAGGATGACGTCAAATGGAAAAACAGGCGGAGTCCAGCCCATAATGAATGCTGAAATGCCGTGGATGGACCTTTAGTCAGGTTAAGGTCTAGACTTTAACTAGGCCATTGTAGCATTTGGATCATTTTCTTTTTCAGCCATTGTGTTGTATAATAGCTGCTGTGTTTTTGTATGGAGACAGCATGGGTGTACTTAGTTTATTTTACACACACTGCTTCTCCATGTTGGATTATGTTTGATTTAATAAATTACGCTTCGTAATCTGTATTTTTGAGGGGTTTTTTTCAAAGGTTTTAGAACCCGATAAAATCCAGATGATCATAAAACCAAAATGTTGAAAGTGGGTGTACTTACTTTTTACCACAGCCGTTTTTGGTCAGTTTTAAGCTGTAAATGAAAATGTTATTTGTGATGAAACGAGTTTTGAAATATGATGGAATCTGGTGGAGAACTTGGTCTCCAAACAGCAAAGCTCACAAAGCATCTTCAACTGAAAAATCTCTAAAATAAGGAAGGTGGATTTGTCTTACCTGACAACAAGTCATGGAAAAATGTAACCTAAATAACAACAATAAAGGATCAGAAGATAAAAACTTTATTCCAAATAAATCAGTTTTTCCTCTAGTTTCAGCATTAAAACCTCATTCTGTCCTTCCTTCCACATGTTCCCTCAGGACGTCCTGCATGTTCAGGTCCTCACACTGCTCGCTCAGGACTCCTCTGTAAACCTCAAAGCGATGGTTCAGATCTTTCTGCGCGTGGATTTTGAAGTTAGTCCCTAAAGCTCCGTCGGCAGACGCAGCGCCGTAGAAAACCCGACCGATCCGGGAGTGCACCAGCGCCATGGCGCACATAACACAGGGCTCTCTGGTGACGTACAGGTCGTAACCGGTGCATATGTACGGCAGAGCGCCTCCCTCTGGATGGAGCTCTGTTGGGTCGGTGGGGGTGAACCTGCACGCTGCGTACCTGTCGGATCGATGACAACCTCCTCCCTGACTCTGAGCCACCAGGTCGATGCAGACCATGACGGCGTGATGCAGTGGATGGTCCCCTCTGCAGTCGTGACCAACTGCTACGACCTGCTCCCTCTCAGGGTCAACGACAACCGCTCCCACTGCCTCCATCCCCAGCTGCTCTGCCGCTCTGGCAGCAGCCACAGCAGACGTCATGAACATGTGCATCGTGGCTTTTTGTTGGGGACTGAAGAGCTCCCCTTTCAGAGCCACGGTCACCTGTTTGTCCTCATGAAAGGATGTGGGCCAGCGCTGGCTCGCCAGCTCAAACTGAGGCCGGGTCAGCGGGGGTCGCGCAGGGATCTTAACCACAAACGGCTCACCCAGTCCTTCCCATTTATCTCCATCTGACGGCAGGAGGGACAGGATGCTGACCTCCTTCGTGTTGGGAGCATCACTGATGAGGCACAGCAGGACCTCCAGAGGATGAGGACTGTCCTTGTTCCTGCAGGCCCGGACCCTCTTGACGTGCTGCAGGCCGTTTAATGGGTAGAGGCTGTTCAGCTCTCTGATGAGCCGAGACGTTTCTTTCTTGTTGACGATCGGAGCAGCGAACGCCTCGACCAGCTCCACGTCTTCTGACTGTTCATCTGACAGGATGGGATAAGCGACCCAGGAGTCGGCGTCGCACTCTGACCCTTTCCACCGTTTCATCTGAGGTTCCATTATCTCAGCGTCTTCCTGTCGGCACACCAGAGGAAAGAGCACATGATGAGAAATATTTCAGACATGAAGATCAGCAGAAGACGCAGCTTTCAGTCAGTACATCTGGTGGCAAATCGACATGTGAACTGAAGCAACGATAGAAACAGAAGAACCACAATGATGGGAGAGTCTGATGAAGTCTTATTGATCAAGATGTTTCCTTCAAGACACTCGGAAGATACCAAAGACAAAATCACTCACAGTTTGCATATTAAGCTCAGCACATGGTTGAAACTGTTGAAAATATAGAATCCTGACTTGAAGGAAGTTTAATAAGTTGTTTTTGTAGCCATAATAATGTGGTTATAAACCAGATGAACAATCTGGCTTTTTAAAACATACCTTAAACACACGAACGTTGTTGTGATCAGGACGTTTTTTCTATGAAATCACCCTTTAATTGTCATTTCTAGAACTAATATCCTCCCTGGTCTAACCCTGCAGTTAACCTTAACGAGCTGCCTCAGCTGGCTGAAAATCAGGGTTATTTTATTATTTTACTTAGGATGAGATTTTGGAATAAATAATCATTGAGGAAAACTGTTATGGAATCATGAACCAGAAACACAACTTCAAGTACTTCAATCCAGCTCTTTTCCTGACAGCTTAAATTCTTTAGGTTAAACCTTCTTCATCCATAATCCTCGTGTAGCAGCTAGCATCAGCCTTGCAGCGTGTTTTCAGTTTCCACCATAAATCCAGACTGTTAGTGGACCAGATCCTGGAGTTGATCAGCCTGTCTTGTCCACGGGCAGATGGATCATCCTGAAGATCGTCAGCTACTTTGGATTGATAGAATGAGATCGTCTCCATCTGTGCATCTCCTGCAGAGGTCCTGACGCCATCTGCCCTGCAGCTCCAGATCATCACTGACTGTGGAAATGAGCAGCGTTTCTTCATGCACTCATCTTTAGATGCTGCATCTGGATGGCACCAAAAAAAACCTTCTAAAATCATCTGCTTGACCAAAGCAGATTGAGGATTCCTCCCTGAATCCCCGTCCTCCATCATCTACCTACCATGACCCCTTCTCTTCAGCGTCTGGAAGCGCTTTAATGTCTGCAGATGCATGGATCAGAAGCATTTTATCTGATTAAACCTAACATGACCTGGTTATAATGTTTCTCATATTAATCACAATCTGCAGAGTTGAGGAAATAATGTATTTATTTGATCTGTTTATTGCATAAACATGAACAAGTTGAGCCGAAATAAAATCCTGATATCAGTGTTTAAAGCTGTTGAATTCATATGACTGCAAATATTGAACATTTCTCTTATCACACTCTTAGATGCAGGTCATTACTCATCATGATTAGTATTAATTATCTGACTATATAATATAAAAATATACCAATGAGCCCACATGTTATTGGAATGTTTTGGCAAAGAGATTTTTCCACCAGTAATAAATTCAGATCCAGACACACAGGCTGACTGATGCCGTCAGCGTTTTCATCTGTTTAAACTCCTTCATGCATCACAGAACCAGACCCATCCAGAGCCGAATCCGTTCACAGAGCAGTGGAGCCTTGTTGACTCCGTCAGACCAAGCCTTTCCTCATTTCCTTCCCAGAACCAGCTTGGTCTTTATCACTTTGGGAACATGTCTGATGGTGAGGGACACCCTGGTTCCTCTGCTCAGCGTCTCCCCGGGCTGGGCCCCGGCAGCAGACAGGTTCGCCACCTTGTCCGTCAGCGTGTCCTGGTCGCGCTCCTGGATGCCATGCAGGAGGCGTTGGTACATCTCGTCCTGCAGGATCAGGAGGCTGCGCGGCTTCACCAGCAGGGAGAACAGGTACCGGTTCTCCTCGGTCTGCGACGCCTCACCATCCCGGCTACTGATGGGTCTGTAGAAGTCCAGCAGGGTGTGGGAGCCCAGGCTGATGGTGGTGACTGTGGGATGGTATAATGGGCCATCTTCATGGGGCATGATTCCTTCACCTTGTTTATACTCGTTCACCAGCACATGGTTGGCAGTTTTCCCACTGAAAGCTCCGAGTAAGGATATCTTCTCACAGTAGTTCTGAAGCCAGTCAGGAATCTTATCCACCAACATGCCTTTGGGATGCGGTAACCCTCCCCAGTTCTGGAGCCGTCGACCTGACAGCTGGGTCCATTTAGTTTTTGGGGATTTATAAACCTGCTGTAGAAGGTAGGACTCCTCTTCTTCTGATATGAAATCCGGGATGTAGTACACAGTTTGTGGAGCTTCTCTTACAACGAACTGCTTCAAATCTTCCACAACACAAGCTGGACGCTCCATGTCTCCTTTGGAAAAGTTAACATGAAATCCTAATTAAAAACAAGTTCAGAACGAGTGGGAAAGGAGATGTTGCTTCTACCGAAATATAAAACTACCTGACAGCTGTTTCTGATTGACTTTCATTAAGAAACATCTCATGTGACCCAAAACAAAGACAGACTGAACTAAATCCCAGCTCCCTTCCTTAATCTGACCCCACCTTAAAGAACCACTCTGGAGATCTTCTTCCAGGTCTACAAACCAGGATTTTTCCTGGACAGCTACAGGATCTCGATCCAGTAAAGGAAAGCGGTGTTTTCAAAACTCTGAATATTTCAATATTATATCAGACCAATAAAATGTGATTTTTAACTCATAAATGTTATGCTATGGCCTGCACCATCATGGGGAAGACCGATGCTGACTGACAGTTGTCCAGCAGACAGTCATTGACACCCTCCGCAAGGAAGCTAAGCCACATAAGGCTGTTGCTAAAGAAACTGGTCATCTACTGAGTGATGTATCCAAGGACATTACTGGAAAGTTGAGTGAAAGGAAAATCACAATGCACAGACATATCCAAGACAAGAGCTGCGACTGTCGCATTCCTTAAGCCCCTCCTGAACCAGAGACATCAGAAGCATCAAACCTGGACTAAAGAGATAAAGAACTGGTCCAAAGTCATCTTCTCAGATGAAAGAAAATGTTGGATCTTATTTAGAAATCACGGTCCCAGAATATGGAGGGAGAGTGGTGAGGAACAGAATCCAAGCTGCTGGAGGTCCTGTGTGAAGTTTCCAGTCAGTGATGATTTGTGGACCCATGCCATCTTCTAGTGTTGGTCCACCGTGTTTTATCAAGTCCAAGTCAGAGCAGCCATCTACCAGGTCGTTGTAGAGTCTTTTATGCTTCCCTCTACTAAAAGGCTTTACGGAGATGCTGATTTGACTTGTCAGCAGGACTTGGTACCGGCCCACCCTGCTAAAGGTATCAATGCCTACTTTAATCACCATGGTAACACCAGACAACCAGGCTGCCTTACACACCACACAGAATCTATGGGTTGTTGTGGTTCCTGAACACCTCAGCAGAACCACAGGCTGATCTCCACCATGTCTCGCTGCAGTGATGCAGGAATTCATGCAAAAGGAGGACAGACCAACTGCAGGTACTGTACAGAACATGGACGGACTGCTCAGTAGGCCCAAATTTCCTTATTAAAAACCATTTTCACTGGTCTGATGTAACAGTTTCATTTCTAAGAGTTGAATTTCTAGTTTTTATTTAGCTGTAATCCAAAATAGTCCCCATTAACAGAAAGCAACTCAAATAAATCTGTGTGGAATAAATCTATACGAGCTTCACTTTTTGAACTGAACATAATCCTCTGATGATATTTCAAGCTATTGAGATGCAGCTGTGCAGCTCTGCTACCAATCAAACAACTTCTTTAATGGCTTAAAATGATTTTCAACAGTTCTTTTTCAAGGTCTTCAAGGTTGTTCTTTGGACTTTGGCTAAGAGGGTTTTCACCTGTCTATTCAAATAAGTCCTAATAATTAACCATAGATTTATGTGAGTTGAGATCAAATGTCCCACGGTGTGACTAGCTGTAGACGAGTCAGGGCTGCATAGTAGGTGTTAGACAGATGACCTCTGATCAGTCTTGGTTTTTCATGTTTATCATAGATGGCTTCTTCTTCTTCTCTTAAAGCATCTGTTTTCTCTGTCAAAAAGGTGCACATTGATGTCTTCAACTGTCCCTTTTTATCTTATTAAAGTGTCTTGGGACATGTGACCAAAGCAGCTCACATGGCGTCTTTAGGAACATGTTTGGTTCGTCAAGGAACGACGACCCAAACATGAGCTGAATAGAGGGAAGTGTCATTAACTCCAGTGTCCTGACCTTAACGACCCCTGACCTTAACGACCGTTAACAGACATATTAAATTTATGTTGGTATTTTTCTTAGTAATCCAGATTTTAAAAACCAGGCTTCAGGAAACGTTTATATTTACGTCATTCATACATTACTTACGCAGACTGGGTGGATTTTCTGACTATATTACAGGTTTTAAATTCAGGTTTAGTACATATATTTCCGATATTCTAATAAATCACCAGAAGAAGAAAACAATTCGAACGATGTAACGACATTTATAAATGTAACACATATTTCCCAAACGGAAACATAATTTTTACGAGATTTTAGCCGGTAGAAATATTAATACAACATCTCTGCTCATTTTATCTTAATATTTATACATTTGTAACTAAGAGCAAATAGAAAACGTTGACTAACCTGAACAATTCTCGATAAAACACAGTTTCTAGCCGAAGAGCCGAACTCTTACGATCCATGTGTGTGCAGCCACATAAAGTGTCCGGGTGAGAAACGCTGCTGCGTATTTTTCCCTCGTGAGCTCCGCATTATCTCGCGTTGTTTTAGTTTGGAGCGGCGGTGAAGTCCTGCACTTTTCCAGCTCACTAGGAACATGACGCTTATAACTATGTTCCAATGTAGGGCAAGAAGCCTGCAGAGGCTGCTGCGGTGCAAACACGCGTCAGGAAGCAAGGCATCCTGCAGCAGACTGGTTCTAGGCATCGAGACCAGCTGTGATGACACTGGAGCTGCTGTGATGGACGAAACTGGAACCATACTGGGAGAATCTCTGCATTCCCAGAAAGAGGTACACCTGAGGTGGGTTAGATATTAAGATGTTGAGTCGGGATAAACGTACATGTTTTAAATTATAGTGGTGTAAAAACTCTGGTCCTAGCCAAGTCTAAAAGTATACATCAAAATGTGTCAGTTTGCGTATCTGGAGCATACTGGTGGGTGTTGACACAGAGTCAAAGCAGAAAGACTTCAGCAAAGATTTTAGTGAAGCAGCTGTCAAGCACGGTGGTGAAGGAGTGATGATTTGGGCCGTGTTGAATGGTAAATGGACTTTTCAGGTCATACCTACCTCATGGAGCGCTTTACACTAGAGCCACATTCCCTAATTGCACTCACAACTCACACACTAACACTGATCAGTGGGCAACATGAGGTTAAGTTGCCCAGGGGGAGAACGACATGTACCAGGAGGAAGCTGGGTTTGAACCTACAACTTTTCAGATTCTAAGACTCTATCCGCTGAGCCACAGCCAGTCTGCTGAGTTGGAAAAATCTCTGCGTGTTCGTTTATATGAGAACAGATCACAAAACTGCTTCTCTCTACGTCGGGAACTTGCAGATTCGCCTCACTGCACACACAATATCCCACAGAAAGAGCAACAATCATTCAGTGCATGCATGTTTTATACAGCGATCGACAGGAAAGGTGGGGGGATCCCTGGCTCAGACCCCCTTCAGTGGTGCTCCTTTTTAGTGGAGATTAAATCTGCCTCGTGTTAACCTGATCACATTGCAGTGTGTGCGTGGTTCACCAGGCTGGTTGTTGAGTATCTCCTAAAGGAAGCATCCAGGGGGCATTCTGTTCAGATGCCCAAAATTAACTCAACTGACTATTGTCAGTGTGAAGAAGCAGAGGCTTCACTTGGAGTTCCTATCAGATGCCAGAGCTCCTTATATGTAAGGTTGAGTCCAGCCACCGTACCAAGAAGCTCATTTCAGCCTATTCTATCCAGGACCTCGTTCTTTCCATTGCAATAATCATAGTAATAATACATTTTATTTAAGGCGCCTTTCAGGGCACTTAACGTCCGCTTACAAAGTAAAAACCAGTAAAAGCAAAAAAAAAATAAATAAATAAATAAATAAGACTGAAAAGGAATCCGAAGACGATATAAGAAGGACCATGGTGCTTGATCAGGGTCAAAATGCTTGCTTGGACAGATGTCGGGGTTTGAAAAGGGAGAGAGTGCCGTTGTTTCTGATGTCAGGAGGGTGTTCCAGTGGCGGGGGGCAGATCGACTACTGAATCCCATGGTGGTCAGACGAGCTGGAGGTGAAATGTGACTGATGGGTGATGTTCTGGTGATGACCCAGGCAGCAGCATTCTGGACCAGCTGGAGTTTATAAGTGGATTTATGATCCACATCTTATGACCATTGTGCAAAACCCCATGAACTGAAGCAATTATAGAAAAGAAGTGGGCCAGAATTTCAGGAAGCCACATGTTGGGCTGTGTTTACTTGGCATTTACTCTTCCATGACTGGCTTTGCTTTCTTCTTACAGGAGTGGTGGCATCATCCCCACAGTAGCTCAGCAGCTCCACAGGGAAAACATCGAGCGTGTGGTCCAGGAGGCTCTGGAGAGGAGCGGCGTGACTCCAGCTGAGCTCTGCGCCGTAGCCACCACCGTGAAGCCTGGCTTGGCTCTGAGTTTAGGTGTCGGCCTGCAGTTCAGTCAGAGATTTGTGAGGGAGCATAATAAGCCGTTCATTCCCATCCACCACATGGAAGCCCATGCCTTGACCGTCAGAATGCTCCATCCTCTAACCTTTCCCTTCCTGGTGCTTCTGGTGTCTGGTGGCCACTCACTCCTGGCTGTAGCTAGAGGAGTCGGGGACTTTCTGCTCCTTGGCCACACGCTGGATGAAGCTCCAGGGGACACACTAGATAAAGTAAGCAGTTTTTGGCCTTTGTAGCAGATCCTGATGTTGTGGTTATAAACAAATCCTTAGCTTTATGGATTCTCAGGTGGCCAGACGTCTGTCCCTCAGGAAACACCCACAGTGCTTCACACTGAGTGGAGGGCAAGCCATAGAGCTTCTGGCAAAGGACGGTGACAGGAAGAGGTTTGGTTTCAGGACACCTATGGGGCAAACTCCCGACTGCTGCTTTTCTTTTGCCGGACTTCGGAATCAGATTACGATGCTGATAAAGAAGAAAGAGGCAGAGGAAGGTAAGAGGGTTTCCAGACTCCCTGCAGTAACTAATAAACCTGCCTTAGTCTTAGCAAGCCTCCCTTTGCAGGTGTAGAAGAAGGAACTCTTCTGTCATGTGTGAACGACATTGCAGCTGCGACTCAGCACACGGTCGCCTTACATCTTGCAAAGAGGACACATCGTGCTGCCCTGTTCTGTAAAGCCAACAATCTGCTGCCTTCAGACAACCCAACCTTGGTGAGTAAGCTTCACTTTAATCCCCCACATTTATTAAAGCAGGATTTAGCTCATGGCGAATCTCCAATAAATGATGCTCTCCAGGATGCATCTCATTCCAAAAAGGTTGAAAATATTTTCTTGTTTTATGTTCCCACTCCTTCTCCTGACATTTCTAAGAAGTTCAGGCATTAGGAAAATAAAAAGAAGAGTTTCAGGTGGATTTTTTGTCCTATTCTTCCTGCGAACACGTCTTTGGGTGTCCAACAGTACAGGATCATCTCCAACATTCTCTACTCAGGACAGGTCAAGGCTGCAGCTGAAGTTTTCCTTCATCTTGGTGAAAAATTAATGGATTTCTCTGGAAGAGATGTGGTCCTGAAGGCAGCAGATATTGCTCTAAAACCTCTGCTGGACTTACCTGCATCAGTGCTGCTGTCGTAGAAGTTCAAATGATACACGCCCATCCCATGATACAACCTTCTACCATCACAGAGCCTGCCTGCAGGGCCTGGTTGCTGTCAACAGGCTGGATGCTCCTTTCCCTCTTTCCTCTGGTCTAGTAGTCAGTACTATGGTTCTTCTCAGGCATTTGTTGTCAAATTGAAGGTCCTCTGAACATCTTTGCTCTGGAGGCTTTTATGGATTTTGCTTCTGGACCACACTGTGGCTGCAGTCATCTGTTTGTTGTCATCCTAGGAATATGCTGCAGGCTAAGCTGCAGAAATAAATGCACACAAACAAACAAACTGCAGTAAAACTTTAATTTCAGTAGATGTGGATCAGCAAGCTGGAGTACGATGAGTCTGGCCCAAGCATTGTCCACAGGAAGTGCTTCTAAGCAGACTTTGTTCCAAGGCCCCCTCCCCTTCCAAAAAACACTGCTCCAGCCCAAACAGGCTCTGCATACCTGCACCGACACACTGTGTGCTGAGCCGACACCTCTTCCCATTCTGTCATCTGCTGATCTACTTTTCCTTCCCATAGAAAGTACTCCTGGATCAGTGCTTCTTTGTTCTCTTTGTGTCTCTGCTCTGTTCTCTCTAACCCCCAGTCGGTCGTGGCAGATGGCCGCTCACACTGAGCCTGGTTCTGGTTCTGCTGGAGGTTTCTTCCTGTTAAAAGGGAGTTTTTCCTCTCCACTGTCGCTACATGCATGCTCAGTATGAGGGATTGCTGCAAAGTCAACGCCAGTGACTGTCCACTGTCTCTACATGCTCATCCAGGAGGAGTGAATGCTGCAAGTCACTGACTGGATGCAATCTGCTGGGTTTCCTTAGATAGAAAAACTTTTTATCCAATTTGAATAAATAATTGACTCTGACTGCACTGTTCAATGATTAAGATTAATTGGAATGTATGTACCTGACTTTTGTGAAGTGCCTTGAGACGACATGTGTTGTGAATTGGCGCTATATAAATAAACTGAATTGAATTGAAACTGAATTATAAAAAGGTGTACATGTTCCATACCAACCCTCACATTTAGATTTGATCCTGCAACTTTTCCAGGTGTTGTCTGGAGGAGTTGCAAGCAACCAGTATATCCGTAAAGCTCTGATGATTATCACAGAGGTGACTGGACTACGACTGCTCTGTCCTCCGGCAAAATTCTGCACCGACAACGGCGTGATGATCGCCTGGTGAGTGCTGATAATATGCTCAGAATCAAAATGAATCCTGGTTTATCTGAACATTTGGTTTCCCTCTTCCACGCAGGAATGGAGTTGAGCGCCTGAGAGAAGGAAACGGGATCCTGCCGCCAGATGTGGACGTCAGCTATGAGCCAAAGTGAGTTCTTAATGGGTCACAACATTTTCCCAAGTATCAGTAGAGTCGTATGTACGGTTCTGGCCAGAAGTTCTCATCCTGTCATCACGAGCATGAACTTTTATTAAACCAGTCTTTTTCCCGGGTGGAAACATTATGACGACACATTTCTGCAACAAACTATTTATTGCGGATTTTCTCTGATCCACACAGGGTCAGAATTATACATACAGTCACTAATTTATACACATCTATATCTAATTTGTTAATTAGTGATGCTGAAGGGTTTTACCTTAACAAGAAACTGCCAGCTGATTGGCTGCAGCCGGTAGTTCATCTTAAAAGGGATTAGTTTGGCAGCCCCCATTGTTCTGACTGATAGAACAATGCCCCCCACAGGGAAAGAAACTGGTCATTGGGCTCAGGAACAACCCTGGAACCACCAAGGCTCAAACTACCATGAACTGGAAAATACTGGAACACCAGCATCTCTGGCCAGAGTGCAGCCAGTTTTGTCTCTCCAGAGACTGAGAGAGAAGGAGCTACTGCTCCAAAATCAACATCTTAAAGCTGGATTGATATCTGCAGCGGTTCCCAGGGACAATCCCAAGGTCTTCCATAGAATAGTTTGATAGTCAGCTGTTTGGACTCACTATCAAGGAGTGTGTTTAACAGAGTCAAGGTGAAGCTTTCAAACCCAAGAACACTGAACCAATTGTGAGGCACAGAGGTGGCAGAATCATGCTGTGTGGATCCTAGGTGGCCGGTTCCACTAGTGCATTGCACAACATGGATTGACAAACAAGGACAAAGGGCTATCTCCAGATTCTCCAAGATCTGCTCAAATCAACAGCCTTATGGTGTTCCAGCTGGTCAGAAGATCTGAAACACTGACCCACACTGGTTCTGGAATGGATGAAGCAGGCTGACATTGAGCTTCTGGAATGGCCATCCCAAACCTCGGACCTAAACCACGTTAAAAATTTAGGGATTATGTTTAAAAGCTGATCTCAGCCAGAAAATCAACCATTTTTTCCAGGAGGACCGGTCCGAATATCAGCCAGAATGATGCCAGAAGCTTGTTGATGGATACTGAAAGGGTCCAGGTGCAACTTGCTAAGGTTTCGTGTCTCAGTGGATCAGAGAAAATCCCCCAGTAAATTCTACCTTGGGGACCCAGTTTTGGCTGGTAAAATCATTTCAGCTCTATGTTGTTGAATCATTTCACCCGGAGAAAAAGAACGGTTAAACCCCCTAATTAACATGACATTCATGGCCACGGTGGTGGGAACCTCCGACCAGACCTGTAGGTTCAGACTGAGAGCTGGTTGTGTTGCAGAGCTCCACTGGGTGTGGACATCTCAGCCGAGGTGAGGGCTGCCGCCATCAGGTTACCATCGATCCGGTTGAAGATCCCAAACTGACTGCCAGACTTCCCTGAATCCGAGCTTAAACTGTGTGTATAGGAGCTGTTTGTTCTGTTATTTATTAATAAGTATATTTTCATATGAAGTTTTATGCTTAAATGAGTCTGAGAAATAAACAGATCATGTGTGATAGAAACACTGAGGTGTGAACATTCAGTATCTCTTTCCACAGGAGCCACATTTAATGAGTTACATGCTAATAAAGCACCAACCTGTGAGGATCAGCTGGCTTCCTTCTTTGTGTAGAACACTGCCGCCTCAGATTATTGTTATTGTTAACTTACCAGAAACATATAGATGGTTTTAAGGTGTTTATGAACACATTTAATAATTTAGTCACTAAATAATATTACAGTCCGGTCTGTGGTGGTCATCATCAGATTCTCCTACAAGATGCTGCAAACCCTGTCAGCCGGAGATGACAACAGGAAGACAAGCAGAGTCAGATCTGCCCTAATCCTGTTTCTCATAAAACCCTGTATCCTTCTCTGCATCATCTGGAAGTTAGCCAAGGATTCATTCCACGTCGTTTTTTCGCTTCCCTTGTGGCACTCTCCTTCTGGAGGATCCCATGGTCTTCCCAGGCCATGGTGCACAGGTACACTCAGAAAATTAGAATATGGTGAAAAAGTGAAATATTGTTTGTCCCTCATGTCAGAAAGTAAAACTCATATAGATTCATCACTTATAGGGTGAAATACAGTGAAGAAAACAAGTATTTCAACACCCTGCGACTTGGCAAGTTCTCCCACTTAGAAATCATGGAGGGGTCTTAGGTGCCCGTCCACTGTGAGAGACATCATCGAAAAAAAAGAATCCGGAAATCACAATGTATGATTTTTTAATAATTTAATTGTGTTACTGCTGCAAATAAGTGTTTCAACACCTGTGAAAATTAATGTTAATATTTGGTACAGTAGCCTTTGTTTGCAATTACAGAGGTCAAACGTTTTTCACCAGGTTTGCACAACTGCAGCAGGGATTTTGGCCCATTCCTCCACACAGATCTTCAGCCAGGTTTCTGGGCTGTCGCTGAGTTTGAGCTCCCTCGAAAGATTTTCTGTAGGGTTTAGGTCTGGAGACTGGCTAGGCCACTCCAGAACCTTGACATGCTTCTTACGGAGCCCCTCCTTGCTTATCCTGGCTGTGTGCTTCGGGTCATTGTCATGCTGGAAGACCCAGCCACGACCCATCTTCAACGCTGTAGCTGAGGGAAGGAGGTTGTTCCCCAAAATCTCGCAATACATGGCCACAGTTATCCTTTCCTTAAAACAGTGCAGTCATCCTGTCCCATGTGGAGAAAATCACCCCCAAAGCATGATGCTTCCACCCCCATGCTTCACAGTAGGGATGGTGTTTTGGGATGGTCCTCATCATTCTTCGTCCTCCAAACATGGCGAGTGGAATTAAGACCAAAAAGTTCTATTTTGGTCTCATCTGACCACAGAACTTTCTCCCATGACTCCTCTGGATCATCCAAATGGTCATGGGCAAACTGAAGACAGGCCTGGACGTGTGCTGATTTAAGCAGGGGAACTTTCTTTGCCATGCATGACTTTAAACTGTGACTTAGTCTTAGTGTATTAACCACAGTAACCTTGGAAACAGTGGTGCCAGCTCTCTTCAGGTCATTGACCAGCTCCTCCCGTGTAGTTCTGGGCTGATTCCTCACCTTTCTTAGGATCATTGATACGCCACGAGGTGAGATCTTGCATGGAGCCCCAGTCTGAGGGAGATTGACAGTCATGTTCAGCTTCTTCCATTTTCTAATAATTGCTCCAACAGTTAATCTTTTTTCACCAAGCTGCTTGCCAATTGCTCCGTAGCCCTTTCCAGCCTTGTGGAGGTCTACAATGTTGTCTCTGGTGTCTTTGGACAGCTCTTTGGTCTTAGCCATCTTAGTAGTTAGAGTCTTACTGATTGTGTGGGATGGACAGGTGTCTTTATGCAGCTAACGACCTCAAACAGGTGCTTCTAATTTAGAATAAGAAGTGGAGTGGAGGTGGACTTTTTAGAGGCGGACTAACAGGTCTTTGAGGGCCAGAATTTTTGCTGATTGGCAGGTCTTCAAATACTTATTTGCAGCAGTAACACACAAATAAATAATTTTTGTAGATTTTGTACAGTGGACGTGCACCTTAGATGAACATTTCAGATCCCTCCATGATTTCTAAGTGACTAACTTGCAAAGTCACAGGGTGTTCAAATACTTATTTTCCTCACTGTATTTCTTGTAATTTTGATGATTCTGGATTACAGAGAATGAAAACCCAAACTTTAGTGTCAGAACATTACATCAGATCAATAAAAATAATATTTTAAACAGATGTGTTACGCTTCTGAAAAGTATCTTAATTTCTATGCACCTAATGCTTGGTCTGGGCTCCTTTTGCATGAATTACTGCATCAATGCCGTGTGGCATGGAGGAGATCAGCCTTTGGTTCTGCCAGGTTGCTTTGATAGGGACCTTCAGGTCATCTGCACCGTTGATTATGGTGTCTCTCATCTTCCTCTTGACAATACTTCATGGATTCTCTATTAGGTTCTGGTCAGGCCCGTTTGCTGGCCGATCTAGAACAGTAACACTATGGCCATTGGTACCTTCAGCATCGACATAACTTGTCAGCAGAAGGAAGCAAGGAGTGCCCTACAATGTCCTGTCAGATGTTTATCTTGTTCCTGTTGCAGCTTTTCCTACCACGCTTTTTCCTTCCACTCAACGTTCTATATGTTTGAATACAGCACTCTGTGAACAACCAGCTTCTTTACCTATGACCTTTAGTAGCTTCTCCTCCTGGTGGAGGGTGTCTATGACTGTCTTCCAGACATCTGTCCAGCCAGCAGTCTTTTCAATGATTGTGTCTCCTATTGACCCAGACTGAGACCATCTAGAGGCTCAGGAAACCTTTGCAGGTTTTTGGAGTTGGTGAGCATATTAGGATGGGACACCATGAGTTTCTAATGTTTAACCTTTTAATGAAATTAAAAATTTTTGAGACACTGATCTTTGGGTTTTCATTCTCAGTCATAATCATCGAAATGACAAGAAACAAGGCTTGAAATATTTCACTCTGTGTAATAATTCTATATAATGAATGAGTTTAACTTTCTGAAAGGAGTGACAATAAACATTGAACTTGTTCAGGATATTCTGTTTTAAGATGACCTGTAAAGACTCGTGGTAAATGGCCTGCACTTGTATAGCGCTTTATCAAGGCCTAGGACCCCAAAGCGCTTTACCCTCCACCCATTCATCCACCCATTCACACACTGACAGTGGTGAGCTACATTGTAGCCAGAGCTACCCTGGGGCAGACTGACAGAGGTGAGGCTGCTATACAATCGGCACCACCGGCCCCTTTGACCACCATCAGCAAGCAAGGAGGATGAAGCGTCTTGCCCAAAGACACAACGACTGAGACAGAGGGAGCGGGAGTTTGAACCAGCAACCCACTGGTTACAACATGAACTCCTACCACTGTCGCAATGTACCAATTGAGACCCTCCAGAGCGAGGGTCCACTACAGGAGACATCTTGAGCGTTTGATCATGATGGAGCAGTAAACCAAAATCTTCTCCTTTCAGCTTAGCTCCCTCTCAGATCACTGCTTTCCTCACTGTAGATGAAGCTCTGATCCATCTATCCGGCGCCATCCTCCCATCATTAATGAACAAGACACCTAGATACCTGGAAATCCTCCTTGACCCAAGCTGAGTTTAATCTTTTCTTTCCAAGACTTAGGAGATTGTGGATACAACTCTGTTAGTCATGTGTCCAGTCCATACATTTTTATCTGTCTTTGTCCCTCAGGAGGGTCTGGTTACAAATGTTGTGATGGACACTTCAGAACTTGGACCTTGTTGTCCTTCAGCCTCTTAGTAACTAATCTGGTGGTCTGCAGAGGGACATTGTCCATTTAGAAGACCCATCTGTGCCCAGCTTTAACTTCCTGCCTGATGTCTTCAGATGTTGCTTCAATATTTCCACATAATGTTCTTTCCTCATGATAACATCTATTCAGTGAAGTGCACCAGTCCCTCCTGCAGCTAAACACCCCCACAGCATGATGCTGCCACCCCCGTACTTCAGTTAGGATGGTGTTCTCAGGCTTCCAGCTTCCCTCTTTTTCCTCTAAACGTAACGATGGACATTATGTCCAAACACTGCAGGTTTAGTCTCATCAGACCACAGGACATGTCTCCAGTAATGAAGGTCTCTGTCCCTGAGTAATGGCTTCTTCTTCTCTGAGTGGCCTTTCAGCCCATGTTGGTCCAGGACTGGTTTCGCTGTGGATAATGACTCTCCTACCAGCTTCAGCAGCGTCTTCAGATTTTGTTCTGGTGTTGATTCACACCAGAACCCGTCTCCTTCCTGAACCATATGATGGCTGGACATCTCCATGCTGTTTGTGCTTGGATATAATTGGACAGATGAACGTGGAACCTTCAGGTACCTATAAAATTGGACCCAGGATGAACCAGACTGGTGGAGGTCTGTAGTTCTCCTGATGTCTTGGCTGATTTCTGTAGATTCTTCCGTGATGTCACACAAGGAAACAGAGTTTCAAGGTGTTCCTCTATTTAACTCATGGTTTATTAACCTATTGGAAGCCTACGAAGCTATGACATCATCACCTATGTTTTCCTCAAGCTATTTAAAGGCAGAATAATCTTAATGTTAAAAACCTCAGAATTTAAAGTAATAAAAACTCTTCTTATTTGGACATTCAGCCAAAATTAATTATTTTGGTCGTCCTGAGCTCAAACATGAATCATTTCTACGGTGAATGAAAACATCTGCTTTCAGTTATAAAACTGATGAATTATTGTGACTTTTTTTATTCTTACCTAAATCACAACACACACAATTTGTCCCACTGTTTTATTTTGTAAATTCAGCCTAAAAGTGATTTCTAATAAAATGTTCTGTCCGTGGGCTGGTCCAGACAGATTAGAGGACCGGGAGCCCAGAATGACCTCTGACACATGACAGTCATGGTTTATTTCCACAGACGCCAACGCCATCTCCCTCTGCAGCCTCGTGGTTCAGTCTTTGTTCTGCTCTGATTCAGTCACACAGTAAAGGTTTACATGGGTTCTTGCTTTCTCTTTGTAGAACTAACGGCACCGATTCTGGATCTGACATAGGTCCAAAACAGTAAAACCACAGTTATTTTTATCTGCATCGAAATTTGTGAAGTAACACGAAGGATTAAAAAAAAGTAAAAAAGTGAAAAGGAAGAAGTGGTTTAACACCTAAAAACAGACTGACTGATGGAGCTTCTGTGGTTCATATCCCCTTTTAGTTTCACTTCTTCTTCCTGTTTCCCCAAAACAACAAGGCAACAAATAAAAAGCAACTAAAGCTCATCCCGTTCATAAATATTATACTCCTTCGCACTGATCTGTCCGTCTCGGTCCTGGTCGCTCTTCCGGAAGATGTCGGTGAGGATCTTCTCGTAGAACGGCTCGTCCCGAGGCTTCCCGCCCTTTTCATACTCCAGCTTCAGGTATTCTTTCACCTTGACACAAAGGAACAGACCTTCAGTCCACCTTTATTCAGTTCTGAGGTTTCACTCTAGCATCAGCACAAAATAGCAAAACATGAACTTACTGATTCGATGTAAAAACAGAAAAGCAACAATTACCCTAACTGCTGCTAAAACGACACCTTGATAAAAACGATGGGTGGTGCCGCGGGAGTTTCCAGTCCACAACTCCCTGTTTTTCATGACCACAAACTTTAGTTTAATTCAAGAGGGGGAGAAGAGTTGGAGCCTTCTTTCAGCCAGCTGACTTGGAGTGTGCAGAAACAGGTGTGGGAGGGACAGAACCACTGCTCTATGCTCCATACAGCCTGAAATAAACTCCGCTCACTTTAGCACCTCCTCTGACATCACATAAAACTTTAACTTTAAGATTTGGTAAATCTTGATTCAACAGACTCAGCCCAATAAGCAGGGAATAAATAATCAGGTCTGGAAGAATTCATCTTTAAATACATTAAACCTAATATATAATTATGCTTCAAGACTTTAAAGACAAACAAACCAAAATGTAGACTGTCTCTTTAAAGGAGCAGCCAGGTGCTGCTGATCTTATGCATTCAGTACCTGAGAAACCTAATGAGAGCTAAGCTATGCTGCCTGGCTAGAAACCTGAAAAAGCTCATTTATGAGCAACTCAAAGATCGTCTGGACCCAACTGATGTTCTGTCTCATCATCGGTCCAGTTTTAGAAAGCAGCACAGTACGACCACAGCTGCCATCAAAGTGATCAATGATATTGGGTCATTAGAGGTCGAGAAACATTGCGCGGGTCTGGACTGGTCTCAAGCCATTGGCCCTGTAGAACATGATGTTTGGTAAATAGGCTTCCAGAACTTGGCTTGTCCAGTCAGGCTGTTGGCTGGTTTAGAGACTATTTATTTATCTGGAAGAACATAGTGTACAATCAGCAGGGTCCTGCTCTTCAGCTGTCTGCATAACAAAGGGTGTTCCTCAGGGTCCAACTCTAGAACCGCTGCTGTTCATTATTTATGTTAAAATTCTTTGTGAAGATTTACTGCTCCTCTGATTCTGTGGTGAGTAATTACTACCATCTTTCATGGTTAGCTGACAGAACCACATGGAGCAGGGATCACTTTGGAGAACATCTGTCCAGCTCTACAATGCAGAGTTCAGCACGGAGCATCCAGCCTGTTGTCAGCAACCAGGTCCTGCGGCCAGCCTCTGTGAGGGTAGGAGGTTGTGTCATGGTATGGGCTTGGATCATTTCCTCTTCTCTGATGGCAGCATTGATGCAGAAGACTCCAGCAGAGATTTTAGGAAAAAATCTAATGACCGCAAGACCACATCTTCTCCAGGGACATCCATGCTTTTTTCACCATTCGGAAAACCACATTCCAATGTCCTGGCTGAAGAAGAGGAGGGTCAGGCTGCTGGACTGGCCTGTCCCCAACCATGAAGTGTTGGGAGACGTGAAGACATGATTGCAAGAACGCAAGAAGAATGTTTTAGAAGAGTTGGGAGGAATGGAGACATTAAAAAGTGGAAGAAAATAGTATTTCAACCTCCTATTTCAGAAAATGTGGCTGAAATGCAGGAATGGATTAAAATCAACAAAAGGAATAAAGTTCTGGTCTTCCTGTTTCTGCTTTTTGTTCCATCGGGATCACTGTTCATCACTCAGCTTGTAGATCATTGTTACCTCAGCTTTTGTGAGACTTCTGTCCTTATCCAGGTCTATTTGTCCAAAGGCCTCCATGCTGCGAGGCCCCCTGGACACGGAGAGCACCTCCACCTCAAAGACCACGGTGGCGTTTGGAGGCACCGGACCTTATCCAGCCGGAGACATAGAGCAGAATACATCAATGAGATTGCGCTTACACTGAACATTTTTAATCATTGTGCAGTTTACAGGCTGCAGATGAACCTGCAGACTCTAGTCTGTATACAAGAGAAGAATATGAGCAAATCGTAAAATAATCCTTGATAAAACGTTTCTACTTAAATCAACATGCAGCTGCACATAGTTTCATTCAGGCAAGGAGAGAAAACTTCCCACACAGAGTCTTTATTTCATTGCTCCAACAGACTGAAACTGTAACAACCGAGGCTTTAACTCCACAAGCAACACGAGGAAGTCTGGTGCTCAAACCTGAAATGCAGAAGTCAATGCAGCGCCCCCATCAGGTGATGCAGATACAGCTGCTAGTCAATCCCGGCATGCTCCAGTGCATGCAAAGAAAAACCCTTTTAGCATGCTCAGACTACATGCGACGCGACAGAGGAGTAGAAAACACTGCGGCAAAAAAAAACAGGACAACATGAAGAGATGAGGAAATGAAGGATAAAAGCTGGAACCTCTGCTGCAGAGCTTTTACACCTCAGCTTCTGACCTTCTGGGACGTTTTCCAGCTGATTGAAGGTCTAGTTTCTATAAATTAAACCAACCTTTTCCTGTTTGACCGAATGCCAGAGCTGATGGAACCGTAAGCTTCCTCTTCTCTCCTGCACACATGTCCATCATCCCGATGTCAAGGCCTTTGATGACTTGTCCCACACCCAGAACGAACCACTGTGGATGGCCCTCTTTGTCCGACCGGCTGAGGCAGAAATGATTCCAAACATCTCATCAGTCTGGGAACTCGGCATCAATCCGAGGTTTAACATGTCTAGTCATAAAATCTTAACGTTGATGCAGTCTCGGTCAAATAATGACCTATTATACAATATTATTTTTCATTTAACTAAACTAAACCCAAACTAACCAAAAGTTAAACCCTTCAGCAGTGATTTCTGTCCAACTCTCACATTGACCAGGAGGAATTTTACTCCACTCTTCTTTCTGACATTTCAGTTCACTAACGTTTCTGCACAGCGCTCTGAAGGTCCCACCACAGCATTTCAATCAGGCTGAGGTTTGTACTTTGACTAGGCCATTGCTGCATCTCGATTGTTTTCTTTTTAAGCCTTCTGTTGTAGATCTGCTGCTGTATTCGGGATCATTGTTCTGTTAATGACCCAGTTTGGACCAAGCTTCAGCTATTGGCCCGATGGACTCACATTTGACTCTAGAATATTTTGGTCTACAGAGGAGATCATGGTCCACTCAATGAATGCAACGTGCCCAGGTCCTGTGGCTGCATTACAAGCCCAGATCATGACTTGTTCACCACCGTGTTTGACAGTTGATATGAGGTATTTGTTCTGGCAGCTGTCTGAAATGTTTCCTACTTTCTCTCTGCAGACCTTTTAGAAAGGTCCTTTAAAGCCCTTCCTAGGTGGATAGGCAGCAACAGTTGCTCCTCTAAGATAATTGCTGGTGTCTTTCCACCCTGGGTCTTTGTGTAAAATATGCCGTGTGTAAACAGGCATGCACTGATATGCAAAAACAGTGTTTATTTTTCCTGACAACGTGGTTTTTCATTGTAAAACCCACATACAGCATGCATTATTCAAGCCACTGTGTCCAGTGATTTTCCAAAGTATTAAAACAACTTTTAAAGAGAAACTTGGACCAGTTTACTGCATCCACGATCTGTCCTTTGTGGAACCAACCTGCAGTAGAACTGGGAACCATCTTTAGCCAGGAAGCCATCGTAATGAGCGTTGATCAGATCTCCTTTCTTGCTCTTTCTGCTGCACTCCTCGGGCTTGACCAGAACTTCGATCTTGACCTGGTCCTCCAGCTCATCTGCTTCGGCCCACACTGACCACGAACCGAGCTGCAAGGTCAGAAACACGCACACAGTGCAGCTCACCAACTTCCACATCGTCCCGCTCTGCTTTCGTGGCAACTTCTGAAACTGACATCCGAAGCATCAGCCTGGAGGACGTCATTATGACGCAGGAGGGCCATGGGCTTTCCAGCCCTGCGTTTAGTCTGTCAGGAGCTCCGACGCCCTCTCACCTTCCCTTCATTGCCGTGGTTTTTGGAAATCAGAACTTTTAGCGTCTTTCATCCAACTTGACCATGTTTTGTTTTCAAACCGAGACTTTAAATGTATGACTCATTTCATGTGGTAGATAACCGAGGTAAAAGTCTTTGCTTGTTTTTCTTTTACATATAAAAAGGCATCTTCATATAACTCAGAATTCCACCTGTAGGTGAATTTATTTTTGCAGATATCACCAGATTTTACACAAAAGCCGGCTTTATTGGTGTTATGTCGGTGTGGGAGTGGGAGGTCGGAGTTATGTTTGATTTCTCCAGATTGCAACTAAATAAATGACCACATCCCTGTATAAAGGGAGCGCAGCACTACATTTCCTGAGAAACAAAACTCTGGGCTTAAAAGACTCACATCTTAAGATTCAGAGTTTTTTACTTCAGTTTTTTTGTACAAATTTATAAGTGCAACCAGCCACTGCAAAGGCGCATGCTGTACAATTTACAGAAGCAGCAACAACAAAGGGAAACCTAAAATAAAGTTGAAAAATACCCCAACAAGCGACACAAAATTGACAACTGACAAACAAAACTGAAAATTAAAATGCAAAACTGTGATAAATAATATTTTTACATGTTACATATATATATATATTGACGTTGATAAGTGTAAAAAGTGTCTTAATTGAATGCACAAATAGGTTGATAAGTTAAACAAAAGTTGAATTACATACATTAAATAAACAAATGCATCTAAAATTCTTTAAATGTTTCTGTAATTTATTAAAAGCAAAAATATATAGGTAGATGTAAACAGAATTTATTAAAAGTTGCATGCATTAGATGTGAAAACCATTTATAATTATCACATTTATTTTATGTAATTGTTTCATATTCTTGTGTTAATTTATTGGACTCTAAAAGTTTTATATTTAGAAAGAAAGTGTCACAATCCGACACTTAAACTATCAGACACTGTTATGTCTGATAATTTAAATAAAACTGCCAAAAATATATGTTAAATAAATGTTGCATTATTATTATTATTAATATTTATTATTCACAATTCTAGAACTGAATGTGAAATTCTTTAATTAAAATATTTTATGCTAAATCATATATAATTATTTCTGTATTTATTGAAATATTTATTCAACATATTTATTACTGTGTTATTCAGCGACATAATTCAGACATTAAGACAATAATTTATTTAACAAATTTATTATTTGATGGATTGTAACATTTTTGTCTATACAAAAGAGGCATTATTCAATGAGCAAAAGAAGTATTGAAAACTTAATTATATATGTGCCAATTTAAAATAAAACAGGAAGTTTATACATCACATCCATAAATACCTTCAGAAATACTTTAATATTATTTGTTATTCCAAAACAAAATCCATAACTTGTTACTTAAATGTGGAATTTAATTCGTTCTGTATTAAAAACATATGCAATCATTTAGTTTTAAATCATTTTAAAATGCTGTGTTGCTGCACATTGTGAATGTATTTCTGCAGTGTTATACTGTCAGATGTTGGGGTCTGCTTGATGAGCCATAGTGTTTAAATTACATAATGATTAACTGTAATACAAGCGATGTAAAATTATAAAATGTGTGCTGAAATAATAATTAATAAATGTCACATCTAATTATTTTATATACATTTTGTATGGACACATTTCTTTTTATTTATCATGCTTCTGGTATTTTTATTTAATTACCACAAATATTTATTTGACAAATCATTTCCTTGTTGGATTTGTGCTCTTTGGGCCATCGATACAGCAAAGGAGGGTAGCAGAGAACATGCTGCCAGATGTAGTGTTAATATCAGCCGATAGAGGGAGTCAGTGCGTCATTGCAACGTGTGCTATGTCAGAGGAAGAAGTGGAAGCGGGAGTACCAATCAGGTCGCAGATGGGCGGGGCCAGCCGGCAGTATTTATTTTTGGAGCTCGGTGTCGAGTGACTCATCGCCGCTCAGATTCTCTGCGTTCCGAGAAGCAGCTCGTTTAGCCGGACACGTTAGGACCCACATTTCTCCCTCACAGCCGGGCAGGATTGAGATGTTACATTTTAGGTTCTCCACAGTCCTGAAGGAGTGTTTTGAAGCCACCGTGAAACGTCCCTTCCCCTCCTGTACGCAGAAGAGCTGGTCCCCGGCACCCCGGCAACACCGCTGCTTCGGTTCTGTACCCGGTGATGCTGCCAGAGCTGCCGCCCGTCGCACCGCGCCCTGCGCCGCGCCGCTCCGCTCCTACTGCGTGAAAACAGAAGGCGCAGCCGCCGTTCAGCTGGACGAACACCTGAAGAAGGATGGGGTCGAAGGAGACAAGTAGGTTGTTTGATAGGGTGTTTTTCTTGCCTAGTGGCGGGATTTTCTGTTGGGGGTCACGGCGAGCCATGACGCACATTAGCGGATGCGGCGTCTTTTCACCTCTTGGAGCGCAGGAATGAAACCGTCAGAAATCTCCCTGTGCAACCCGTTAAGCCATCTCCTCCCAGTCAGAATATCAGCATGTGTTGGTGGCAGATAACATAAAACCAACGGGAGCGTTAAATACATGAAGGCTGGATGCTGCGGTGTCTAATGGCCTGTTCCGGATAGCAGCGGCGGCTTTCACGCCATGTGACACCAGTTCATTCCGGCCCTGGAGCTTCATTTAAACCCGCAGCACGTTGAATGAAGCCCGTTATGAATTCAGCTGGCCAATCAGAGCGGTTATTACCCCTCTGCGTGTGTTCCTGCTCTGATGAGACCCAGGCACCATGCTGCGCCGAAGCTGGCCTTCGATTTGAAGCTTGGAGAAATAATTATTTCACAACTTCTTAGGAGTTTAAAATCCAAATTACATAAACTGGTCGAACTTGGACTAGGTTATAACACACGTATGACAGAATTAGTAAATTACATTTTGATGTTATTTTTGACATTTAGAGTCTTCGACTGGGTCCAAAAAATAATGGTTTTTAAAACAAACATTTTCTGTCATACCCTCCGATTTAAAATGCCAGGGAAAGTGCCAGGATTATCTTAATTTTCTGTGTCTGACCTCCCCTCTTTTATATGCTGCTGCACACTGCTGGCCAGCTAGCTGAAATAAAGCTACAACGCATTTCCCTGGCTTCCAAGAAAGAAAAATGCAGCTTGTTGTGAAACAGACAGTCAAGGTGTGGAAACTGAAGGAGCGCCGCCCATTCCTGCAGTGGGCAAGCTGGGAGTGGCATGTCTACATGTGAGGCATCCGACTGCAGGCAGCCCAGCTAATTATCCGCGCAATATCAGCCTGTTAAACCTGTTACTCTATAAAATGACAAGAATATTCTAAAAAACGACTTTGTCTTCAAACGACTTCTAAATTTAGGGCTGTGTGTTTTGATTTGACATTTTAAATGATGTGTTGCTTCGGCACTGTGTTGCCTTCATGTGGCCATTCTTGTTGATGAGGCAAGAATAATCCAGTCATGGTTTTGTTTATAAGATGGACCTGATTTAAGGGGGTTAAAGCACTTTTGGGGTTTTTACTAATAAAATAAAGGTTTTTACAAACTGTGTTACAGGATCTATAACTGGTGTGGAGTCATCCAGTCCAGGTTTGTCCAGTGTAGGTGTTTTCGATTGGCCATTCAGATTCATTAAAAACTGAAAATAGACCGTTACTCAACAAGAAGCTCTGAATCAGATGCTGCTTTAGCTCCGTTGGCAGCTTGATGCAACAGTTTTGAAGTGAAACTAAGTGCTACAGAAGACCAGCAGATTCTCCTCAGTGTGTGTTTCTGAGGTTTCTTCTAGTAGTTTCTGCTGTGACCTTCACTGAAGCGCCTGCAGGTCACAGCCAGAGGGCCTCTGCATATGTCTGCTGCCTGTCCTCTGCAGCAGATAAACCGTGTGTGTGTGTGTGTGTGTGTGTGCGCTGCATGGTGACAAAAAGGAAAAGTATGCAAGTCATTATTTCATTATTCATCCTGAAGAACCCTTTGTTTTTATCCAGGTTTCACAGACCATCAACAGTAAATGACCAGCAGCTCTTTGTTAGTGGTAGAACCTCTGAATCCAACTAAACTGAATGAATAACAACTTTACGCCTCACAGCAAACCACCCAAAAAATCTGGAATCTGATTTAAGGATCTTCCAGAATCCATTTAGGTTTAATCTTCATTGTTTTATCTGTTTGTCGACTCAACTCTGGTTCATCGCTTCTTTTTAAAGATCCTTTTAATGCTTGAATAATTCGTAGGTCAAAGTTCAGGTGGTTTATCTGAAAATGTTCAGGTACCTCAGTGAAAAGCAGCCATGGAAACCCTTAAACTGGAGTTCTTATTGCTTCTTGACATTTCAGAATCTCTCTGTCTGTAGAGAACGGTGAAGATAAAACTTACATTTTGCTGCCGAATAAGTTCTGGCTTTCTGCTCATTTCTCACCAGCTGAGACGTTTTATGGAACATTGTGATTATCATCCTGGACCCGTTACCAGGCTGGAAGGATGACTGACATTTAGAGCTCCGCTATGGCAGAACAGACGGTGCCATGCAGCCGTGATTGGAGCTTTTAATAAACGGAGCGCTCATAAAACCAAACTGGTTTCTGTTTGACCCACTTCAATCAGCAGCTCTCACAGTTCAACATCTCATCTCTGAGACCCTCACGGTTTATAGGTCTGCGTCCCAATCCAGTTTGCTCCCAGTCCTGGGATTCATAACTAATGGGTCTGACCATCAGAGGAAATTTTGAGGCTCGTCATGTGGGTGTTTGTCACACTTTAAACCTCAAGCGAAAGCAGGTTAATGATCTAAAGATAAACCAGAGCTCTGAGAAGCGAAGTGAGGCTCTGTGCTCAGCAAACAGAGCTGTAGGTGGAGGTGGCAGCGAGGGAGAAACATGCAGGTTTGTCGAAATTCTTCACGCCACGGTGAGAGAGTTCCTATTAGTTGCAGCATTAATGGGCGAATGAGGGTGTTATGGTTCAGAATCTGGATCAACCTTAACGACCAGGTTTGTGAGCATAAACAAGGAATTTGACTTCCGTTTCCATCGCTCCCGTCATATATGAAACATCAGTCCAAACAGCCACGATGTGTTGCAGCATGCTGACTGGGTAGAGAACATCAAACCCAGGATCTGAGGAGGAGAACTCAAACATCTCTGCTGAAACCATCTCCAGGTCTCCAACACCTTCCATGAGTGTCAGCATCTCTGTCGTGTGGGCAACTAGGCCAGAGGAAGGAAATGGAAATGTCGAAACAGGAAGTTTGATCGCATGGTTTAAATAACACTGTAGCATTTCTGTGTGATTGCATACATTAGTGTTGTGATTCAGTGTGCCATGCAGCCGGACCTTAACCAGCGATGCACCGATGGATGAAAATCCGGGCCGATATCGATATCTGATGATGATGCTGATAAATGTTCCTACTCTAAACCGAATCGTTTCTGGCTGGATCATTTCAGCCTTTCTCTTCTCCTTAATTCATGTTCATTTTAACTCATCAGGACGGACCAAGTACCGGAGCGAGTCCAAAGCTGCTCACTGGGACCTAAATTTAATGCACAATCGGACCAGAGCTGCTTATTGAATCACAGCCAATGTTTGTGATACTGTAATCGTAATGGATCGCCTGGGTCCAATATTTGGTAGGATCCTATATTTCCAGTAAATGAATCATAATAATTCCTACAGTAATTAGCAGTAGTCACAGTTTTCCTGGTGATGGATGAATTTTCTCCTCGGTTCTCTCTGGAGGAACGGCTCCACGGAGGTTTTATTTCTCCCCTCTCTTTAACTCGCTGTCATCTTTTCTGCACACGCTGCTGCTTGGTGGCCCTTTTTGGGTCGGAACACGATCACTCTGTGAAAAGCAACGCAGCTCTGTTTTCAGTGATCCGGTTTCTCTGCAGGCTCCCAAACACAGTTCAAATTTGCATGTTGTGCACAGATGCACCTTCCCTCTGCTTTGCATGTTCCCTCATGACTCCTCAGTTCTTCCGTCGGCTCTGTTTTGGCTGTTTTGTAGCGACAGATGTGGGCCCAGGAGCAGTCTGCCGTGAGTGTGCCTGCCTGACGGCCGAGGTGTGTTTGAGCACGTTCAGATGTGGTTACCTGGGCTGCAGGTGGAGTGTTTACCCTGTTGGAGCGGAGCGGAGAGGAGGTGGAGACTCTGGGTCTGGGGGTTGCACACACTGATGTGACCAAACCGAATGGAGACGTAAAACATTCAGAACCGGGAAAGGTTGGGGTAGATGGCGAAGTGGAAACAGAACCCTGCAGCGGGATTCATACATACATTCTGTGAAATGTGTGGCATGCATTGTTTCTGCTCCATGATAGAAAACATCATAATCATCTTTGTTGTGGTCAGTGCAGCAGAGCATCCTGGAAACCAGTTAAATGCTTTGAAACATGAGATTTTCCTCTGAAATCATTTATAAAATATCAGTTTAGTGCCATTCAACAACCTGGGGAAACATTCTGAACTGGAAACGAATAAAATGTAAAAATTATAACCTAAAACGAACGATGGGGCGGCTGGTCGCACTGTTGCCTTGCAGCATGAAGGTCCCAGGTTTGAACCTGCATGGAGTTTGAAAGTTCTCCCTGTGCATGGACGGTTCTCTCAGGGTTCTGTTGGTGTGTTGCCTGGTTGTTTGTCCGGTTCTGTATTAGCTACTAGTGGATCACTGACGTTTCAGATCCATGTCACTGGTTTGTTCTGAAACAAACCCTGCTGCTGCCACCATGGCTGCTGGTCAGATGATGCCGTCTGCCGCGGGACGTTCGTATTCAGCCCTCCAGAGTCAGAACTGTGTAGAACCTCCTCTGGCTGCAGGTTTGTCTCGACCTGCTTTAAACATCTACAGACTGACATTCCTTCTTTGCTAAAGAGCTCAACCTCAGTCAGATCCGATGGAGAACATCTGTGAAGACCAGGTTTCAAGTGGGTTTATGTCTGGACTTTGACTAGGCCATTCTAACACATGACCTTGATTTCATCTAAACCACCCTTTTTTGGTTTAATGTAGAGATTTGCTTAAAAACAAAAGTTTTTTTGAATATTAATGAGTGGAAGTGTCAGCCTGAGTTACACGAGTGCATGAAGAGATTTAATTTGTTCTTGGCTTTGCAGCATGACTCCTTCCTCTCATTCAGAACCAACCTGTAGATTGTCATAACTGGACCTGAAACGAGCTAAGCTGTCTCTTCTGCAGACCATGCAGACATTGAACAGGCGTGATGTTGACTTTATTAATCCGGGAGCCACAGACGGCTGGACTGGACTAAAGACGGAAGAATTTCTGGAATCTAGGGATCAGGCTGACTTGTTGAAGTCATAAAATGATTAGATATCGACCATCAGGCCACCTAAATGATGGCTTTATCAGTGTATGATGCTGAAAGTGAAAGGGACCTGTGGTTGTCATTCAGAGAAATTTAATCAGCAGTCTGCAGTGTTTTATTTGGGCCGGAGGCTGTTCAGGCGGCATCTTCCTTCCACACAGTGAGTCATGAGGTGGTGTGAGCTCATCAATATTTAACTCACCGCTGAGGGTGCGTGCTTAGAGAGGGAAACAGTAGTCGCAGGCTTGGGTCAGTGGCCGGGTTAGCTTCCAGTTCTCTGGCATTTTGCAGGAACAAAGTCCAGATCCATTCTGTTTAAAATAGGCCCCAAAATCATCTCACAGGCTGCCTTCTGGAGCCATCTAGTGACTAGTTTAAGGACTCAATTAATGCAATAATAAATTAGTTGGTTGAGAAAGGCAGCATTGCTGGTCATAATCAGAAATCTCTTCAACTTGGTCTAATAGCTGGGGGGAATTTGTCCCAGTCGTTGTTCCTTAATTCTTCATTCCTGGATTTGATGAAAGCAGTTCAATCATGAAACTTCCCAAGAAGGTTAACAGTCCAGTAGCTTCCGTCGTCCTACGGCAGGCAGGTAGGACCACGGTTGGAACAATATGAACCCTCGATCGGCTCTGATCCAGGTTCTGATCGACTGGTCAAACACTAAAAAGTTTAGTTATTCTTTTACTTGTTGATTAAATGAATAAAAACTCCAACTACTTGCATCTAAAAAGCATCAACCAGCGGACTTAAAATGACAATATTAACAATGTAGTGAGGTTTGTAAAATTACTAGTAGGAGTAACAATAGGTGACGTTCTGTACTACAGACATGATTAATGTAGATTTTCTCTGCTGAATATCTCCTCCATGGAGGGAAGGCTTCACCCTCTCATCCAATCTCAGGGAGCTTTCAGGGTCTGTAACTTGCAGCCTCTAAATTGTCTAAAAGATGGTTCTGGGCTTTTTTCAATTAGCGGTTAGTTTCAATTAGTTTGATAACGGTCATCTGGATCAGGATCTGCTCAGTTGTTAATCTGGACAGTTTTAAGCTGCAGCTGCTTTATTGTTTTACTTCCTGTCATAAAACCTCCGCGTTTCCTTGATCAGGAAACTTTTCCAACAGAAAAGAAGAAGGAATGTGGTTCTTTGTGTGTCGCTGCATCCCGGCCTAAAGTGACAGGACCGCTTCGGGTCACAGAGGAGCCGTGTGTTCACACTGGCACCACAGCAGGGAATGAACTGGAAAGGGCGACAGTGCAGTCCTCCTGCAGATTAACCAGCATGCAGACCTGTAATCTGTTACGGTTTGGGCAAAAGTCCCAAGTCATCAGTCTTAAGTGGTCTTGATCAATAGTTCTCGAGGCTTTCAGAAGGTTTTTCTGTGGACTTTGGCTGCTTTTTCACCCATTATCAGACCAAAGCATTTAACTTCCAGCTGTAAATCCTTTGGGATGACAAATGAACAGTTTGTTCCCATTTATTTTATAACTTCTGTGGAAAAAAAACCCTAAAATGTCCCAGTTTGGAAGACAGGAAATGGGATTTAAGCACCAAGGAGAGCTACTGGAAGAAAAAATATCGAGGAATAATGTACTGACAAAGAATTTCCAACCCTGCCGTACTTTTTTAAAAGGCCGCTTTGGAATATTTTCAATAGTATGTCATGATTTTTCACATCTTAATCCCCTTTTAATTGTGTAGACATATCCATGCATATTTATGGGGTTGCAAAATATGTCAAAGAAAATATAAAAATGAAAGAAACGGAACGAAGCTAAGAGTTGATGAAAGTTAAGTCTTCACATCTGGAGCAGTGAAGTTGGGCTTCAGTTCATGACATGATGGCCATCTAAAATGACGGTAGTGATGTCAAAGCCTCCAGGTTGAGTATGAGTTCAAAAGGTCAGATTTATATGCTGAGCTGTGCTGTGAGGAGGTGGGGAGAGAAGTTTTCTGATAAAAGCAGCTCAGAGATCTAACAGGTCGGCGCCCTACCCTGAGATTTAAAAGCTCCCTGGGGCCAGCCCGGTCTAAATAATGTCTACCTAGCAGAATATTTCCTTCTGCTCCGGTTCTGACCAGCATTTATTGACTTTCCCTTACATAATGATAGGTGGTTTTACATGTCACGGTCTAATGCAAGTAATGTGTAATGAGTTTGAAACTTTTGTTTTTCTCAGGAGAAGAAATCCAGGAATTCTTCCCAGTTTGGAGGATTTACTCTTCTACACGGTGGCAGAAGGTCAAGAGAAAATTCCTGCTCACAAGTTTCTCACAGTAAGTTCCTCACATTTAATTTGCTACTGAAGGATGAAGCAGAACCAACCTCGTGCTTGGTTCTGGTTTGTTGAACACTTAATGTTTCTTTGGTCCGCTGAATTCAGGCGCTGAAGGCTACCGGGCTTCGTACCGGAGACCCACGTCTGAAGGAGTGCATGGAAACACTCAAAGAGACCCTGAAGAAGACTCCGGATGGCGTCACCCTCGACAGGCACCTATTCAAAAAGTAAGGCTTGTCGGGTCTTGTTTGGATCATCCATTTATTACGTTTCCCCAGAACCTGGACTCCCTTCGACCGTAAAGCAACAATAAACCTCCAGGAACAAAGATTCTCTGTTTCTTTATTTGAATCTATGAAAAGTACAAAGACAACAGTTTAACAGGCTTGAAGCAGGTTTTTCGCTGTGCTGTAACGATGCTTCTTCACTCAACACATCTGTTTTATTTTCATACAAGTTTGTCAGACTTCAGAGTTGCTAACTTGGTTGGCAAACTTTTCCTCCAGCAGCATGCCGTCACGGTGTCTCAGCATGCTGTTTGTGGTTCTGTTCATCAGGTGTGTCCAGAGCAACATTGTCCTCCTCACTCAGGCCTTCCGCAAGAAGTTCGTCATCCCCGACTTCCAGTCCTTCACCTCCCATATTGACGAGCTTTATGAGAAAGCCAAAAAACTCTCTGGAGGACAGGTGTGTCCTTAGATCCGTGACGTTTTTTTGCTTCAAGTTATTCTCACTTATCGTTTATTTTCTGCAATCAGATTCATTCTCATCCGCCTGGTCTGGGTTTGGTGCGCTCTGTTCTGATTTAAAGAGAAAAATTCACTCTTTAGACGTGTCAAAAGGATCATTTTGGTGTTTTCAGCAGCACAGACCTGCTACTTTCACACATCAGTGGAGGATTTTCTGCCTATAGTCACTGAGGCTTTATTCATCAGTAAGAAAACTGATCTGGTCTTAATCCGGTTTCAGTCTGAAGTGTAGAAACACACACCATCATCATTTATTATATACAGATGAAGCCAAAATGGTAACGCTGTCCGTGAAAAACTAAGTACACCCTTGATGCTGCCACAAGACATTAGCAGCCAGGCGCTGATCATCTAATTATCATCAGTGTGAGCATCATATAAAAGCAGATGTTTTGGTTGTTGTTGGTGTGTTAACACAACGTCGGGGCGGAAAGATGACGGCAGTGACTGTTGCTGTCCATCAATGTGGGAAGGGTCATAAGATCATCTCCAAACTATCTGAAGTCCATCCTCCTCCAGTGGAGACTGCTGCCAGTCTTCACAGGAGAGGATGTCCCGGCTGATTCAGCCCAAGGTCAGAGCGTGAAGCTCAGAGAAATGACCAAAACCTCGAGAGCTCCATCTCAGACTCTACAGGCCTCTGTCAGCAGGTTAAAGGTCATGACAGGACAATCAGAAACTACTGAACATGCCTCTTCTCCCTAAAACAAGTTGGCAGCGGGTCTTATGTTGCAAAGCTGCATCTGAATGAAGAACAAGACTAATGGATTAGTGTCCTCTGGACAGATGAGTAGACATGTTTCACCATAATGGACAGAACCGTGTCACAGAAGATCAGCACCAACACCTCATACCAACTGGAAAGCACAGTGGTGGAGGTGTGATGGTTTGGGCCTGTTTTACAGCCACAGGACCTCGGTACCTTGCATTCATTGGGTGGACCATTATCTCCTCTTTAGACCAAAGTGTTCTTGAGCCAAATGTGAGTCCATCTGTCCAACATCTGAAGCCTGGTCCAAACTGGGTCACCAGCAGAACCATGATCCGAAACACAGTAGTTGATCTACAACAGAACGGCTGAAAAAAGAATCCAGTGCAATGGTCTAGTCAAAGTCTAGACCCCAGCAGGAACATGAATGAACTGCAGCAATGTTGGAAAGAAGCGTGGACCAAGATTCCTCCAATGATGTGAGAGACTGCTGATGGTTACTGCTGCTGAAACTGGTAGATCATGGGGTGTACTTAGTTTTTCATGGATCACAGCTGTTTTTGATAGTCAGAGTGAATTATTCCTTTCATCTTCTGCAGGAGCAGATTTGACTTGTGTTGTTTTTGCTGTTGGAGGTGCGTGGCGTTGAACCCTGAACCTGAGCAGGCGTCGGTGGGGTTAGGTGATGCCTTCTCACACCTGCCTTGCCTCTTTTCCAGGTAGCAGATTACATTCCTCAGCTCGCCAAGTTCAGCCCTGACCTGTGGGCGGTGTCGCTCTGCACAGTGGATGGACAGAGGTGAGAGTTTCAACACTGACTTGTTGTTTCTCAGTAAAACGCCACATTTTACTGGTCTGTGAAGAAAACTGATCAACAGTTTAGTTATTTAATGCAACAAGAAACCAGGATTTCTTTGGGTCATCCTTACATTTCAAACAGAACTGGTGTAGTTATCCAAAGATCTCACATTCTGACCATTTTTGGCTTGCACAGCCACCGTATGACCCATATAGGTTCCACCATCTACCGCAGTTTTATATCTGGAAGCACTGGTTGGTGTGCAAAGTCCTCTCAAGTCCTCAGGCAACGAGGACATCCTGTTCTCACTTGGAGACCTTGGACTTCATGCCTAAAGGCAGCTATTTCTCTGGAATGGGGAAACCTGTGCAGAAAGATAATTAGCAGCGTTGTTGATTAATGTTTGCCTGAGGTGTGTACATGAAGCTGTTTTCTGATTGGCTTAGAGGAGGTGTGTGGATGAATGACTCCATAAAGATAAAACTGTTTTGTTATGAAGCTGTAAAAGTTTTTTACTGGTTCATTTTAGGGAGTCGTTACTAGATTGTTATCCTTCCTGCAGTTAACAGCATGTCATAATTATTCACACTGCTGCTTCTTTGCCTGTTGACACATCTAACCTTTAACCTTTGGTTTTGTTTTTGGCGCAGGCACACGGTGGGAGACACTAAGGTCCCTTTCTGCCTGCAGTCATGTGTGAAACCTCTGAAATATGCCGTGGCGGTTAATGATCACGGCACGGCGTACGTCCACAGTTTCATCGGGAAGGAGCCCAGCGGCCTCCGGTTTAATAAGCTCTTCCTGAACGAAGACGGTGAGACTTTAACGTGTCGTTACTGATGAGATGTGTTCTGTACGTTTGACTGAGTACATACATAAACCCCGGCCCTCTGACAGGAGGAATGTTGCAGCTCCTGCTCAGCAGCTGTGAAGCTTTCCAACCACAGAGATGCTCCCTGGAACAGCCTGTCCTCACTGTCATTCTGTGTTGACTGATTGATTGCTGGTCATAAGCAGAGAACTGCATGTGATGTGAAAGTCAGCGTGGGTTCATCAACCTGGCTGCACATCAGAAATGGTTTGGGTTTTCAGAGGTGGTTCCTGAAGTGGTTCTGTAAGGAACCCAGCCTGGTTCCTGCCAGATTGGCTCTGGAGGTCTGCTGTTTGTATAAGAGGGAGGAACTCCTCTGAATCACCGAGGAACAGGAAGTGAGCCGATATAAACAGGGACCTCATGGGTCCCTTTATAACCGTGCTTTAACTATTTCCTCAGATAATTTGCTGCATTTTATTTTATTTTATGACCCATAGATCATCTCCAAACCGAACGCCTCCTCCGGCTGTAAACTCACATTTCCCACTAGGATTGTAATCTTGCTGCAGCTCCACGACGGTTTACTGGGTCCCCAAAGGCAGCATGGTCAAAGTAAGACCCGTGTCCCAGCGCGGGCCGGACTTCTCCAGGACCGCTGCTAATCACTGGTCCTGTTTGTGGTCTTCATGGATCTCAAAGCATGGTCTTGGAGAGGAGGCTGTCTGCTTGGGGAACCTTAGGGTATCATCTTTGCTTTCACCAGATTCTGTGGTTCTGTTTAGTTTGGTCTGGAGCGGTCCACAGCTGAGGGGGACACGGAATGGACAGGAAGAAGGTGGACCACTCCCAGCAGCTCTGGGGTCAACCTTTGGGTCTCGTGTCTTTATGATGATGACCTAAAGAACCAAATCCTGGACCGACCCAGAACTCCCTGCAGAGACTGAATATTCCTTCTAGCCTTGGATTCAAACGTTAGGAGCTGAAGAGGGAGAGGTTTCCTTCCTGGACTGGATGGGTGGATCCATTTCTGAAACATTCTCTGGCGGCGCTGCAGAAGATGAAAGCCAGTGTTTGGTGTTAATTAAAGCTGGTTTGTTGGGCTCTTAAAGCATTTTCTAAATTTTGACGCTGAAACGAGTTTCTGGTGGAAAATTGATCCCATTATGCCTTCTATTTTATTAAAAAAGTTCTGCAACACAAGCTGCTTGTGTGTAACATGTAGGGCCACTTGGTGCGCTGTTTGTTGTGGATTCTGGTGAGATCATGCTCTGATCCAGGGCAAGCTGCTAACTGAGCTCCTGTTGTTTCGGCAGATAAGCCCCACAACTCCATGGTGAACGCTGGAGCCATCGTTTGTACTTCGCTCATACAGGTAAAAGCAGCTGCATTTTCTCTGCCTTTTGGTGTCTTTGAACATCGGCTGTTTGGGTCTCTTCCTCTGAAACATTAGCTAGAAAATATCTTTAAAGGGTGGGCATCTCTGAGCTGCTTCATCATATGCAAAATGATAGTTAACATAAATGTTTGTTGCAGATGATTTAAAACAAGCCATATTACTCATTTAAACCACTTTCAGAATGATTTCTGCAGACTTCCTGCTGCGTTTACATATTTCGGCCTCTCTTGCAGTATTTCCCGGCCTCTAGCTGCCGTGTTCCTGGCTATAAATAAGACCAACAACACTCAGATGCTCCCGTGAGGCTTTTAGAGACCTCGGCACCGTCTGAAAGTTACTCGTTCAGAAGGATAATGTGAATGTCTGCAGACTGAGGGAGACACAAACCTGGATTAAATGCTGCATCCAGCAAACTTCACGGCTGATTATGTCCAGTCTGCTGTTCCAGGTTTACATAAACTTTAAAGAGCAGAAAAAATTTAGCTTTTATTTCCAAATGTTCTCTCAGGCGGCTTATTGAAACATTGCTATTCATTTATCAGCTGAAAGACAGAATCAGAGACCTCATGTCTCAGGATTTCAGTTGTTTCTTAGTGAAACGTAAAGCTTGCTCTGGGGGGATCCTTTTGAAAGACTGAACTAATAAAGTGCTTCATGCTTTAGTTTGCATTTAAGGGAGTTAATGGAGAAGTTCTCCATTGAGTTTAAATCTCAACATGATGTTTTTGTTTTTTCCTGATGAATATGAAACAAAAGATCAACTTTTAAAGTTTTCCTTTCCTACACAGCTTCAAAGATTAGATCTGAATGACTGATTGCAACATTAGGTGAACAAAAGTATATGAATTATAAGTATGACATTGTGTTTGGGTTAATTAATAACTGCATAGAGGCCCGTGATCCGTGACATCAGAGTTTTGACCGGAACCACAGCCTGGTTGGTGTTGGAGGACGGGTGAATAACATCCAAGTCCTTCCTCGTTTTCCTCCTGATGAACTCTGAAGCTCTGTCTCTGTCAAACATTTCAGTTCATTTCTGCGTCCATTAAAACTTCATCCCAACCTGTGGCTTCGGTAACGGGTCAAGAGTTCTGATGAAAGCTCTGAGCAAAGTTCAGAGCTCCAGATTCTGATGCTGTCAGATATTTGAACAGATTTATGGATCTCAGAGTCTTCTCCTCATGTACAGTTTAGACATCTCACTCTGGGTGTCTTTGTCCACTTCCACCCAGAGTGTCTCCCACTACTGTGGCACTTACCGGATCTTCTCATGTCAGCCCAGAGTGCAGTGTTTGGTTCCGATTCTGACCATCGCCGAGCCTTAAATGGTTGTCTGTGCCGGTCTGGTGGAAAGAGTGATGCTCTGGGCCGCCCTTTCCCTGCTCACCATAGCAACCGATGACTCGACATTTTCTAAGTCTCTGATTTCTGGAGCAGCTTCTTTCTTTCTTTCCTGCATTTCTCAGTGTTTATAAAGTTGAAGATGAATTTCGTTGTGGCGCAGTTGGTAGCACTGTTGCCTTGCAGCAAGAAGGTCCTGGGTTCGACTCCTAGCCGGGGGTCTTTCTGCATGGAGTTTGCATGTTCTCCCCGTGCATGCGTGGGTTCTCACCGGGTACTCCGGCTTCCTCCCACAGTCCAAAGACATGACTGTTAAGTTAATTGGTCCCTGTATGTTGCCCTGCGATGGACTGGCGACCTGTCCAGGGTGTACCCAGCCTCCCGCCTATAGACTGCTGGAGATAGGCACCAGCTCCCCCGCGACCCACTATGGAAGAACCGGTACAGAAGATGACGGACTGATTTTCATTGTTAGAGTCGAACTCTACGAAGCTTAGATTAGTTACAGAGCAGCTTCCAAAGTTGAGAAAACCAAGTGAAGCTGCGTGAGAATATTTTCTCCACTTTTTTAAATGACTAAGCATATTTAAAAAGCTGTAAATAAAGCCGGATCTCTTGTTTCATATTCATCTTTTAATGCCAAACCCAAATAATTACAGAAAACGGATCGATCAAGCAGTTTTTGGACAGAACTAAACGAGGCCTAAATGAGGTCTGCTGATTTACCTTTGTCCACCAAACTGGGCCCCGGGCTAAATCGGCCCCAATTCTTGTTCAGCCACAGGTGTTTGGTTTCTATCCATTAAAATGAAGTTGCCTCCTTGTTTAAAGACTCCAGTTAGTTTCTGAACAGTTTGGAAAAGCACATTTTCTCATAGAAAGTCTGACATCATCTAGAGCTGCTAATATAAATGATGATGAGCTGTCTGGTATTTTTCTGTTAAGTTCTTCCATGGTTAGTGTTAAAATCGCCTTGAAGCTTTAGCTTCTGTTAGTTTTCTGATCCTGATGAATTTTTACCAGCATAAAACAGTTTAATCAGCACAACAAAGTAAAACTAGATTTAAATCTTAAATTTTCTTCATCCCGATCAGATAATCATGAGCCTGAGGCACGAGACATTTCCTGCAAGTAGCTCATCCATCAAACCTCAAACCTGTTAAGCTCCCCACCAGGCCGCTGAAAACAAGACCTGGTTTAACTCAGAAGATCAAGCTGAGTCCTAATTCAGGGCCTACATTTCAAAACCATCAAAGGCTTCATGAAAACTGAGCCAAATAGATTCTTCTTGGCATCTTGATGGTTAAAGGCGGTGGTTAAACTAATTCTGACGTGAAGGATTGTAAGTTTGAGTCTTGAGCTCATCCTAATATTATTTCCCCTGTTCTGGCTCTGTTGAGTCATCTCCTCACATCAAACTTGGAACATTTCTTGAAACATTCAGATGCCAATATAAAAAAATTAAACCAAAAAAAATCCACAACTTTTGTAAACGCAAAGTCCTCTAAATGCTTCATTGGTTTATAGTGTTGCTATAAATCATATATATGATAATGGTTGACTGAATTAATGTCAGACACCCAAACGGTTGTTTCTGAAGCTGCCAGCTGTCATGAATGGCGGCCATATTGGATTTTAAGGTCAAGGTTGGTGGGGAAAAATGCTGCCTTTCTGGATTCTAGCTTCAGGATCTGGTCCAGTCAAATGTTCACACACTGAACCTTTTTAAAGTAGAACTTTAAAGTACACATACAACGTATCAAGGAAGAACCAAGGTTCTGTTAAAAAGTCCAGTTTTTTCCTATCCGTCTCAACGAAGTGTGATTAGAAAGTCTAAATGTGCCTGAAGAGGTTTTAGGTTTGATTTATTGGGCTGAAGAAGCCTGAGTTTTAACATCTTTGTTTAGACTACATTTAGACAGAACATGTGGGCTAAATGGGTCCAATCTACAACCCAGTTTCTGGGCTAAATGAAGGATGACTGACCAGTTGGAAGTGGTATCCCACTGACCACTAAAAACGATCTCTGTACCTATCCCGTCTGGAGGGAAGTGTTGCTACAGAGTTTAAATGCTTATATTGCTAATAGCATGAAGCTCTCACACTGAACGTTATAAAGGTAGAGCAACTTGTATTTCAAGTCCAAAGTCTGAATTTCCAGGTTTCCCGGTGTTCAGATGGGTTCAGAAAACCATTTGGATCAGACTCTGTTTTCTACAGTCGGATTTTTTCTCCAACCCAGACCTCAACATCCAACTTGGCTGCCGTCTCTAAAACCCGATGTTGGCTCCACCAACAGTAGTTAGCCTGATCGTTAGGCATTGTCTAGCTACCAGTATCTGGGTATACCAAGAGCTTAAAAACTATGCAAGCTAAGAGCAGAATCTCTGTAAAGCAGCAGACTGCAGGCTAGTGACCCTGAGCTGTTATCAGCTCATTTATAACGGACAGCTTTTGTTTATTCTGTATTTCTGTGACTCAAAATAAGAATATGTTGTATATAAATAATATAACTAATAATGAGTAGTTTAGATGATTTAGGCAGTAGTCAGACTAATTGAACTAACTGGATTAGATCATGTCTTACAGCTGCAACACTGCCCTGCGTTCCAGCGTCTGAGGCAACAGAAATGCAGCGAAAGCCTTTTGACCCTTGAATGAATGCAGCCCTTGAACTAAGACCCCCCTTAAAGTGTTTTTGTATCTGCAGCAATAGAAATATATAGCAAATGATATTTAGTTAAAATGTGTTTCTTTGCTTTTATGTATAATTTTAGAAGTGAAAGTCGATGTTTAGCCTTTAGTTGGTTGGATTTAACGTCGGCGGGATGTCGCCCAGGCAGACTGTTGTTTCATGCTGGTTGAAGGCTACATGTTGTTGTTTGTGTGTATGTTGCATATTTTCCAGACGTAGGAACTGTGGGAAATAATGACTGCTGCTGCAGGTCAAATGACGTTGGTAATTTTTTCTTCCTTTTCCATATCTATCTCCTGCCCCCCTCCCTTCTTTCTCTCTGTCGTCTCTTCCAATCAGCTCCGTAGAAACCATGTAGAGACTGTTTAACTCCTCCATCTGTGACACAGTTTAGAGAGCAGCCCAAAGTGGGCTCTAATCGACCCAGTTCAGTTAACAAACCCATCCAGAGTGTTTTTCTGAATGCGTAACATTTTAAATGTGCATGTGTGCAGTTTTTTTTGTGCTGTGTTTCTCTGAGGCAGCATCAGAAACAGTGAGGGCCATTCCTCCCTCTTTCCCATCCTCTTTTCCATCTGGTTGTTTTTTTTGGGGGTCGATGACCTCTTCAGTGCATCCACACATGCATTATCGTAACAAATAATGCAGAAACCCAGCTGTCACCTGCACACGATGCACACTCAGACACATGTATGATGATGAATCAGCTGTATTTTAAGTTGGCTCCAGACAGACCTTTCTCTTTGCAAGCCAGTCATAATAATAATAATATGCACCTTTTATTGAAGCAAAGCTGCAGTGTTTAGGTTTTTTATTTGTGATAAGCTCTATTTCTAATGCTGTAGCTTTAACCTGTCAGCAGTTAGTGTCCTCTGCTGTGTCTCCTGGTGGAGGAACTTCTCTTACGATGTTCTTCTGTTCTTTCCACAGCAAGCTGCCAGCAACGCAGAGAAATTTGACTATGTGAGTAATGGGATCCTAAATGTAGGATACAAAATCCCACATCCCCTCAGGTTGTTTCCAGTTCAGCATCATGTCAATAACTCTGTTTTTCCTCCAGGTCATGAACTTTCTGAAAAAGATGGCAGGAAATGAGTACGTTGGTTTCAGCAACGCCACGTGAGTCTCTTTAAATTTAAACTTGTTTCTTTTTTAAAAGATTGATCTTAAAACACACAACATATTTATCATGAAGACTGATGAATCAGTTTCTAAGGGAGCTGTGTGTTACGGAGAGGAAAAACTACGAGGAAAACCCAGGAAATCATGTTTGTTTTAATTTATTTGATTTGAACTGGTTTTCATACTGGTTTCATATAAAGTTGGCTGCTGGCTCTGGATCGGTGCACTAAAGGCTCTTTACATGATTTCTGACTCTGCTGGTAAACATCTGAGGCTCATGTTTCAGCACCATCACATGATGAAGGTCTGAACGGTCTGCATGGCGGGTGGAGCAGCAGGATTCCAGCACCAACATGTAATGGTAGCTCCCTGCTCTTTGTGTGACAGATTCCAGTCGGAGCGCGAGTCAGGAGACAGGAACTTCGCCATCGGATACTACCTGAAGGAGAAAAAGGTCTGTCCCTGGATCGGTCCTGCAGTGTGTCTCTGGGAAACTGTGGTTACATTTGTATTTCATGTCAGCGCTCAGTATCGCTGTGTGTCAGGATGGTTGAACTCTAGAATAAAATGATCCTGAGAAGAATAAAGAACGACACAAAGGTTGCAGAATCTGTAACAAATATACATTATATGGCTACTTTACATGTACATGAACTTTGATGACATCCTGTTCTTAACCTATAAGGTCCAGTTTGTTGATGGACCCACAGTTGCCAGCAACAGCAACTTTAACTATTCTGTAAACATCTTCCAAAGTTTAGGATTTTGTTCATAGTTAGATCAGAACCAGAACTGTACCCTCCGCTCTAACTTATCCCAAAGGTATTGATGAAGGTTGAGGTCAGGACTCTTTAGAGGCCAGTCAAGGTTCTCCAGACCTGCAGCCATGGAAGTGATTGGATCACCAGGATTCATTGATCTGGTGGTGGGACCAGATCAGAGTATTTTTATCTTTCTGTGCAACATTCATATCAATAAGGACTGTCTGGAGCGCAGTAACTGTGGTGATTTTTCATGCTAATGTAATATTTAAGCTGCTGGACAGAGTCTCCCAGCAGCAGAGGCTCACCTTATACTCAGAACAGATTACCCAGAATGCTAAAGGCCACAGAGCGATGGAAGCTCAGATGATGAGGAGGAGGGGACGGAAGAAGAAAATAGACGAATAGCAACTGACATCATCGTCAATATTTTATAAGTTTTCTCAAACTCTGTTTTGAGGAAAGATCCAGTTCAGGTTTGACCTTTCTGGGAAAGGTCAAACCTGTTCTCAGTCAGGGACAACATTTCAACAGAAAACAGAATCAGTCTGAAGGAAAACAAGTTTCATGTCCAGGCTCAGATATCTCCGACATCAGTACCCCACAGTGATCCTCCAGCCAGTCAGGAGGTACTCAGCCTCTATGTTGATCTGTCTGCAGTGTTTCCCTGAAGGGACCGACATGACGTCTGTGCTGGACCTTTACTTTCAGGTGAGTCCAACTGTTATAAAATATTAATGATTCCTGCTCTGCTGCTGCTCTTCCTGTTAGTTATCATCTCCCTGAAGGTCAGACAAGTTTCTTTATCTAATTTACTCCTTTTTTCTCAGTTTTCTGTTTTCCTGCAGATAATCTTGTAGGAAATTTTCACCAGAAGGCTAAATCCATCCTAATGTTGGCTCGTTCCCCTCCGTCTCCTTAACATTAATGGATTTTTCTTTGTGCGTCTCCAGCTGTGCGCCATCGAGGTGACCTGCGAGAGCGCCAGCGTCATGGCGGCCACCCTGGCCAACGGCGGCATCTGTCCGATCACAGGCGAGCGCATTTTGAGCCCCGAGGCGGTGAGGAATACGCTGAGCCTGATGCACTCCTGCGGGATGTACGACTTCTCCGGACAGTTCGCCTTCCATGTGAGAAAAAGTCCAAGTTCCCTCTGAGCGGCTCCAGCTGGTTATGTTCTAACGTTTAACCGGTGTTCTGCCCCCCCGCTGCAGGTCGGGCTGCCAGCCAAGTCCGGCGTGGCCGGGGGCATCCTGCTTGTTGTTCCCAACGTCATGGGAATCATGTGCTGGTCGCCTCCACTGGACAAACTGGGCAACTCGGTCAGAGGAATTCAGTTCTGCACGGTACCAAAAGAACCCTTTTTTATGACCCAAACAAAACATTTTACATTTTTACAAAGTATGAGTAATCGGTATGTATCCAGCGCTAAGCAGTTCTTAATTTTAGGACTAAAAATTCAACCAAAATGCCGAAACAGTATGTGGAAAAACTAAGTACACCCCATGATCCAGCAGCTTGTAGAATCTCCTTCAGCAGAACTTCAGGCCTTCATATCGTTGTGGAGGAATTTTGGTCCGATCTTCTTCTCGGCGTTGCTTCAGTTCTTTGGGGTCTTTGACTAGGCCGTTGTAGCACGTTGATTCGTTTCTTTTTCAGCTGTTCTGTTGTAGATCTGCTGCTGGGTTTGGGATCATAGTTCTGATGATGACCCAGTTTGGACTGAGCTTCTTCTGTTGGTCACATTTGACTCTGGAATGCTTTGGTACACAGAGGAGATCATGGGTCCAGTAAGGTGCTCAGGTCCAAGCCCAAACCATCACTCCTCCACCACCGTGCTTCAGTTGGTTTGAGATGTTTGTGCTGAAATACTGTTTGGTTTTCTCCAAACATGGAGCTGTGCATTCAGCCTGTTAACTGACGGGTTCTGGTCATTTCTCTGAGCTTCACGCTCTGACCTTGGGCTGAATCTGCTGGGACATCCTCTCCTGGGAAGATCGGCAGCTGTCTCAGATCTTTTCCATGCGTTTGTGGAAGGATGTTAAATGTTGCTGCTGTTCTTTGGTTTAGTTTTTGCAGTGATGTTCATCACAGGCTGGACTTCATCCTGTTAAGCAGCTGGTTTGGATCAAAAGTCTGAAGAATCTTGTGTTTTTGACTCAATCATCTAATTAAAAACACAGTCAGAGACACAAAGGTGGAAAAGCGTATTAATGAATGGAAAATTTCCCAAACTCAATTGAACAATTTCTTGATGACCAGTTAATGGTCAAAGCAGCTCCTGCCACTGATTTCTTCTGTTTTTTCACAGGAAGTAGCTGTGACTAAAAACTCCAGGCTTCAGCAGCCAATTCACTGTTTTACTGATGAATCCTGATGATATTTGACAGTGATCCTTGTGTCATTTCAGGACCTGGTGGAGCTTTTCAACTTCCATAACTACGACAACCTGAGACACTTTGCCAAGAAGCACGATCCCCGCAGGGAGGGAGGAGACCAGAGGGTAAGGATGTTCCTGTTTAAACAGGAAACTCTTAAAACCTCATGGTTCCTGTCCTGCAGGAAGTTACATGTTACTGCTGCGTCATCTGTCAGCTCTTCTGCAGCTGATGGTGGTCACAATAACCCTCAGTGTGATTTTAAGGTTCATCCTAAAGCAGGAAAACCTCAACAAGCCGCCCAGATGGAGGCTTAGAAGTACAGGTGGTCAGAAGTTTCCATCCACTCATCATTAACATGAAGGTTCTCAACATTTTGGCTTTTAAATTATTTATTTGAACTGATTTTTAACAATTAGTCAGAATTTATTCTGGATCGACACAGGCTCACGACTATACGTACAGGTTCAATTATTTACATACACCTCAAGCTGCACCTGGACCCCACCCATTCTGGGTCCGTCAACACGCATCTGGCATCATTCTGGCTGATATCGGACCGCTCTGACTGGCTGAAGAGGCCATAAAAGAGGCCATTCCAGAGGCTTAGTTGAATGTATCCAGTCCAGAACCAGTTTGGGTCATTGTTCTGCTGGAACACCCTGCTGGGTCCAGGTTTCAACCATCTAAGCTGTTGCTCCAAGTATTTGGTGGTAGTAGTCCTTCATCATTATCCCATCCACTTTGCTTTATGCACATAGAGACAACCCCGCAGCATGATGCTGTCACCACCATGCTTGACAGCTACTGCAATGTTCTTAGGCGTAAAAGCCTCACCATGACTCCTCCAAACCGCCGGTCTGATTTGACCATCAACCCTTGTCCATGTGGGCAGCTGTAGGTTTCAGCCCAGCTCGAAGGTGTTGAGTTTGGAGCAGGTCAGAACCCTCTCAGCCCCTGAGGATGTTAACTTTAAAGGTTGAGGTGAACATCTCAGCCTGTATGCATGGTTCCTCCCTGGTGATGAGTTCATGTAAGCTTCTGGCCACAGCTGTGGATGCTTGCTTGAGGAACTGAGTTCAGAGTAAAGGGCAACGCACAACCGGAGCCGTCAGACATCAAGAACCTCATCCCCATTGACCCAAACCCAGCCCGTTCTGTTCAGAACCGTCGCTGCAGTAATCTGTTCTGTTTTGACCCACTTCAGCATGATGTGTCCAGTGTGTTAAAGGCACCAACTGACCAGATGCACGGCGGCGCTCCCAGTGTGCTTTCCCCTTTACTTTACTGGACCAGCGCCTCCTGAACTGAGATGTTTAAATAAACTTCTTTGGGTTTTCTTGTGCAACAAACCGAACCCAACGGGAATGAAACTAATTTATTATCCGTGTCGATTAAAACAGCAATACAACTTTGGACCCATGGATTACGAGAGCCTCCAACAGGAGCTCACTCTGAAAGCGCCCCTCTGGAAAAAAGTGTCTCCCACTGAGACCGACCAGGACAGCTCCACCACTGTAGTCTATAGGATGGACAAAGTCGGCGAGTGACACACGCCTGTCGCAGCAGCACCACCTTCCATCTCCACCCAATATTTATATTTATAAAACAAGTAGAGGATTATTTATGGCCTGTGAAGCGGTGGAGGGGAAACGTTTCTCTTTTATTTGGTTCATATTTGCTCTGAAGTTTAAATGAGGCAACGTCTGTCTCAGAGATCTGATGTTCAGGTTGTGCTTCAGCTTCATCTTATGTGTTTTTCTGTTAATGGGTCAGAATGTGGGTCTTCGCCTCCAAGAGGAACAAGACAAGCAGCCAATAAGGAAGGAGAACATGTGTGAGCGTGTCTGGATGTGGAGAGGCGCCGTACAGAAATAATCTTTAATTTAAATTAAATCTGATATTTGATAAGTGTTATGTGGTCATAAAGTCTCCATGGAGGCAGATTTGTTCTGATTATTGTTTATAATAGTGACATCTCTAGAAACTGGGACAGTTTTGGATGCAGATTTTGGAAAGTAGGACTCGGATATCTTTGAAAAAACTTCCTTCCTGAGCATTTTAAAGCTAAGAAATTCATTTAAGCAACATGATCTATGATACTGATAATATCACGATACATCATCTGTAATCGATGCATTATTTGACAATCTTATTATACGTCAGAATACATTTACTCCTGAAGAGAAGAAGATTTTTACTGATTATCGGCTGCTTTTAATTTATGCCTGTATGAGATTCTTAACCTTAAGCAAAAATATGGTTGTTTTTACATGAATCAAGAGCTTTTATTGAAACACTTTAAAGTAAAGCAGCATATTAATTATTGGGGGAGGGTAGTGCAGCTGAAGTTAACTGCAGCCACTTTAAAATGTAGGAAGAGTTTTATTTACTTTTTTTAAGCTGTAATATTTAAAAAACTTGGAAAACCAGCTAACTGACCCCTGCCCTCTGGGTCACATGATCTGTGAACACTAACATCTGAACCGAAGCAGAGTTCAGAGTTCAGCTGCCAAAAAGAGGTCAGGATATAACCTGCTCAGAAAAAGGCTTGAACCTGGAGCTGCTTTCGCCCTGCAGTCATGATGAACGATGACAGTTTTGTTGTTTGCACTGCATTTAATTTAGTGGCATCAGAGTAAAGGGGGCTGAATAAAAATGCACGCCACACTTTTCAGGAAACAAACAAAAGTCCTGCAGTGTTTGTTTCTAAGGTGCAGTTGTTGATCCAAAATGTTCTGATGCATCCTGAAGTGTTGAGTTGGTGTTGTGGACCCATGCAGTATTCGTAGGTCGTTGTGGCTTTCACTCCACATCATCTCGGCTGCCTTCCAAAGTCCTGGTCCGACCCGCTGTTTTCTAGTGTTTATCTCCCAGTTCTGTTCATTGTGACCCCGCTGCACCAACAGGACGGCTGAAATATCTAAAATCATGAAATAATGTTAGCTTTGTTTCTAAACAGCTGTTTATTGAAAGGCTGCTAAATGCACATAAAATGATTCCCAGTGGCCCCAAAACGTCATCATTAAGTCTTTTTGCTTTAAGACGTTTGTGGGTTTAGTGTTCCTCTGGACTCAGGACTCGGTGAAGCCCCTGTACTCCAACCCAAGGATGAACACTCAGTATGTCGATTTCTGGCAAACACTAGCATCTCGTTGTTTCATGCATGCATCATGGTGTCCATCTCCGGCACCACACAAGCATTTAAACACACTCCGATTCAGGTGTTGAAAGGTCCTAACTAAGCCTGGGAAAACCTGCAGGAACTTCTGGGTTCTTGGAAGGAAAATTAGAAGAAACTGGGGCTGGATGAAGAGTTTTGCACAGTACTGTGCTCCTCTTCTACAGTTGAACATGTTCTCCACCCACACAGGAGCAGCCATTCCCTTCATGACCCCTTATTTATTTTCCACGATCCTTTGCCAGGATCAGAGTTGAACCAAAATGTGAAGAAAGGAAGACGAGCAAAACTTGGCATGAAATAAAGGAGCGAGCTCTGAGAAATGGATTTGGGTACTATTTCCTTTAAATTATTAATGAAACTGTTCCTGTGTTTTGTCTACATAGCTGTGTAGGAAGAATGCATCGTGGATTTTCTTCATCCACTTGGTCTTTGAGTGTGTTTGATTCTTCTGTTCAGGGTTGGGTCCCACAGACATGCAGCATGTTTTCAGTATTATCTCAGCCGTTCTCCTGAATGTAGAACAGCAGCTCTAAACTGCCTTGTGTGTTTGTGTTAAATGGAAACTTCAGACGTTCCCCCTGTAGGCAACTGTCCAGTGATTAGAGGCCTTAATGATGGCGGCACTGGGATCAGCGGGTTTTCCAGTTCGTGCTGAAACTGTTCAGCTGGTTTTAAGTTTGATTTAAGCTCAGAGTGACGACTTCTGGAGCAAAAACCTCTGACATGTGAAAAACTTTTATTTTCTGTCATATTATACACTTTGATTTTATTTTTGTCTTCTTTTTCTGTCGGTAGAAGAATTTGAAAGCCTCGACTGTATTTATGCTCTTTCAGACTATTTTCCGTAACAGATTTGGCTTCATCGTCTGGGATTTATGTCTCCGTGAGACTTCTCCTGAATGTGTTGGGTTAAATTCTACCTATCAGCCGTAATGATCTTCTGGGATCATTTCAGATGATTGCAGAGCGGTTCAGAGGGAAGCAGAGCTCCATCTGACAGTCGGCTCAGATGTTAAGATAATGCCTGAAGTGTTTTACTCTGGTGTTCCACAGCCTCGGGTGCGAGTCACAAGGTAATAGTCGTTTTTGTAGGTGGAGCTTTAAAAAGGTGCCATGATTAGATTAGATTACATTACTTGATCAGGTAACTGAATAATAATAGATTATTATTACTGGGCTAGCGAAACTTTCTTTTTTTACTACTATTTTTAATCTTTTACGATTATCCTAGTAGACATAAGCAGCTGCTCAGGTCATTAAAGACAAGTTCGTGCCAACTGCTCACAAATTCAGTTCAGCAATATGTTTAAATGGGTTTTTTGTTATAATTAATATAGAACATGTAAATATTTACAACCTAACAGAAAATATTCAGATTGGACCAGCTACAAAAAGTGTCTAAATGGTAACTTAAAACATTTTAAGCAGATCTATGATGCCCCAAAATATTTAAAACGTGCTTGAATTAATTTAATGTTAGCTTCTTAAGAGTCGGGCGATATAATCGGCCTACAAGCAGAGAGCAGTTGGTATGAACTCTGGGGATAATACCTGGAAATAAACAGTCAGTTTTTACAGCTTCTTTAAAGATGGAGGTCTGTATATAATGGGGTTATAAATGAGGATATGTCAATGTTTGATGCAACGTTGAAGACTTTTTAATTATATGTTCATAAAGCAGTAAATTTACGTGTATTCAGCAGGCAATTCTTTATATAAAAATGTCAAACACGGTGGTTGGAGGATTGATCCCTGAGGAACTCTTGGCTCCATTCAGGTGGACAGAAGTGTTGCCTTCTTACAGTTGTTCACTGATGCTTTATTGCCTCATGGTTCATTGTTTTAAAAGCCACAGAGGAATGACCTAAAGGGCCCCGCACTGGGCTATTTTTTTGAACGTATATTAGTTGCCTTCAATCATGTCCCAAATTTTTTTTAAAAGAAACGATACAATGTGTGGTGCGACATAATTTCATAAACATCAAATAAATTTTAAGGAGATCTTGAAAGGAGTCATTTATATATTAGATAAAAACAAGTGGTCCAAGGATTGATTCCCTGAGGAACGCCTTGGCTGCACCAAGCTAGTGACTCCTGCTTTTACCCACTGGGATCAGCCTGACGTGTGTTGCATGACGCGCTGCATTAAAATCCTTTGGAAAGTGCAATGATGTAAATTAGTTGTCAGAGGTTAATTTCCAACACTTTAAATCTTCGTGTCACCGACTTTCTTTTTGGCATTAAATCTGAGATTTTGTAGTGGAAATAGAAAAGCTGTACAGGGGCAGCAGCGACAGACTGGCAGCGTCTCACTCCAACCAATCAGCATCGGTTATCTCACTGAACTCCCAGGCTTCATCAAATGTCTCCTAACGAGTGATTTAGACACATCGAGCTAATTACAGCGGGGCTTTTGAGTCTTTTACTGATTGTTTCCATGAAAATCATCAGCTTTTCTTTCTGCTCATGTCATGTATGATTTCATTTTGTTCCTCATGATTATCATCTTTCGTTCTGCATGCTCAGTTTTGTACAGACTGTTAAATGTCTCAAGCTTCATGCATTTCTTTTGTTTTCGCTGTTTATGTTGATTCTTATGCTGAATGTTTTATTTGTTTGTAAAATGGAAACTACAGATTCAGCTTAAATAAATAAAGATCACTACCATTACGGTCTGACCTGGTATTGTAAGGTTCTCTGATGTTGGGTCAAACTTTATGAGCAGAGATCTAGTGTTTAATTGGGATGAGAGAAATGGAAAAGTATTTTTAAATATAAAACAAACCTGCATTAGATGAAACCTTACATTTCCAAGTTCATGCCTGTCAAAGTCTTTGTTTGTGACTGTATGAAAAGTCTCCATAAATCCATGAACTCTCCTGTCTGCTGGTTGAAGCGTCGCTCAACCCTGGCTGAGGCAGACCTGCAGACATGAAAGTCAAAGTTGTTCATTTTCTTTCCTTGTTTTTGTCGTTTTGTCTCATGTATGAAATAAAATAAAGCACTTATCCCCCAGCTTCCTCTTTTGTTCCCCAACTGTTCTTTCTCACTTCAGTCTGGATGGAGATTCTGCTGGGATGTAAATCATCATCCAGAAGGTGGATGGTCCCTGCAGGGTCTCACTGAGGTCTTCATGGTCTATAAACAAAGCAATGGAGTCCCAGTTAGGAGTAAGAAAGCAGGAACTTGTGGTTTTTTTATCCTGGTGCCGGTGTCAGAGTTCTGGGTGATCACGGTCCAGGGCTGGACCGAGGTTGATTTTGGGCCCCTGTCCCTGTTCAGAACATCCGGACCACTAATGGCGTTTCCCTACAGGTTTGTTGGAATCTGGGAGACGGGGCGGAGCTAAACTGGCTGAGATTAAAGCAATCGCTGATAATTAGTTTTTATTTGCTGAGATTAGTGAGCAGACCGAAGATCAAACACAGAAAAGGTGAAACTCGTAGCATCAGACTGCAGCTATGGTAGCATTCAAACTAAAGATTATTTATCCTTTTACAAAGTAAACCTACAAATGCCTTTAAATTTTAAACAATTTAAAATCTTTTGATTTATGTGCTGAAACCAGCAAATTTCATAGTAATCTCATTCTCAAAGATTTTAGATGTATGGTCTGTGGTCAACTTCAAGCATTTATAGGAGGCCCCTGACGGTTTAAGGGCCCTAACCAGCCGCTTGGTTTGCTTATGCATTGGGTTGGCTCTGCATGGTTGTATCCATGATGTGGGACCCATAGAGACCAGGGTGCTTTTGTTATTCAGACACTCTGGCCTCATGCTAAGCTGTGACCCCATCACACGTCCACCACCATGGTCACAGGAGTGTGTGCTGACTGGGGAAGGTAGAAAAACCGTTGAACCAGAACCAAAATTGGTTTTTTCCTCTCACACCTCCAATGAGCTCAAAGTCATCTAGTGACTTTCTTAAATCATCTTTTCTCTTTGTATCCAAGTTGGTTTTGAAGTGATCCAAAGTGGAAAACCATCCTGTGCCAGCCACTACCTCGCTCCCACAGAACGAACATTCAGGCTGGAAAACTGCAGTTGTGCCAAGGCTCCCCTGGGGACCAAGAGAACCCTACTTCAAGTGACCCAGTCCGGCTCACTGAGTGGTGACCCAAAATCCAGACTACAGTGGGGTGTTCGGATTCTTCGGATAACCCTGTTCTCTGAAGCTGAGACACTGACTCAGTAGTTTGCCTTGGGGAAAGTCATCCTTCCTAGTTAGATAAGTTAGAAATTTAGGTTTTTGTTTGTGCTTCTTTTATTTTTTGGTTCCGTCTCCACTGTTATTGATCCAAGAGGCGTTCCACCTGGTTGGGGTTTAGGACTCAGACTGCAAGCCAGTCATGTTTTTCCACACCAAGCATTGCTCATTCAGATCTTTATGGACTTCGCTTTGTGCACTGGGGCTCCGTCATGTTGGGGGCAGGAAGGGAACATTCCCAAGCTTTTCCCGCAAGTTTGGGAGCAATAAATTGCCCAAAATGTCTTAGTTTGCTAAAGCATTAGAGTTCCTTTTACTGGAACCAAGCGCTGAAGCCAAAGTCCTGACATAGAGCCCCACACCATAATCCTTCCTCCACCAAACTTTAAAGTTGACACAATGCAGTCCGAGAGAGAAGCATGATTTATCAGTTCAGAGAAAACTCCAACTGCTCTAAAGTCCAGTGGAGGCTTGTTTTACATCCCTGCAAATAAACTGAAGTTGAAGTGAAACAAAACTCAGGGAAACAGAAGAAACATTTGTAGAGTAGTTGGAGCCTAGCAGCAACCTGGTTGCCATCATGTGGATCCAGCTACACTAAACGGGTCATGCTGGTGTTACAGTGGTCTTCATCCAGTGTGAACTGGCCGTTAGCCTCATCTTTCATGCTTGTCGAAAAAATGTTTAGCTGCTTCATTAAACATAAAAGAAAGGGTTAGAAGAGCAGAGAGGGAGGTGATAAGGAAATCTTTAAAACACCTGATGAGGATGTTGAGCTCCTCGCTTTTCACCTGCATGACGTTCTTCTCCTGGTTCAGTTGGTTCTGCAGCCACATGTTGGCTTACAGAGGCTTGTAGAGCGACGTTGCAGCAGCTGTGAAGGGGATCCACAAACCTCCGTCAGATGTGAAGTTACATTAAACAGCAGGCAGCATAATTATCTCAGAATGTGTCCAACTGTCTCTTAGCTTCAGTGTGAGCGAAGATCAAAACCATCAACATCCCGACACTCACTAAATTGTCCTACTTTAAAATGTCTTTGAGTCCGATGAATTGGATCAAGCATCTGTGTGTTTAGGGTGCAGAACACAAAATTCTGTGATGACTGACAGCATTAAAGTTGTACCACAAAGGTTCATGTTTGGGACCATTGTTTTTTAGTTGATCTGTTATTGACTCACGCAATGTGTAATGTTAATAATTGGATTTAGGGCTCTTGTTTATATTTTAACAACCAAAACTTGTATGTATGTACTTCTCAGAAAAGGCAAATACTGTCAATGATTCAAGTATTTTCTCATACTCTTACTTGCCGTATCTCTAAGGGAGTGCCCGGCCACCTTGTGGAGGAAGCTCATTTCAGCCGCTTGTATCGAGGATCTCGTTCTTTAAGTCATGACCCCAAAGTTCATGCCCATAGGTGAGGGCAGTAAGGTAGACTGACCGGTAAATTAAAAGCGTCGCCTTTCAGCTCAGCTCTCTCTTCACCACAGCGACCTTATTACTGCGGCGGTCGCGGTCCATCTGTCGATCTCCAGCTCCATTCTCCCCCCACTCATGAACAAGACTCCAAGATACTCCTCCACTTGAGGCAGGGGCTCCTCTCTAACTTGGAGATGGCAAGCTACCCTTTTTCAGTCGAGAACCATGGCCTACTGCTATTGCCCAGGCCACAGCACACTTGGCCTCACGGTACCAGTCAGCTGCCTCATGTGTCCCACAAGCCAACCAGAACTGATAGGACTCCTTCTTCTGCTCGATGGTAACCCTTAATACCGGTGTCCACCACTGGGTTCGGAGATTGCTGCCGCGAAGACGTTACGGACAAAGCAAAGGACGGCAGCATCGGCAATAGAGGTATAAAACATGGTCCACTTGGACTCTATGTCTCCAACCTCCCCTGGAGTCTGGTCAAAGCTCTCCCAAAGGTGGGAGCTGAATACATCCTTGGCTGAGGGCTCTGCCAGACATTTCCAGCAGACCCTCAATATATGCTTGGGCCTACCAAGTCTTTCTGGCTCCCTCTTCTTACAACAGATCCAACTCACCACCAGTTAGTTATCGGTGGACAGCTCATCCCCTCTCTTCACCAAAGCATCCAAGATATGCAGCAGTAGGTTGGAAGACACAACTAAAAAGTCGATCATTGACCTTCTGCTTAGGGTGTCCTGGTGCCAAGTGCACTGATGAACGCCCTTATGATTGAACATGGTGTTCATTATGGACAATCCAAGACTGGCACAGAAGTCCAATAACGAAACATTGCTCAGTTTCAGATTGGGGAGGCCATGCCTCCCAATCACATCCCTCCAGGTGCCACTGTCTTTTCCTTTGTGGCCATCAAAGTCCCCCAACAGAATGTTGGAGTCCCCAAGAGGGACACTGTCCAGCAGGTGAAGGGCCCACTGGGGGATGGCCTCAGGTCTCTTGTTCAGGCTTGACCCAGCTGGGTCCCGTGAGGAGTAACCTGGCCACCAGGCGCTCGCCTACGAGTCCCGACGAGCTTGGCTCCAGGATGGGGCTCCAGCTCCACCGTGTCAGGCGACGTCACGTGCCTCATTGTATGGTCCTCATGAAGGCTTCTAAACCGCTCTTTGTCTGACCCGTCACCCAGAGCCTGTTTGCCATGGGAGACCCCGCCAGGGGCATTAAAACCCCTGGACAACATAGCCTCTGGGATCATTTGAGCACTCAAAGCCCCCCCACCATGTTATGGTGGTGGTTCAAGGAGGGGTCCAAATATTTTCATTCAGGACAAAAAAATAAAAGTACTGCAAGGATTCAAACACTTGGGAAACATTATGGACTCACACATTTTTTCCAAACAACAGATGAAACAGTTTATGGAAACTTGAAACTGAACTTGTCCAACTTCAGATTTATTAGAAACAACTTAACTTGGGAGAGCTCCAAGTTATATTTTAATTCGATGTTTATGCCATGTATGGCATATTGTGTAAGGAGTTGGGCATCGGCTTGCAAAACTACACTAAAATTAATTAAAACAGTTTATTAACAAGTTTTAAAGGTATTAGATAAAAAAACACAAATCGTTCCATCTTTGTCAGATACTCCAGAAACACAAACAACTTAAGTAGGACAACACTGTAAAATATATTGATTCTGTATTGGTTATTTCATGGTTATTCTCTGTACTGAATGTTATCACACCATCACTTCAGGGGTGATTGTGATTGCTTCTGCAGTTCCTCCTGCAAAGATCATCTCCAACATGTTGATGTGATCACCTTCAATGACCCCACAACCAAAGCACATCTACACAGGAGCTGTTTGTCCTCAAACCAGAAGACAGCTGTAGGCCTCTGTGCAAATGTTGTATCTCTGATTCTGTCCTCAGGTGAAGTCTGTCATCAATCTGCTGTTTGCTGCCTACACAGGAGACGTTTCAGCCCTGAGGAGGTGAGCTGCATGAGTTCAGCCCATTTCTCCAGCAGAATCCATCCAACATGCATGTTTCACTTATTTCATGAAGAAAGAAAGGTAACATTTGAAGCACCTTCGCACTTTATTGCCCCCTTGTGGCCTCAGGATGACAGACAAATATCAGATCAGACAAATACAATCGCTTTTGTTTCTTCCTCCTGATGATTGTAAAATATGTGGGATTTTCTTTGTTGTAGGTTAATGTTGGTTGTTGTCCGAGCCTCTTCATTATCAGAAGACTGGTTATCCAGCCTCATTCATTAGTATTTCATTTAGCACATACTGTTAAAAACACACAGCGCCTTCCAGCCGTTTGCTGTTGGTGTTAAACTGTAGATCAAGCAGAAGCTTCTATGAACTGATCAGTGAAGGAATGAAGATTATATTAAATTGGGTGTAGGATTTATTTGAGACAACCCTTTTCCCAGGGTGGAATGATGATGCAACACAAACCGAATTTTTTTTTAAACAAGAACTTGCTGCAGAAATAAGAGACTGTTAAGAATTTTCTCTGATCTTTGGGTCTCTGATCCAAACAGGATCCAAATTAGACATTCAGGCTCAAACTGGCATGTTTTACCTCAATAATGCAATTTCTGCAGCCATCAACAACCTTCTGACTGAATATTTGACCACTCTCCTGGGCAGAACTGGTAGAGTTCATTTAAACCATATATCATAACCCATATATTTTCAACAGGGTTGAGATTAGGGAAGGCCACTCCAGAAGCTTAATGTTTAATCCATTCCAAAACCAGTTTGGAATGTGTTTGGGATCATTGTCCTAGCTGCTGGAGCACCCCTGTGGGTCCAAATTCCAACCATCTGACCAAAACTAGTTAAAAGGAAACTGGTTAGGATGATCAAGAACCACCAAGGCTTAAATTTGCCATAGCTGGAAACTGCTGGAACACCAGTTTAACCGCTCCATCTGAGAGGGTGCTGAACAAGAGGGAAGCTCCTACTCCAAAATCAAAACCTTCAGCTGAGCACTTGGACAAGCCAAAACGTCTTCTGGAAGAAAGTGGATGGAATAATGTAGGGAGACTTCCTCCAAATTCTTCAGCATCACCTGAAGGCAACAGCTTTCATGTCTGAAACCTGAACCCAGTTGGGTGTTCTATTCGATTTCTCTGTAAGGTTTAGTGCAATAAGACAAAATAAATGAAAATCCTGAGTTCAATGGACACAGAGGTTACCTCTAGTGGAGCTGAATAATCTACACTGATAAGTTCAGAACCCGGACTTCTGGATGTGTTTTAGGAGTTGATTTAAAAGATGTGTGTGTTTAGGTTTGCTCTGTCGTCCATGGACATGGAGCAGCGGGACTACGACTCGAGGACGGCCCTCCATGTGGCCGCAGCTGAAGGTAAACTGAGGCCGGAAAATAGAAGTTCTTCTATCATTTAACAGAACGAGTCAGTTTGCTTTTCTCTGTCTGCTTCCAGGACACTTGGAGGTTGTGCGCTTCCTGCTGGAGGCCTGCAAGGTGAATCCAGTACCTGAAGACAGGTGTGTCCAAGCTGCCAGGTTTTTAATGTTCTAAAAGTTCTCAAACCTTGCAGAAGGTCTTTGAAGTTTAAGGAGATGACATTCGCTCGTTTATTGCCTGCTTTTTCTTTAAGATAAACCAGTGTTTTCTCTGCTCAGATGGGGGAACACACCGTTGGATGAAGCTGTGCAGTTTGGCCACCATGACGTGGTCAGCGTCCTGCAGCAGTACCAAGAAAAGTACACCCCACCCGATGGTTCTGATGACAAGATGAGCAATGAGAAGAACCTGGACAGCCTCCTGTAGACCTGCTGACCTTCTGCAGAAGACCTATGGTCTTCTCTGAAGTATCTTCAGCACCGAGGCTTCGGAAACGTGTGATGAGATAGTTGATTTGCTTTGTGTTGGAGCATATGTCCCAATGTAATGTGTGTGAGCAGCTTACCTTTACTGTTCAAATGACGATACAGTATCTGAATATCTGCAACTCCGTGTTTACAATATATTTATATCTGCTTTAGGTTGGGAACCAGTCTTAGAAACCAAATTAGGTTCTGTTGTTTCAGTACCGCTCTCCAGGGACGGACCTGTATGTTTGTGAGTTGTTAAATTTTGGTGTAATTTGTCCCAGGTATCCCTGCAGCCGCTGATCGTTTGTTGATCGCTGCAGAATTCATGCAGCTTCTCTTGACATCAGACAATGATTGTATCCTGAATGTATTTTACAACGACGGCGTCTGCAAGAGGAATGTGATGGATTCATTTCACAGAGACTTTACAGAGTACGAACGCTGTCCAGAGACTGATGTTTGTGTAATTTATTACATTTACAATAAAGTTTTCTTTTTGGTTGCATTGTGACATTTCTGTGGATGTACTCCATTCTGATGAGAACAGACAGTGTCCTTTAAACCCAACAACACAATCCCCACAGTGAGGCACAGTGGAGGAAGCATCATGCTGCAGGAATGGTTCTATTGGCAGAAACTCAAAGGTCAGAAGAAGGTAAACTTCAGCCTGAAGTCAGGAAACACAAACCGATTCATTCATGAATTATTCCCACAGTGAAGCACGGTGGTGCTAGAGTTATGCTGAGGGATTAGTTTTATTAGAATAATCTAAATAAGGGGGATCAGATATGAAGAAAGCATTCTTAAGTTTTGAAGAATACCTGTTCCAGTCTTCTAGATAAATAAGAATAGACTCGGGACACTACATATTTTCTCAAAACCAAGAAGAAGAAACCAAGAGGAGAAGCCATTGCTGTCATCATAAGAACTCAGTTAGCTGCCAGGTTCATCTCACCAGGATAAATTTCGTCAGAACCCCTGAAACAGAGAACCACACTGGACTTCTGGAGTTTCCTGGAGTCAGACAGAGCTCTGCCTGGTGGACAACATCACAGCAGCGTGAGGAGCTTCAGAGAGTAGTTCTCACTGGGACCCCACTGTGGGTCATCAAACACCAACGTGGCCATCTTCAGGAGTTTGTGGGATGGGGGGTTAGAATGGCAGGGTACCCGATGCCCTGGTGGTAACATGTCATTTTTTATGTCTCCACAATGTTTTATGCAGCAAATTCAAGAGACCCATAAGAACCATCCAGAGGTGAAATCTACTGGGGGTGGATGAGGGTGTGGGCGTGTCTCTCTGTACTCTGGGCTCTGATTGGACAGAAAGCTGTAAGTCCTACAGCAGTAACTGGCTGGAAAGGGACAGGTATACCTACAACTGGATGGAGAAGCTGAAAGGAGTTTGAAAGGTTTCTGAATATTTCACAGAGTGTGACATCCTCACGCTGATCTGAACATTTTGGGGGAAAAATTTAAAATAATCCTGAAAATAAAAACGGACTTCTATTACAACTGTTTTGTGAGTTTTAATAACTAAACTATAAGAGCCCAAAGTGCAGGAGTTTTAAGCCAAAACTCTTGTCCAGTAAGAGTAATACATTTATTTCTCTGCATACAGATTGGCACCTTTAAAATACAGGAAAGTGCAGTTTTTACTATTTCAGGTGAAACATCTCCTAAAGTTACACAGAAACCTGAGGTTTTTGGCTTCATTTCTTTAAAATCAATGTTTTTTTTCAATAAAATGCACAACGGTGGAAGCAGAAAACGGGCACATAGCTCAGTATAAAGCACTTTTTTAAAACGTCTAAACATGGAAGATCATTCAATTATCCTTTGGAGGAAAGGATTTTCCTCCAAAGATAAAATTGCATTGTTTTTTTAATAAATACACACAAAATAATCGACCTGATCTGCATCCAGTTATTCCGATAACTGATTCAGTGATCCATCTCATTTTGCAGAGGGAAAACCGGATAATTTAAGCTTTCCTGAGGAAACAGCTGGAGATTTGACCATTCAGGCAACTCGAGTAGATCCGACAAAATTTCCTCCAACCTTTGGAAGAAGTCCGTCTGCAAAGCAACCAAAACATTTATTTTAAATTAGCTGCAAAGGCAGTAACTTATCCAACAAAAATCACTGAAGGTAGACACATTTATCCATTTCTTGTTTGGTTTCTCTAACAAATCAAGCAGAAAATCAGGAATCAGTGATGAAGCTTCAAACCCACATTTGGGTCCACAGTGTCGACATCCATCTGCGGCACATCTCTGGGTGGAGAGGGAGGCGGCGTCGGGTTGCTGTTAGGAAAAGAAATTTATTTCCTTTCTTGTGAAGCAGAAAAGACAAAAACTTTAGTTCAGCAGAGACTTACATGGAAACAACAGCAAGCCTCCTCTGGACATATTCTTTCATGTTCTTGTTGGTTGAAGGTCCTACATAGAGACAGCTTATTACTGAACCCAGAAAATGGTACCGATCACCCTTAACTGGGTCAACACAGACACAGCACCACCATGAGGTATTTATAACTCTTCACGTTATTTCGCAGACTGATTCTAAAAGCGATTTTAGTTTTATTTAAAGACATCGACACAAAATTCCCTGGAAGTGAAAACAGGGTCAGAATATAAAAATGTTAACATTTATAAAGTAGGTGGTCCTAAAGTCTTCACACCCATGGAGTAACACTGAAGCACAGTTAACAGCAATCACAGCCTCAGGTCTCCTAGGGTTCATCTCCAGCACCTTGGCTCACCTGTTTTAGGATTTTTCCATCATTCTTCTCAGCAGATCTTCTTGGATCAGACAGGTTGGATGGACAGCGTCACCTGATGGAAATTCTAGGGTTTTCAGAGATGTTCACCTCAATTTAGGTCCAGGTTCTGGCTCAGACACTCACAGACCGTTCCTGAAGACCCTCCTTGGTTATCTGGGCTGAGGGTCACGGCAGGTCACCAGAATCTGAGGTCCAGAGGCTTTTAAAACAGGAATCTTTCTATATGTGTCTGCTTTCACCTTGTTCTCTATGCAGACTAGTTGCCCACTTCCTGCTGCAAAAACTCATCCCCACAGCATGATGCTGCCACCACCATGCTTCACAGCAGGGATGGTGTCAGCCAGGTGAGGAGCAGCGTTTGTTTTTATCCAGATATGGCACATGTAGTTCAGGCCAGAAAGTTCTGTTTTGGTGTCATCAGACCACATAGCTCAGTTTCTCCTGGTCTGACAATCTTTAAGGACAACAATGGACCTTTTGGTGAAGACTGGCTTCTGTTTGACTGGTCTACCACGAAGGCTGGGTGGTTCAATTTCCACAAGTGAACACTGGAGCTCCACCTCAGTGACCACTGGGTGCCTGGTGACCTCTCTGACCAAGGCCCTTCTTCTCTGATCACTCCGTTTGCTCAGACAGATGAAAGGAGGCTCAGACTGTGGCTCAGTAGGAAGAGTAGTCGTCTTGCAATCAGAAGGTTGTGGGTTCGATTCCAGCTTCCTCCTGCCATATGTCGATGTGCCCCTGGGCAAGGCACTTAACCTCAAGTTGCCTACCGATCTGCGTATCGATGTATGAATCTGTGAGTGTTAGTGAGTGTGATTGGGTGAATGTGGCTCTAGTGTAAAGCGCTTTGAGTGGAAATATAAGTTCAATCCATTTACCATTTAAATGTTTGGGTCCTTGATTTGTGCTGGAGGTCAATTTGACTTCGCTGAGATCGGCTGCACAAGAGGTGTGATTACTTATGTAACCACTCAGCTTAAATCTTTTTCATACATTTACAAAAATGTCTGAAAAATGCTTTGTGTCATTATGGGATATTTTGTGTAAATTGTCTTAAAAAGAAAACTAAAATTAGTTTTAGGATCAGTCTGCAACATAAAAAAAAACTTGGAAAAAGTAAAGGGTGTGAATACTTTCTGATGGGGCTGCCTGCTAACATCAAAATAGAGTTCACTACCCTTCGAGTGTGACAGAACAACCACAACATTCCTACCGAGTCCGAGTGCGTAGCTCAGCAAGAGGCGGTACCTGGGACTGTGTAGTAGCTTCCAAACGCCGCGTCTTTGGGGGTGTCGGGGTACAGATAGACCAGGGGGTTGGAGCTCCTTCCCTGGGTGGTCAGGGTGTAGTGGTTGATGGCGTCAGGCAGAGACAGCACAGACAGCTCTTTCTTGGTGTAGGGCTCCACAGCGTGGACACGTTTCTCTGCAGAGAAGCACAACCAGCTGAATGTTGAAGAAAAGATGATACAAGATCATTTCTCATGTTCTTCACAGGTTCTTTTGATCCCTGTGGAAGTGGGCTTCTGAAATGTCTTAGATGTTACGCAGAAAGCCCTGCAGAAAGTACGACTCTTGGTAAAATGTTTTTAACATCTCTTGAAGCAGAAATGCTCAGAAACAAACCTCCAGTGGAATGATCAACCCAGCTGAAGGTGATGGCTCCATCTCGGATGCTCTCGCTAAATCGGATCAGAAACGTCCCGGTTGGTTTATTCTGCAACAAGGAGCTTGTTCTCTGCTTGTTCACGAACCCCATGATGTAGCTGAAAAAACCCATTAAAAAAAAACACATCCGGGAATGGACAAAAGTGAAGATGAGCAGGAAGTGCGTTGACGCAACATAACCAGGATCTGAGTCGTCCTACCCATGCTGCCAAAGATCACTCAGATGTTTCTTGATCAGATCCAGGATCCCATCGATCCAAATCCAGACACTTTCATCCTGGCCACAAGTAGGGAAGTCAATTGTTCATGTGTTGGAAGCATCAACAGACAAATGTGTGTTTAACTCGTTGTTCATCAGCAGCAGAACATGGCGCAGTTCGGTCCTGCTTCTACACCAGGGTTCTGCCACTTTACAATCCAAACAGACATCTCTTCCCTCAGTCCAGCTCAATAAAACTCGTTTAGAGCCGCTAATGTTACATGAACTTTTTAAAAAAATTTGAAATATCTACTGTTGATTTTTAAAGAACCACCATTTAGGTTTTAAAATTAAAGAAAAATATAAAACTTTTCCTCAAAAGAGAATGGAAACATTTTCTTTTATGAGATGTTGATAATGGTGGAAAATTATGTTAAAATAAAAGCAGATAATTAATTTCCTGCCTCATAATAGATCTAAAACAGTATTTTAGGTACTTTTAGAGTGATTCTGTTGAGGAAATTCAATGTAAATATTCAATTAAAAACTGAATATGTATTTAGATTTATAAACATTAGTTTATAAATCTAGATATACATGTCCAGAACCTCACCTTGGAGAACTTGTTCCAGTGCACCAGATCTTCAGGATAATCTGTAATAAAAAACAGAAACACACTGACGTTCAATTTAATGGGTTTTTTATTTAAATGAGACATTTATGAGAAGGAATCAGAAAGCTAGTTAGCTTAGCATGGAGACTAAACAAAGGTAACAAACCGGGTCTTTATCTGGAGTTCAAATCTAAACCTATTTTATTTATAAAGGCCATAGAAAACCCATTTGTTCAACCAAGATGCTGCAAAGTTCTACATCATGAATAATAATAAGTAGAATGAAAAACAGTGAAAACAGAAATGAAACTGATTACAAAGAATAAAATGAAACAGAAACAAACAACTCAACGTGTCAAAAGTCACTGATGATAATGAGGCTTAAAAACATTTTTTAACTCTATGTGATTATTTTTAAGGGCAACATGTTCTATAATTTTGGAAAAGTTCTGATCTCCTCTGAGCTTCAGCCCGGTCTTTTCTCTGGTGAGAAATAACATTTAAAACAAGTTAAAAACAAACGGGATGAACCTGCAGATTGGACCAGCGCTGCCTCTACGCAGAGATAAAGTAGGAGCAAAACGATGGAGGAGAAAGCAGCGCTTTGTGAATTTCTCTGTTGTTTCAGCAGTTTATGCTTCTTCCTGATTTATCTGGAGATGGTTTTATTCTTCATCTGTTTTTTGTGCTTCATTAACTCATCTTTTTAATTTCTCTTTCTTTGTTTCCCTTCTAGTTTGGGTCCTGGCTTTGTTATGTTCTGTTGGTGCCTCCATGCTGATGTTCAGTAATTTTGTGTTGCTTGGTTCTGGACATGGTGGTTTCAAGTAATTTCCAACAGAACCTTGTGGGTCCAACCTGACAGTTGTTTAACACTTAATCTCCTTGGTTACTTCTGTTAGTTTTTCTGCCTCCACCAGTTGTTAATATCTGGTTCTGATTGTGTACACCCTCCTGCTGGACGTTTCGTTTCATTAGTGAAGATGTACATCAGTTCTGATAAAGTTTTGTTGGTTCTTTCAGGTTTTTCTGCACCTGCATTGATTTTAAGTTCTTATGTCCATCATCTGACCGACTCCTGCACGAGTAGCAAATAGTCAGAGATTCAAAGGGTCTTAGGAAAAGGGTTCCTGTAAACCCACCCATGATTTTGTCTTGAAGCATTGAGAGCTGGTCCTGATCAAGTGGCCGCTGGCCCATGGACAGAAACTGCCAGCTCAGAAGCGACGCCAGCTGCTGCCAGGAGAGCGGAGGAGGATCGACAAACAGGGACAGGTTCTGCAGGACACAGCCAAAAATTTTTTAACTCGCTTTGGTTGAGCAGAGGCTGGTTGTTCTTCTTTGCCCTGATGAAGTTGGCTTTCCTTACCATCGGTTCGCTGGTGGAGAGCATGTTGAACCACATGATGGAGGCCCAGGCACTGGGGACCTGGTTGGAACTGGAGATGACAACCACAGGCAGAGAGCTTGCCTGTTTAACCCAAAAACAGTCTGTAAACTACCTGCTCCCGTTAAATCCAAGATTTTAACTCAAATTTCAAACATGGAAGTGGGAAACATTTAAACTGTAACATAGGAGAGGTTGACCCTTCACCTCTATGTCAAGCGTCTCGCCAGCAAGATGCAAAACCGCCACAAAGCGTATGATGTGGAGCTCCTCTGTGACCATCAGAGGATTCTGATTGGAGCAAAATCAAAACATTATTGGGTCTGAAAAAACTTTTTCACAGAACAGCTTACATCTTACAACAAATCCTTGATATGTGATAATGAGAGCAGCAGTGTGGCTGTTCACCTTTAGAAATGTTGATGATTGTGGCTTCAGCTCATGAGAACCCCAAACTGTCTCAGATTACTAGAACATAGGGCTGCATGCAAGCATATTCATAGAAAGTTGAGTGGAAAGAAAAAGTGTGGATGGGAAACAGGGATAATCTTAGGCTTGAGAAGACTGTGAAGCTGAATTTCCTGATTGGGTTAGGCGTATTTCGTCACTTCCTGTTTTCGCTGTTGCACACGGTGGATTGTTTGGTGTGCCAGGCTCTCTCAATTACCGTTACCTCTGACTTTTTCTAACACATAAGCATATTTTTTGTTGCTACACTTTACAGCTGCTGGTCATAAAATTAGAATACAATGAAAAAACTGACCTTTTTCAGTAATTCCATTCAAAAAGTGAAACTTTTATATTATATTCATTCAGTACACACAGACTATACTTCGGATATATTTCAAATGTTAATTCTTTTAATTTTGATGATTATAACTGACAACTAATAATTCAGTATCTCAGAAAACTAGATTACTTAAGACCAATACAAAAACAAGATTTTTAGAAATGTTGGCCAGATGAAAAGTATGAGCATGTACAGCACTCAATACTTAGTTGGGGCTCCTTTTGCCTGGATTTCTGCAGCAATGCAGCGTGGCGTCGATCAGTCTGTGTGTGTAATGAATGAATATAAAATACAAGTTTCACTTTTTGAATGGAATTACTAAAAAAGGTCAATTTTTTCATGATATTGTAATTTTATGACCAGCACCTGTATATTTGGTCTATTTTTCTTGTCGTGGTAAAGGTTCGCTAGAACTAATATGCACTACTATTTCTAGCATTCTGTCTCTTCTGCCGTTTGAGTCTCTTCTCTCCTGCTCTGTGTCAGATGTTCAGTTACTCCTCTGCCTCCTTTAGTGATAATGGTACATGTAATAAATTTAGCATTTTTTTAGCTTTGGAGGCGAGGGTGTCGGAATTAGAGGCCCGAGGGTAGCTCCCCGTAGCAGTCCTCCAGCAGAGCCCGCGGAGCCGGGTTCTCAGGCCGGCTGGGTGACGGTACGTAGGAAGCATAGCTCTAGATCTCAGCCCACAGGTCACCACCAACCCGTCTGCGTTTCTAACAGATTTTCCTCGCTCAGCGACACACCCGCTGAGAAGCCAACTCTGGTAATTAGTGCCACGCTTCTGACTATGGAGCTACCAGAGACACCAGCGACCATAGTCAAATGTCTGCCAGGGGCCAGAACGGGCGACATCAAATCATACCTGAAACTGCTGGCTAAGATCAGCGTAAATACAGTAAGATTGTAATTCATGCTGGCGGTAATGACACCCAGTTACATCAATCGGAGGTCACTAAAGTTAGTGTTGCTTCAGCGTGTAAGTTTGCCAAAACAATGTCGGACTCCGTCATTTTCTCTGGTCTACTGGTGTGGGTCCAAAAATACCAAAATGGCTCCAGTCCCACTGAGAATGATGTCAAGTGGAAGATTAGAGACACCAAAACCAATAATGCAGATGAGCTGAAAGCCACCATTGTAGGAACCTGTGCTTCCTGAACATCTCAGCAGAACCACAAGCTGGTCTCCATGCCATATTGCATTGATCCAGTAGTTAAGGCAAAAGGAGCCCAAACAAAATACTGACTGCAGATACTGTACACGGTACATGGAAGTATTGTTCAGTAGCTCCACATTTCTGGATTAGACATCCTTTTTCTCTGTCTGATGTAATCTTTCTTTAAAACTGAATTTTGGGTTTTCATAAACTGTAAGACCACCAATAACTGTAAACTGTAAATCTATTACAACTTCTCCATAGGAGATGTTCCCCATCACATTTATCCATTTAAAACAGCTTTGACCAAATTAGGTGAAAACGGACAAAATTTTATTTTTTTAAGAAGAAATTCTGTAGACATGCATCAAATGCTATTTTCATGTTGCACTAATGAAGCAGCCTGGGTTAATTAAGATAAATATCACAGCTTTAGCTGCTCAAGTCTGAGATGTAAAGAACAGAAACTATGGAAGCAAAACATTCAAAATAAATGTTCTAGCTCACCTCACAGGACCCTTTGGTTCTGGCTTTTTTTTCCTTGAGTGACTAGAAACAAAAACAGATGAAAAAGCCATAAGTTATTACAGACTGTTCTAGAGATGTGATAAACAAAAAGACAACTGAATTAGTCATTTTTCCTACCATGTGCTCAAACGCAGCCATCATCGCTCCATCGGGCGTGTCCACATCCAGAACCTTACTGTCGTCAAGGTTGAAGTCAAACAAACGAAATCTGGAAACAAATGATAGAATAAAAGACATTTATTTGTATTAAAACATAAAACATGAGTTACTGCATGTGGGTATTCAGTTATCTTACCCATTGACTGTCTTCACTTCTTCGACATCCCTTGTTTGGACAGGAAAAAGGACATTTTATTATAAAACAAAAGCTGTGACAGTGAAAATGTGGTTTGAACTGAATATTGTTTGACTTACTTGTCAAATATTGGCTTGACTTTTAGCAAATCCTTAAAAACAGGAAGGTTTGCTAAGAACCTAAGAGGTAAAAATTAAAACATTTACAGACTGAACTGTAAATTAAAAACAGCAAAAAACTACCCCAGGCTAAAAGTTTCCAGCTCTGAATATAAAATCTGCCTTTCACCAGTTCATGTTTGGATGTTATTTTCTGATAGTATCTTGAGATAGAAAAATCCAGTTAAAAACATTTAGTTATGATGAGAGGCACCGCTCTTAATCCAACAGGCAGACAGAAACAAAATTTAAAGCACTGTACAAAAACCATAAGCCTGAAAAAGTCCTGTTTGCAGTTTTTCACAAACCATGAAGGGGACACAGCAAACACATGACCCCTGACCCCAACCCTATCCTGATTAGAGGAGACCAAAACTGAACTTTCTGGACTACAAGTAAAACACTAGGTGTTGAAAATATCAGCGCTAGCAAACATTTTAACAGTTAAACATGGTGGTGGCAACATCATAATGTGGGGTTTATTTTCTTCAGAGATGATAAGAAGATTGATGACGCTAAATCTAGTACAATCCTGAACGAAAACCTGTCAGAGACTTGTAGAAGACCTGAGATTGGGGCGGAGGTTAACCTTCCGGCAGGACAACCGCCCTGAACATACAGCCAGCGATACAATGGATGGTTTAGATCTAATGTTAGAATGGCCTAGTCAAAGTCCAGTAATTAATCCAACTGAGAATATGTTGCCAGACTTGAAAACTGATTTCACAGATGTTTTACATCCAATCTGACTGTTTCTTTCAGTCATTTTTCAGTCTGTAAAGTTTCACAGCTGGTGGAGACATACTCTGAAAGACCTCCAACAGAACCTACAGTCAAAGGTGCATGCAACACTTTTTAGGTTTTTTTTAGTAAAGATTTTTGAAACCATGGATCATTTGTCTTCTGCTTCACATTTAGAGTTTACTTTGTGGTTGTCACATAAAATCCTAATAAAATACCTTAAAGGTTGCAATGTGAGAAAATCTGAGCAGCTCAGGAGGTGTGAATACTTTTGCAAGGCACCTGAGAGGTCGTTACATCTTTAATTCAAAATGTCTGAAATATTCCTTTAATGATTGAAAAGCTGCATCAGTCTTCCTTCAGATTTAAGCTCCGCCTCACCTCACTGTCATCTTGAATCGGACCCCGGTCTTCAGAATCAGAGGTCGATGAGGTAAGTTCTGCATGACGGGCTGTTTCTCCACCACCAGAGCACTGCACGGCACAAACACAGACCCATCAACACCTACTGCTCATCGTTGTGTTGTGCAAAGAACAACCCCCCGGTGAGGTCTCACTTTGTGAGAAGTTTTCTGATCAAACTCAGAGTAAATTTATCAAATTCTGCTAACGAATCCGAGAGGCTGGCAGAGTCTGAGCTGGTGTACTTCTTGTTCTGCTCCTTCAGCTTCTGCAGCTGTTCACGGACTCCTAGAAGAACCTCGGTAACAGCTGTAAACCTGCATGCAGAACATAAATCATTATAGTAGATCATTATCAGACGATGCTGTAACAACCTTTAAAGAATCTGTTCCACTTTTAATCTCCTCATTATCACAGAAAAACACAGTGGAGGACAATAATTTTGTTTCTTCCCCTTCACAAATTGATTCTCTTGTTCATAGTGTTACTTCATCATTGTGTGGTGCATTAGACAATGCAGCCCCCTTGAAAAAGAAGGTAATTATTCATAGGAGGCTAGCTCCCTGGTTTAATTCAGAGCTGCGTACTTTAAAGCACAATGTTAGAAAATTGGACAGAAAATGGCGCTCTACACACCTAGAGGATTCCTACTTAATCTGGAAAAATAGCCTATTGTTGTATAAAAAAGACACTTCACCAAGCTAGAACAGCTTATTTCTCATCCTTAATAGAAGAGAACAAGAATAATCCTAGGTTTCTCTTTAGTACAGTTGCTAAACTTACACAGAGTCATAGCTCTGTTGAGCCATCCATTCCCTTAGCTCTCAGCAGTCATGACTTTATGGGATTCTTCCTAAATAAACTGATTCTATTAAAAAAAAATCTTTGACATACTCCTGAAGATGATTACTTCATCCTCAGCAAGTGAGACAACATTGGAAGTAACTGTAGAACCTGATCTGTGTTTGGACTGTTTTGATCCTGTGGAGCTTCCAGAGTTATAAAGAAATATTAGCTTCATCTAAACCTTCAACTTGTATGTTAGACCCAATCCCAACCAAATTATTTAAGGAAGTGTTCCCTCTGATTACCAGCCCCATTTTAGATATGATTAAATCTATCTTTAGTAAATGGATATGTACCACAAGCTTTTAAGGTAGCTGTAATTAAAACCTTTGCTTAAGAAACCTTCGCTTGATCGAGATGACTTAATAAATTACAGACCGATATCCAATCTTCCATTCTTATCTAAAATTCTTGAGAAATAGTTGCTAATCAAATGTGTGAGCATTTACACAGCAATGACCTGTTTGAAGAGTTTCAGTCAGGTTTCAGAGCTCATCATAGCACTGAAACAGCTCTGCTGAAAGTCACTAATGATATTCTTATGGCCTCAGATAATGGACTTGTGTCTGTACTGGTTCTGTTAGATCTCAGTGCTGCATTTGATACAGTCGATCATAATATTCTTTTAAAAAGGCTGGAATATGCTGTAGGGATCAGGGGAACAGCACTAGGCTGGTTTTAAATCTTATCTGTCTGACAGATTCCAGTTTGTTCATGGAAAATGATAAATCATCTTTAAACTCCAGGGTTAATTGTGGAGTACCACAGGGTTCAGTACTTGGGCCAATTCTCTTTACTATATATATGCTTCCAATAGGTAAATTATCAGGCAGCATAGAATAAATTTTTCACTGTTACGCTGATGATACTCAGCTTTACTTATCCATAAATCCTGATGAGCCCAACCAGTTAGATAGACTACAAGCATGTCTTGAAGACATAAAACTTGGATGACTTTAATTTTTTGCTTCTAAATTCAGACAAGACAGAAGTTGTCATCTTTGGACCGGAGTCTTTAAAAAGAAACTGCTTAGTCAATCACTTAACCTGGATGGCATTAATTGACCTCCGGTAATAAAGTAAAAACCTTGGTGTTATTTTTGACCAGGACATGTCATTTAAATCCCATATTAAAACAGGTTTTCTAGGATTTCATTCTTTTATCTCCGGAACATTGCCCAAAATTAGAAATATCCTGTCCAGGAGTGACGCTGAAAAATAGTCCATGCATTTGTTTACTTCAAGGCTGGACTATTGTAATTCTTTACTATCAGGATGTCCACAAAATGCAGTTAAAAGCCTTCAGCTGATTCAAAATGCTGCAGCAAGAGTTCTGATGAAAGTTAAAAAGAGAGATCATATTTCTCCTATTTTAGCTTCCCTTCATTGGCTCCCTGTTAAATCCAGAATAGAATTTAAAATTCTCCTCCTCACATATAAAGCCCTTAATGATTTAGCTCCATCATACATCAGAGATCTGATTGTTCCATACGTTCCTAACAGAGCACTTTGTTCTCAGACTGCAGGTTTACTGGTGGTTCCTAGAGTCTCTAGAAGTAGAATGGGAGGCAGATCCTTTAGTTATCAGGCTCCTCTCCTGTGGAACCAGCTCCCAGTTTTAGTCCGTGAGGCGGACCCCTGTCTACTTTTAAGGCTAGGCTTAAAACTTTCCTTTTTGATAAAACTTATAGTTAGAGTGGCTTAGTTTTATCCTGAGCTATCTCTGTAGTTATGCTGCTATAGGCTTAGGCTGCTGGAGGACATAATGACCACTTTCACCCTCTTCGCTACTTTCTCACACTACTCTCCATTTTGCATTATTTGCTGTTTTTTCAGCTTTTAACTTTGTTCTCTCTCTTTTCTCTTCCTAGAAGCTACACCTGGCCTGACTCTGTGTCTACCTGTAACACCTTTCGGGAGAGGGAATCCTCCAAGCTTCTGCTGGCAACAACTTTAATGCTCCCCTCTACCGATGATCCACATGGCCCTGTCTTTCAGTGTTTAACCCTTTCTCTCTCTTGACATAGCTACTGACTGAGCTTCTACTGTAACTAACTCTATGTGCTCTCTTCAGACTCTAAACTTGAAAACTGGCTCAGAGTTTTATCTGTTCTTTCTTTCTAGGTAAACGACTAAGGGAGCTACATCCATAACATTTACTTTTCCTTCCCTAGAAAAGTACTCCTGGATCAGTGCTTCTTTGTTCTCTTTGTGTCTCTGCTCTGTTTTTCTCTAACCCCAGTCGGTCGTGGCAGATGGCCGCTCACACTGGGGCCGGTTCTGGTTCTGCTGGAGGTTTCTTCCTGTTAAAAGGGAGTTTTTCCTCTCCACTGTCGCTACAATGCCATGCTCAGTATGAGGGATTGCTGCAAAGTCAACACCAGTGACTGTCCACTGTCTCTACATGCTCATCCCGAGAGGGGATGCTGCAAGTCACTGACTGGATGCAATCTGCTGGGTTTCCTTAGATAGAAAACTTTTTATCCAAATTTTAATAATAACAGAATCTGACTGCACTGTTTTCAATGATTAGGATTAATTGTAATGTATGTACCTGACTTCTGTGAAGTGCCTTGAGACGACATGTGTTGTGAATTGGCGCTATATAAATAAACTGAATTGAATAGAATTAAACACAGATGGGGAGGAGTTATAACACCAGGATTTTCTAAGATTATCCTTCTTCAGTTTTAAACAGGAAGACAAAGACAGCATCCTCACCACTTCTGGAGGAGTTCCAGGCTGGTGTCCTCCGGACATCCGATGCAGGCCAGCTGTTGCCTGCGCTTCCACTCAGGAAGCTCCACGCTGGTGAGAGTCGTCACAATTTGGGCCAACTGGTTTAAAGTGGTCACCAACTGCTGCAGCACAATCTTTAGGACCAAAGCAAAAGGCAAGTCAACGTTGGAGAACATCTCAGCCAGGTTCCACCGATCAAATAGCAAAAACAAGGAGCTTCACAGCGTTCTACAGTGTCCTCATCCATGTTAACATGCCAGGTGTTTGTGATGTAAAAACCGTGACCATAATTAATTTTATCATAACATTTTCTACCAATAATGTGATTATTATCAAGAACAACTCAACTAAAAACGAACTAACCTGTTAATAATGAAATAGCCTGGTTTCATAAGTATGCACACCCTTTAACACTGTTCAATGCAAGCATTCAGTCTTCTTCTGATAAGCCAGAAATGAAGGATTTTCCTCTGATTCTCTTGTTTGCATCATTTAACTAAAGCCAGATTTAGCAGAGAGGTGCGGAAGAATCTAAAAGGTTGCATCGTTCAAAAGGTATCACAAAAACTGGACGTTTCTCCAAAATTATATAAAAAAAACAAAAACAAGACAAACTGGTCAGGAAGCTGCCAAAAGGCCGACAGGACCACTGGTTGGTACTGGTTGGGTCCTACATCTGACAACAATCTCCTGTATTCTCCATCTCCCTGGACTAAGGAAAAGTTGTGGGACAGAATTCCTTACTTCCAAAGAACACATCATGGCTTTCTAAAATCTGCCAGAACCTTGTGGGAGAAATGTGTTATGGTCTGATGAAACCAACCTAGAACGTTTGGGTCATAGTTCTAAAAGGAATGTCAAATGAACACTATATCCACAGCGAAATATGGTGGTGGCAGCATCATGATCTGGGGTTTCTTGTGGTTTAGATGAAACTAGGATGTTTAGCCACGGATGCATGAAAATTATGAAATCTGTGCTGATATGTGCAGAAATCAATAAAAACAGTCAAACGGGGCAGAACTCTGACTGGGATCTGATTTGAAACCAGCCATGCAGCTGATTCACCTTAGCCAGGCATGTTCAGCCCTACATTGTGTGTAAATTAGTGGAAATCTGTCCAACCTAACATGAACGCATTCATACATGCTTTGTTTGTGTGATGAACGTCTCCCTCTTCAGACATTCCTGTTCCACCAGAGTCTGAGACTGGGCCAGTCCAACATCCTGCTCCACTGGTGAGGAAAAAAAAACAGAAATATTCCCGTCAAACAGTGTTAAAATTCAGCCCAAACCGTTCCTGCGTGGTCTCCTGGCAGACCTTTGCTTTGCCACATCTTCTGGATGAAGTGGAGTTTTTCATTCAGACCCTCCAGCGTTTTGACTTCCTTCTTCAGTTCCTGCATCAGATTTCACAAACAAGGAAAACATTTGATCATTTGTTTTCTCAGGATGGGCAAAAGGATTCCGTCTGAGAAAGATTACCGCAATCTGCAGCTTCATCTGCGTCACCTTGTTGTCCAGGTCTATCCACTGTGGGGTCATGACAGGAGAGCTGCACGGCTGTTTAGGAAAAACAGATTTAGTTGTCTCTTTCATAGCTTAGAGACGTTTAGTAGCAACACCTCGTCAATCGAGCTCTTTCCAGACTCACCAGAGTCGCTTTGACTGAGGCGAGGATTTTCTTCTCCTCCTTCAGACATTCAGAAAGAAGTGCAGCCAAGTTCATCGGCTGAGCCTGGAAGTTCTCCTGAAAAGCAGAGTTACTTACAGACTCACAAGAATGCCTGAGATAAAGACGGAGATTTCTCTTTTTGCTGAACATTCTGCCGTACCATCACATAGTCCCTCATCCCTGAAAAGTTTGGCCCCTGCAGGATGTTGTTCTGCTGGATGGAGCGGGTCCACTGGTCCTGCAGATGCTCCAGGAGAGCTTGGAAACATGTTCCAGCTGCATTCTCATCCACAGCTGCAGCACCCCTGAAAGCATCAAATTCAGTTGAGGTTTGATAACCAGAACTTGAGTGCAGCATCTGTCCTGTTGTTCATAGAAGACTACTGAACCAATGTAAAGCTGGAGAACATATAGAACACCACAAGTGTTGCCTTCCTGGTCTCTGATGATGCAAGAAGAACAAAAGGACGAAGATTTTCTTCTTCAAGGCTGCCCTATGAGCCACCGTTAGCTACATCTAGTATCAAATACCAGCCCATGAGAGTGTTCCTATATTTAATGTGCCTGTTTGCAGAATTATCTGTTCATGTCTTTAAAATAAATGTCATTTTGCAATAAGCAACATGCAGGTCTCCGGTAAGGACAATGTGGGGCAATACAATGCTCTGCAAACCTCTAACCCCCCTGCTTTCGTCATATTTTCCTCTCAAGCAGCAAGATCTTCTGATGATCCTGTAATGTTGTTGTACTCAGCAGTTCTCCAGGCTTTCTGAAGGTCATTTAAAGTTTGTCTCTGGACTGTCGCTGCTTTTTTTTCATTCTCATTTTCTGTCATATTAGTTGAGAACTTAATATCTTGGCATATGAAGCAGTGAAACCCTAAAAAAATTGGAAGGCCGAAAAAGTAGCGGACAAGCAGACGGAATAAAAACTGAAGTCCAGTAGATGATCATCATCTGAAGGCAAGGCCTCATCCTGTTGGAGCTAAAATCTGTTTTCTGGGTTATATTTGGGATTCCAGATTGAAATAAATAAAAGTGAACAAACATTTCTGTGACGAGCTGCTGGAGTTCAATTTCGACAACGTCCAAAGAGAAACTGTGAATAACCTCGAGTCTGGAGAACTGTTGATGAAGAAGGTCTGATGGGTAAAGTTTTTTTTTTTTTCCATAAGGGTCAGGAGAGCTGGTCAGAGTTGATGGATGGAGCTAAATCCAGGAGAATCCTGGAAGGAAACCTGTTGGAGGCTGCAGAAAGCTAGAGACTGGGGTGGAGGTTCACCTTCCAGCAGGACAACCACACCGAACATACAGCCAGAGATACAATGGATGATTTAGATCAAAGCAGATTCATGGGTTAGAATGGCCTATTCAAAGTCCAGACCTAAATCCTACTGAGAATCTGTGGGAAGACTTGCAAACTGATGTCCACAGATGTTCTCCATCCAACCTGACTGAGCTTAAGCTGTTTAGCTAAAGAAGAATGGAGACATTCAAAGCTGACAGAGACAAACCCTAACAGACCTGTAGCTGGACCTGCAGCCAGAGGAGGTTCTACAAAGTTCAGAGGTGCTGAAAACAAATCCACACCACTCTTGTCAGATTTTTATTGCAAAATAATTAGAAACTAATCTATCATTTTCTTTTCACGTTGAAATTCTGCATTACTTGGTTTTAATCTATCATTAAATCAATTCATTGGCTGTTTGTCGCTTAGTCATTCTTTGACATCTAATGCAGTGGACCCCCTAGTGGTACCATAGTTCAACTGATTCAGGAACCTTCCTGTACCATGTCTTCCCATCAGGGCAGCTGAAGTAGCTCTGAGGAAGATCATACATGTACAGCTCAAAAATCAGAATGTTGAGAAAGAAATTCTACACTTTTGTCATAATCAATTTTCTCTCTAAGCCAGAATCATCAAAATTACAAGACATAGATTCTCAAAATATTTCACTCTATGTGTGATAAATCTATATACGAGTTTCACTTTCTGAAATGAGGAGCAAAATATTGAACTTTTTCACAACATTCATTTTTTTTAGATGTATCTGAATAACAAAGTTACAAAGCTGTGATAGCTGCATGTGAAGGAAGGTTGATGGAGTGTGTTCATGCGCCGTCGCAGGAGATTCATAGCTGGACTGATTGCATTCCATCTGAGGGAAGGTTAGTTATTGTTCTGCAGGTTGATGTTAAAGATGAAGACGAACTTGAAAAACCCCTTAGTGTCACTGATTATATAGATTTCTACCAAAAGGAAACTGCTGGACCACTTGTTTGCTGAATATTGGACCATTTACACATTGCTGGACACCACCAGGCCTTCCGACATCATCGGCCATTTTGTATCCAGTATTGTCCGCCACTACAAATCCCAGTGGGCACTGCGGGTGGTAGGGCGTGGACGTCCCAAGTCTGACGTCACAAGAAGTCTGACGTCACACGAGATTATATATGGAAGGCGGGAGCTTTAAAACCTTGCTTTCAGCTGGAGATCTCGACAGATAACCACGCAACTGAAGCATCCTCTGGAGAAGAAGAGGTCCCGCGTGGAGTCTTCATTTATTCTCCTTCGTTGGCCACGAAAAGAACGTTCATGACAGAAATTCCTGGAATAAGAAGGCCAGAAATTTCAACTTTAACACGTAACCAAAAAACCACGGAGTTTCAAGGAGACGGATCGCCACCTTGTTTTTTTGTTCTAGTCGACTGCTGACGGTCAGATCATATTTTTCCCTTTCGCCAAAGGAGGCCAAAGGACAAAGATTGACCGCTCTTCCCGAAGTTAATCGTGGACGCACGTTAACTTCCAACTTTCCCCCTCCTCCTCTCCCCCTTACGCGGGCAGCCCTGAAGAATTGCTCCACAAAGTAATACCCATCTTTTATTATTTTCTTTGATTTCTTTATTAGAAGTAGTCTGGGCAGGGTAGAGAGAGATAGGATTTTTAGTGCGATCAGAATCGCAACTTATAGTCTGATGTTATGAAATTGTATTTGCATGCAACGTTGTATTGAGTCCTGAGGCCGCCGCGTCTCACAAGTCATCTCAAGTTGTCTTACCGGGCGAACACCGGAGCGCCGGTACTGGACTACGACAGTAACCTCAAGGTGAAATTCACCATTTTCTTTGTTCCAACTTTACTGCTTGCTAACTTGCCGCCAAAAGGTTTATGACTCTTTGTCTAAGCTGAGTTTACAACTTTGCTGTGGGGGTTTTATGACAGCTCGTGTCCCGCTGGGCTACGCTATCTGGCGGACTGTTCAAACTCCGTTCAACACACCACATCCCTTTGTCATATTACCACTTTTGCCATAACTGCTGGTTGATTCAATACACACACACTGCTGTTTTGCTTTATTTTGTTAGTTAGATATTTTACCCTTTTGTGTAGAACTTTGCATGTTTGAGTAGGTGAAGATTATTGAATCGGGGAGGTGAATGTATGAGGCTGATTGATCTAATAAATTTTCACGTAGATAAAGAGAAGGCGTTTTGTGTTTATTTTGTGCAAGAGTGATTTTTCAGTCAAAATAAGGCAAAGTTCCCCACGTTTCAGCAGAAACGGTCGATTAAACAGTGACATTTAATAATTGTAATTATCAGAGGCCTTGAGCCATAATTACAACACCAGAGGACAGCTCTGGTTTCAATTCATAAACGAGGATTTTGGTTAAGGAGGTAATTTTATCGGATTATGATTTTAATTATAATTCTTGATAAATATTCAATTAATCAATAATCTATAATTACAACAAAACAAATATGTTTATTCTCAGCAGGTGCAGAACCACCTTCTCTTACCAGTCCTGGCTCTCGATCCAGTTGGACAGCCAGTGTCGGATATCAGTGGGGAACCTTCCCTCATACAGCTGCCTCACCTGGTTCTGCAGCACAGAGTCCAACTTCAGCAGCTCCTGCCACTGCGCCATCTGCAAAGATCCCACAACAAAACCCTCTGAGGACCCGTTTTAACCTGCTGAGGGCTTTGAGTTCAGTTCAACTTAAATGATCTTGGCTGGTTTAAGGAGGATGTGCACTCCTTGCTTATTTAAAAAGAAAATACTTCATCTCCAGGAACATGTAAAGTCCTTTAAAGGGTCTGGTGCTCCAAGTTTAAAAGACGGACTATTTAGAGGAACATTTAAAAGAAAAAAGCACCAAAAAACTACATCATGGCCAGGTAAATATAAACCAGCTGCATTAGAACACAGCAGGTTATGATCCTCATGAAAACTGCATGATCCCACAAACCTTTAGCCACTAAAAACAAAGGGAGCTCAGATTTCCTCCCGCGTTCTGTGAATCATTCTCATGTATAAATGGTCTAAATATTGCAGAGACCCACAGCTCAGGTGGGACGATTTGTCCAGAAGACAACAGTCACAAATCTGACCTTTATGGTAGACTGGCAGGAAGAAAACAGGAAGAAATCCTGTTTGCAGTTTTCTGCATGCCATGTAGGAGACACGTTATGTGGCGTAAAACACTGTGCTTCACTCTGACCACACCATCATCTCAATGAGACACGGCGGTGGCAGCTTCATTCTTTGGGAATGCCTTTCTTCAGCAGGGACAGTGAAGCTGGTCAGAGTTGGTGGGAGCTTCACTACAATCTTTGTCTCTGGTCCCTGTCTTGGTTTCCTCCTTTCTCAGATGTCTCTTGGTTAATGTCTTCTCTCCATTTATCTCCATCATCTGACAAATCCCTTCGAATTCGAATACAGAATACTTGGAACAGAACCCATGGGCGGGTCGAAGCAACAAGAACGGCGGCAAAGACGAAGAACGGACTGTATAAACATAATTTACATGTTTGCAAAAACACACTAAACATGCATTGTAGGGAAACTACTTGTTGCTGTTCCACTCATGGATGCTGAACATATTTAGATGAAAACATTGTACAAACCATTGTTCTTGCACGGAGTCGCCGTCTCCTTCCCGATTTAACTGTAGTTTATGAATGGCCTTTTTCTGCATCAGAAGGAACCTTGAGCAGCTCAGGAAGCGCCGCTGTCTTGCTACCATGCTGTATAACGCCCTCTGTTGATGAGTAATGCTCGGTTTCCAAAACTTGTGGAAACGCGTGTCCGTGCTCAACAAAACACCAAAGTTTAAAGGCATACGAACCGATCTGGTTCAAGAACAGCCGGGGGGAAAACGTTACCAGTGGTGGTTTTTAAAGCTCCGACTCCAGCTGCAGTCCACACCTTGTGGAACACCCTGCATTTATCCCTGAAGCTTGTACACTTTTTTTCAACCACACTTTTTCCTTCCACTAAACTTTCCATTAATTATGGATGCAGCATTCTGTGTACAGCCAGTTTCTGTAGCAATGACATTTGAGTTTCACCTTTTGCAAAGAACTACTGAAATAAATGACCTTTTCAGATGATATTGTAATTGGTTGATACACACACAGCATGACCTGCTGGTAGCAAAATAAAATTACCTATGGATATGGAGGCAAATATTTCAGGAGGATGGAAGAAAAGGTTTGGAAATATCCCGCTCTCTCATTCATGCATACAAAAGCATGCAGTGCATTGGAGCATAAAACCAGCTGCAGAATAAAACAAGGTTGTAAAGATCCAACACGGGTTCTGATCCAAAAGGATCAAAAATCATCCGTACATTAACACATTGTTGTAATCTGTAAATGACGGGGTGTGCTGTTCTTTACGTGCAAACGTGTTTTGAATGATCCTAACAGAAAGAAGGGACACACAGATGTTAACAAATCGACGTGTAACATCCGGAGTGTGAGATTGTTTAAGTCTTAGATGTAGGATTCCAACCTTTTGTTGACATCTGCAGTCAGGTAAGAACTACAAATTGATAAACTATCTTTCAAATGCATCTTTTGTCATTTTAAATATAAAACTACCACAAAAATAGCTAAGGCATAGCACAAAAAGAAAATACAGCAGTGGACTAATTAAAGCGAGTCTTTCTGTAGGTTGTGTATGCCTAATCAAATGCTATTATCTATTTAAATTGATAATTAATTGCGTGTTAAAGATGACTGATGTTTTATTGTGCAGGAACAACAAGTACAGTGAGGTGAATGTCAACCAAACTGAACTGTTAAACTGGGTGTGATTAAGACAGGAGCAGAATGACAGGAGCTTGTAGTTTCTGTCAAAGATCAGGGATGTTCTGGTTGTCTGGCCTTGCAGTCAACTGATTGGGTAAAATGCCTTAAACTCTAGTGGCTGAGCATGTTGATGATAAAATATGCACAAAACGCCACCTCACGTTAATGACGCCACCGTGCGCTGAGATTCACGACGCGTTTGCACGTAAAAAACAACACATGCTGTTATTTACAAATTGCAACAACGCGTTAATATACGGATGATTTCTGACCCTTCTGCTAGCCATACACTTACATTCAATCCCGCTGCATGTTTACGTGCGGAAATACGCGCAGGGGGCGCAGAAAAAAGGTACAAATCAATGAGAACAGGTGGGGAATCACTGATGGCTCACAGCTGGAGGACCACAGCTGTACAGGAGCCGAAAGGGTTCATTGTTCCTGATGACTCCGAGGCCGCTTAAAGTCCTTCTAACGGCAGCGAGATTTATGATCTTTATTTTCAGATTATGTTTATGTTTGCAAAATAATTAAAAAGGTAAGCAAAGCAGGACTGTAGCAAGAAATCATTTAACATATAATCAAATAACATAAAACCATTAAGTGATTTTAACTTCAGGCATCAGGCGCAAAGTACCAGCAACTTGAACACCGGTAGCACCCCTCACATCTGCACATTTATGTTCAAATCGACGTAAAAAGAAACCAATGTAAAGCAGTGTTTTTCTATTCTAAATAAAGCTATTTATTATTAAGTCAAACTGACTCTTACCTTGCGGCTGCTGCGTTTTATTAATAAGGTCCGAAGAAGAGAAATCAGAGCAGGAACCAGGAGACAGAGTTCAGCTGAATTACGCAGAACCGGAGTAGGAGCAGCTTTTATTCTGCGGAAACTCCCTGTTCACCGTGTGATTCTCGGGAAACGTCTCAGCAAGAAACGAAAAGTTCACTTTTACTGCTTCACATTTCCGCCTTCAGCAAGCGGTTCTTTTCATATTAAAGGTTTTCTATATTCAAAGAAAAATGCAGCTTTAGAAAGATGCTTTCAGCTTGTTTAAAACACAGACAACTTTACATCAAATACTGTTAATCACAGCTTCTAGCTTTTATTTATAGCCTACATTAACCTTTCATTTCTTTATCTTTTTGTTGCACGGCGATAACGACCAGAGTTTCAGGATTAATCTTTCTATCTCTCACATAATTAGAAAATTATCAAAAAGTTATTTTTGATTTAGTAATTCAGCTTAAAAAGTGAAACAATACAGATTTTTCCAAACAGGGTGTGCTTTCAAGGGTTTATTTCTGTTATTCTCGTCATTACAGGCAGAATATTATATCAGACCAGTTAAAATGATTTCTAATAGAGATGTTTTATGTTATGGTCTACACCATCATGGGGAAGTCTGCTGGCTGACTGCTGACCAGCAGATAGTTCCTGACACCCTGATGAGGACAAATGATATAGCTAAATAAGCTCACCGTTCACAGAGTGCAGTTTCCAAGCATATTATTGGAACGTTGAGTGGAAGGAAAGTGTATGGTACAGGTGCACAAACAACAGGGATAAGTGAGGTTTGGAAAATATTCTCCAAGCGTGGTCTGCAGCTGGAATGAGAGCATCAAGATCCATCACACACATGTATCCAGGACATGGGCCACACCTGTCACATTCCTTCTCCTAAACCACTTCTTCACCAGACACAATGTGAGAAGCATCTTACCTGGGCCAAGGAGAAATATAACTGGACTGTTGCTCAGGGGTCCAAAGTCCTCTTAGATGAAATAAAAATAGAAATTGAATTCATCTGGAGAAAGAAGACTTGGTGAAGTTCAAACTGGGCATCAGAATGAGGAAGACAGGTGTATTTAAGTGACCTTAAATGGATGCTGGTACCATATGGTGTGGTCTAAACACAACATGCTGATCTACTGGGATTTTCAGCAAGGACCATCTCACATGTTTACAGAAGATGGTCTGAAACAAATAAAATATCCAGTGAGCAGCATCTGAGTGGAGGAAAACATCTTGTTGACCTCAGAGGATAATGGACTGACCGGTTCCATATGTCAGAAATGCAAAAGCAGAACACCATTTCTGACGGCACAAGTTGTTGAACCTTGAAGTAGATGGGCCACAACAGCAGAAGACCACACCTGCTTCCACTTCTGACAGCTAAGAACAGGAAACTGAGGCTGCAATTCACACTGACTCACCAGAACTGGACCAGAAGAAGTTGGAAAAATGTTGCCTGGTTGGACGGTTTCTACAGTTCAGGCTGGTGGTGGTGGTGTCATCGTTAGTGGACCCATCTTCTGATGCCTGCTTGCAATGAGTTCACTGAGCTCCAGTAGTCACCACAGGCACCAGATCTCAGTCCAACAGAGCGTCTCTGGGATGCGATGGAATTGGAGATTTCAATCATGGAATTTGAACCAACAAATCTTCAGCAACTGTGGAATACCATCATGTCAATATGGACTAAAACCTCAGAGGAATGTTTCTGAAACCCTACTGAATTGATGGCATGGAGAATTAAAGCAGTTCTGACGGGGAAATGGGGTCAAAACTCCAACTAGCATGGTGCACCTAATACATTCGCCAGTGAGTGTATGCTGACGTTCACAATTAGACTCTCTGTAAGCAGCAGCCTATCACAATTTCTTCCTGTTTCTTTAGTGGAGTCAATGAAACATAAAAGAGTTTAACAGAAAATTTTAGTTTAGAGGAGATGGTTTCCAAAGAGCCTTTAGCTGAATTGTGGATCTTTCAGCTTCTTCTTCAGGTCTTCTGCAGGATTTTTCTGTTTCTTAAAGACGACTTTTAAATACTCCTCATCTGCTGTAGATTTATGGCTTGTTTTTGCTTGTGTTGTCCTCCACTGGATCTGTTTTTTTCATATTTTACTGACTCACCCACATAGTGGACTTTCGCCAACTTATTGGCTAATACCCCTTTGGAAATCACCTTGTTGGAGCTAAAACGCAATACTTTCTCCCTGTCAATCTGTGGAATATTCGGGATTTTCCCAGATCCAGCTTAAAAAATGGAACAAACTGTGTATTTATGACAGGCTACTGGTAACAAAGGGCCAAAAGATCCAGTTAAAAGCTGAATCAGTCAGTCAGTGGTATAACAATCACAAATCTGAAATTAATGAAATGTCCAGAAGACCTTCAGAAAGCCTGGGGACTGCTGATCAAGACCACTAGAAGGAAAACGGCTAAAAATAAGGTCTGAATTAAGACTTTTGCAGAGAGGAATGACTCGTATCTTCCAGCTTCAGGTGGATGGGGACTTCTTTTTTGATCCTACAAGGAAACAGCATGCGCAGCACAGCAGGCTGTTTCCACCTAAATGCATGAACACAACAACAAGGTCTCACGGAGAATCACGTGATCCCCCAGAAAGCATGACAAGTGTTTACAAGCAGTCACTAAGTGTGTCACACCACCAGGTTTCCTCTCCAGCTGCTACCAAAATAAAAACTCCGAACTGGGCATTCTGAGAGTGCAGTACTTCTTCATGGCCAGCAGGGGCGCAGGTGTGTGTGAGATGATGTGCCACTACAACACAATAAACAGGCTTCCAGAAATGAGTACATTTATTTAATAAAAAATGACTTTTTACAGAGAAATTCAGTAATCTGAAGAAGAGCTTGAAGCTCAAACAGCAACAACTTTAAATAAATCAATTAAACAGTTTTTATTTCCTTTTAAATTGAAAAAACATTAAAAATTAATATATATGAAGAGACAGCACGTGTGGAAACATCCTGGTTTTAAGTGTTCATCTCACTTCACTCTGAGTATGGAGAGCTCATCTGTAAACAGAAAGAAAACAAGGCAATCTTATTCAAAGAATATTACAAGAAAATATATAATAAAACGTCTCAAGTCAACTGAAGAAACAGTAAAATGCTCATTTTAAACAATATATAAGAGCTGATAAAATAAACTAATAATTCATCTTTACTTGAAATTTGCAGAAACCACCAATGTTTCTAGTCCTGATTTAAAGGAGCCAACAGTTTCTGCTCATCACAGATTTCAGGCGGTTTGTTCCCCAGCTGTGTGGAAGCTAAATGCTGACTCCCGTTGTTTAGTTCTGGTCCTGGGAACACTGAGTGAGCAGGACCAGATCACCTCAGGGGTTTCTTACAAGCAACTCTAAAATGTACACATGGAGTAAACTAAGAAAGCAACATTTAACTAATGATAACCATTTAGTATAGCAAAATAAGCAGCACAATGAGCAATAATGAAAAACACAAATAGGATTAAAACCTAACACCCAAGGATCATGATATATATGGACAATGGGGGCCAGCGGGGTGGCCATGCCCCCCTCTGCCACCCCGGTCCCCCTACTTTGGATAAAATCTTGGTTAGTCGGGTGGATTCTGTGGACTGAGAATACGACGCAGGGAAACTTACGGTGTCGACGTCGAAGCACAGGTGCTCACTGAGCATGTCAAACTCCCCGGGAGTCATCGGGGGCTCTGGAGACGGACAGGTGCGGGGCGTGGAGCTGGCTTCAGACCTGGAACAACAGGTACAAGTCAGAGAGAGCGATTTAACTCTAAATTTCACTGACTGAATAGAAAAAACAAGGTTTCTCTTCTCTTATTGAGATATAATGAAAAAATATGTGAAAGAAATGTGTGTCTGCATGCTCTTCAGCTACCAGAAAAAGCTTTAGGAATTTCTGCAGCCTCCAGTTGACCAGCTGGAGTGCAGCTAATGTGAGCTACAATGTCTCTTTATCTGTCAGTGTTCAATTATTTAGCTCAAAAAGCCAAAAACATCCTCATGATTTTTGTGGATGTGCTGCAGAGAAGCAGAATATATTCTCAGCTGAGTGACTCTGTTCAACGGTCCTTCACCCTTTCACTTCAATGCATCTGAACAAAAATCAAGGTGCTGTGATGGGGATCCTCACAGGCAACTTCCTGTTTCTGTGGAGAACTCACCGCAGTTCTGAGATGGGGATCAGGGTTGACGGGATGTATGGATGCACTGAGGATTCAACACACAGAGGACATAGATTAGTGCCAAGATTCAGGCTCAAATGAAAACATTAAAAGCTTGTTTATAGGGATGCACGATATTCCTGCATCGGTATCGGCTGATGTTAATCGTTTAACATATCGGTATCGGCCCCATAAGTAAAACTGAGCAGATATTAATAACTGATGTTAATTTCCATCTTGTTTTTGTTTGTGTTTCTGGAGGGGGAGGAGCTTAGTTATGTGGTATCTGTTTGGTCATGTGACAGTGATGGTGGTGCAGTGCAGGATTGTGGGTAGTTTACCTGAAGCCGAGAAGCACTGTCAGCAGTGTGGTCGATTTTTCACTGTGTTGAAATGGTTGGGAAATATATATGATATCGGTAAATATCAGTTATCAGCTATATTAATATTAGATATTGATATCAGCCCAAAGTTTTATATCGGTGTATCCCTAGTTGTTAAGTTTTTAAAAAGAGTTGTGTGAAGTACTTCTGAAACGTTCTGCATAAAGTAGAACACAGTTTCCTAGTTTGGATAATAATGGAGGCAAATTAGCCAAGCAGGGATTTACCTCCAGCTAGTCTGTAAGCGTCCAAGGATAATATTCTATTAAAAACAATCAAAGAACCTTTAAATAACACCAGGTTCATGCATGTAGGTTAAAAACAGATTACAGATAAAAAGCAGAATTTCTGGAATCATTTAATTCTACTAGTTTACATTAAACCTGGAAAATTCTGTGATGCAAAAACTTAAATATTTGTCAATTCCATGAAATGTTTAACAACCGACTTTGACGGATGTTCCGCCTTTTTATTGTTTAGAATAAATGGCCCTTTTTATTTAGCCAAAAGTCACATTTGTTCCAACGAAATTTTTTGTATTTTTCCTCCAAATTAAACAAGAAAGTTGACTCCTGAAATTAAGATATAAACTGTTTAAATTCGCGTTGTGCTTGATTGTTGGTATTTAGGTGCTTTAAAACCTCAACTATCACAAAATTTGGTTGATTTAAAAATGTCTGGTAAATCATGCATGTTTTTGTCAGACCAAAACTATAACAATGAATGCTGGTTAACCCTTAAAACACCGAGCTGTGACTAGCTCAGCCACTCTGGCAATGACAAAACGTCTAAGTCCCACTTTGATTGACAAATATATTTACAGGGACAGTAAAGCCGTGACAATGATACAGTTCAAATCTTCTTGGAACGGACGGATGGACGGATGAAGCCCTGTTCTGAGCATCAGTTTGCTTGACTTGTAGGAAGCTTGATTCTCCAAACTGAAACCGCTCAGACCACTGTCTACCGCTGGTAAAACACTGATTACTCAAATGTACTCTACATAACCCCAGTCAAGACAAAGCTTTATGAACACAAACTTTACTGTCTTGCCTTTGCTAGGCTGACTGTTGTAGAGTCGTCCGAAGGCCTCGTCTTTGGGGATGTCGGGATACAGGAACTTGAGCGGGTTTTCGGGAACACCCCCGTTTGAAATCACCTTGTAGTCTCGTATGATGTCGGCAAATGGCAGAGCGCTCAGGCGATTTTTAGTGTATGGCTCCACAGAGTTGAACTTTACATCCCCTGTTGCGGAGAGTAACCGTTACTAAGACACAAGAACAAGAAAAACAGGTCTGCCAGACAATGATGAGCTGGAACATGTCAGAGGGAACCGCTGAAATAAAAAGCATTTTTAGACCGAAAATCACTGAGATGTTGTCTGTTTCTCAGGCTTTTCCTTGGACACAGGCAGCTTTATCACTCAATCCTGATACCTGATAGACTACCTCATAGAAAATTAACAGAGCAAAATAAGTAAATTATCAAACAAAAATGAATTTACATTGACTGGACTGAAAAGCAACCAAAGTCCAAAAACAACCACCCTAAAAAGCTGGAGGACAGTTAACTAAGGCCAGTAAAAGAAAATTGTTGGATACTTAAAATTTAAGAAAATCAGTAATAAAAAAGACTTTGCACAGCACTTTTGTGTGTTTTTCATAGTTAGGCAGTGAAAACCAGTTAATTAGTGAACTCTGTTTTGTATTGAGCCTCAGAGCTCACCGTTGTCACTGTGCTCCACCCAGGTGAAGGTGATTCCTCCCAGGTGACTCTCACTGAAGCGTAACAGGAAGGTACCCGGCTCCCGGTCCTTCAGCAGAGCGCGCTCCATCTCTTTACTCACAAAGCCCATGATGTAGCTGCACAGAGGATGGCAGTCACACAGAAGAACAATCGGTTCCCCTCCTGCCTCTCAGGACACCGCTGACGTTTTTACAGTAAAACTATTGTTTGACTTGTGAAGCTGTGAAGTTGCAACTTGCTTTGTTTAGTGTCATTTCTTTGCTAACACCTGAACAATAAAACAAAGCAGAAATAATCTCCTGCAGATTGTAGGAAGCTGCAGTTCCTAAACGTACCTCTAAAAAGTTGATGTTAATGACATAAAATCAGGTAAAGGTGTACTTTGCCTTACTAATTTCATTAATTCGTAAATAATGTATTAAAGGTTGAGCCTTCTCTAGCTTCATAAACCCTTTGGCTTGTATGACAGTGTTAGTGTCATTATTAGTGTTGCAGAAAGTCTCTGACCAGCATCTTCTAAAGCTAAAGCATGTAGCAATAGGATGAGTTACAAACCAAAATATGATTGGCTGATCCAAATGTCTATCTGGATATGGAGTTTAATGGTCACCTGGGATACAGTAAACTCTGTCTGGAGACAGAGCACAGAAGTTCTCTTTTTCTGAAACAAACTTGTTTTATACCTAAATGTCATAGAGCAGGCCTTTAGACATACAGTGCTTGGCTAAAGTATTCACACCCCTTGAAGTTTTTCACATTGTGTCTCTTTCAGCCACAAACTTGACGTGTTTTATTGGATTTTATGTCACAGACCAACACAAAGTAATTGTAAGGCCATAAAATGGTCTTCAACATTTTTTACAAATGAAAATCTAAAAATTGTTTCATGCATTCATTGTTTTTGGCCCCATTTTACTCTGATATCCCCAAATTAAAACCAATGCAACTCAAGGCCTCCAGAACTCACCTGATCTGAACTGTGTGTCACTTAATCTGGGTCAAAATGCAGCTGCTCTGTTTCTGGTCTCAGAGGTTCTTTAGAGAACATTAGAGAATAAGCTGTATCATGAAGACCAAGGACCACAGCAGACAGGTCAGGGAGAGTGTTCTGGGGAAGGTTAAAGCAGGGTTACGTTCTACAACAATATCCCAAGCTTTAACATCTCCCAGAGCTCTCATCAATCCACCATCTAGACATGGAGACAGGATGGACCACCTGCAGACCTACCAAGACATGGAGGTCCACCTAAACTGACAGGCTGGGCAAGGAGAGCATTAATAAGCCAAGAGGTCCATGGGAACTCTGGGGGAGCTGCAGAGATCCACAGCTCAAGATGGAGAATTTGTCCACAGAACAACTTACTAGCTGTGGTGATCTGATCAGAGGAGACCACAGGCAAAAACACTAACACAGACTGGAGACTGGGATGGAGGTTCACCTTCCAGCAGGACAACCACCCTCAACATACAGCCAGAGATACAATGGAATGGTATAGATCAAATGTAAGAATGGCCTAGTCAAAGTCCGGACCAAAATCCAACTGAGAATCTGTAGCAGGACTTGAAAACTGATGTTCCCAGATGTTTTCCATCCAACCTGACTGAACTGGAGCTGTTTAGAAAAAATCTCCTGCAGAAACAGGAGCCGCCCCCCGAAGAAGGAATTAACTCAGTGCACCACACTTTTCAACATTTCTTACTACAGTTACACACAAATTATGCAGCACTTTGTGTTGGTCGATCACATAAAATCTCAGTGAAATCTACTGAAGTGTTTGGCTTTAATGTGACGAAATGTAAAAAGCTTCTAGATGCATGAATACTTTAACAAACCAATGATAAAATGTTCCATTTAGTTCTGGGGCCACTCATCCAGTCCAATTTATTTCTATAGCACATTTAAAACAACCGATGGTTGACCAAATGCTGTACTCTAAGAGAATAAGTACAAATAGTAAATAAAGTAAAAACAGACATAAAACAACGTTGGACAAAACAGCTCACACAAAAGAACAAACATCTGATGTTGTGCTAAAAGGCAGGGAAAGAGATCAGTCTTCAAAAATAATTTAAAGCAGACAGAGGCGACCCTTAGGGGCCATAAAGCTGATGGAGACTGATGGGTTAAAGAAAGAGAAACTTAGAGACACTCTGGCCTACTTCTCATTCCAGACTGGCAGGAGGTGCTTCTTGATAAGTTCCAGGATAGAGTCCAGCCACATCCAGAAACTGAACGGCTTTCCAGGAATATTCTCCTATATGAGGAAAACACACATGGAAACAGATAAAGTGATCCATTATTAAGATACAGATATGATGATGATGCCTGACAGAATGGAAATTACAACACAGGTCACAACAGTTGCTTTTCCACTGACTCTGCAACACTGAAGTCACCATGGTACTCTAGGAGGTCACTTACCTTAGCAAACTTGGACCAGGAGACTTGATAGTCACCACAGGAGGCATGGTGGCCTATAGAAACACATGAAAATAACAGAAATGTCCTCACAAACATACTAAAAGAAAAAACCAAGCCAGTGGCAGCAGGTGTACTGATAAAGTTTGCTAAGACTCTTAAACTTGATTTATTTGGGAGTTCAAAGATATAACGAATCCAAATTCCCCTCCAGTAGTGATAGAGCAAAGACGTGGCTTCCAGCATCAATTAAAGTATAGCAGCTTGTTTTAACACAGCAAGGTCATCAGAAAATTATCTTTCTATGTTTGCATTATAAACGACAGCCTTCACAGCCTTTCATGATTTTATGTTTTCATAAAGCTGGATCCATCAGGCTTCATGGATAAGCACAACAGAGTATCATCTGCATAGAATGAAGTAAAAGATACTGAACAGGACTCAGAAGCTGTTCTGAATCACAAGAGCAGTCCTCCACTTTGTTGCCTCATCAGAAACCTTTATATTTTCATGGCAGTAAATGGCACATACGTACCCAGCAGCTTTTCTCCCAGCATATCGAGCTGCTCTTTGTTGAGGCCTCGACCAGCGAAGGTGGAGAACTGCCAACTGAGAACCTCAGAGAGCTGGCTCCAGCTGGCCCGGGGTGGGCTACCGAAAAATCCCAAGTTCTGTGGATAAACAAAGACAAAAGCGATGGAGGTTACCAAAGGGTGCAAAATAAAACATTGATATTAGGCTGAGGGAACACGTCTTGGAAACGAAAGTTTGCCATTTTCTAATCTGCTAACATTAAAATAAACAGAACAAGTTTCAAAATCGATGTAATTTAAAGAAAAAATTGTGAAAATTTAATATTATTGGTAATATTGTGCTTTATGCTTTTCAAAAACTTCAAAAACTTCAAATTACAATGGGTCCTATTCAACAACAGGCAGTTTCTATAAATTAGTAATTATAACATAACTTTATTTAATAACCTTGTTGCAGGAGATGCTAACAGATTGGATCTGAGGCTCATAAAACATGAAATAAAATCTACAAAACCAGTCATTTGAGGCATGACTGATGCATTTAACTGCTTCTAGTTTTATAATAAACCTTCACATGATGGCAGGGAGCATTTTCAGCTTCCTGAGTGTGGCAGCTCACCCTCGGCTCATCAGTCAGGAGGTTATACCACATGACCGAGGCCCAGCCGCCTGGCAGCTGGCTCACGTTGGAGATCACCACCAATGGCAGGGAACACGTCTGGGAACAGGAAATTATAAACTCAGTGAGCAACAAAAACAGACACTCCAACAACATGAAAATTAGTTTCCCAGCTGCTGACCTCCAGATCGATGGTGAGGCCCTGCACCGTGAAGCAGGCCTCAAAGCTGAGCGAGTGAAGTTCTTCTGTCACAGAGAGCAGACTCTGCAAAAAAAACCAAAAACCCACATCAGAATCTGAGCTCACCTAATTCAACAGGATTTAGTGTGCACACCATCACCACAGTGATACTAACACAGAGTCAGGTACTGACAATAATGCTGAGGTTTTTCCATTACCTCATTCCCCTTGGTGCTATTGGTGTATTTCTTCTCTTTCAGCTGCTGTAAAACACAAACTCTGTCAACTTCCAGAAGCTGGTTGAACATTTTTAACATTACTAAATGCGACATATCCAACTTCTATTGTTCTGGAGCGAATGTTTTTTTCCTACCAAGTGTCTAAACTCAACAGAGAGGCAGCCGTTGGAATAATCCTCGATGTCCATCACTTTAGTGTTGTTGGTGAGGATGAAAAACTGTCGACTTCTGAGGAGAAAAAGGGATGAGCCAAATTTATTCTGAGCATCATCGTTAGTTATTCATTGGAATAATAACCGAACCAAAACACAGAAGTCATGCGTAAAAAAAAAACTTTTCCACTCCCGGGACCCAGCAGCTTGTATAACCTCCCCAGCACAGTAACTCTCAGCAGAACCTTTCCGTCTGACTTTATCAGTCTGTCACGTCATTGTGCAGGAATCTTGGCTTATTCGTCTTTCCCTGTTTGCTTCAGTTCCATAAAGTAGACAGATCTTAGTTTCTTCACAGCTCTCTGTAGCTCCCACCACAGCATTTCAGTCAGGTTAAAGTCTGCACTTTGACTAGGCCAGTGCAGCAGCTTCATCCCTTATCTTTTTTAGGCTTTCTGTTGTAGATTAGTTGTGGTGTTTGTGATGACAGTTCTGTTGATGACCTGGTTTGGACCAAGCTTCAGATTTTGGACAGATAGACTTACAGAGGAGACCATGGTCCACTTAGTGACTGCAAGGTTTCCAGATCCTGCTCCAAAACAAGCCCAAATCATCATCCCTCCACCACTGTGCCTGACAGTTGGTATGAGTTTGGTTGGGCTGATATGCTGATGTCCTGTGCTGTGGCTCCAATATGGTTCAGTTCATTATGGGCCGACATTTCTACTTGGGTCTCATTTGTCCAAAGGACATTGTCTGGTATTCCATTGAAGTGCACCTTCCCAAGCGGTTCTGCCATAGTCCTTCTAGAAAAAAGTGGCTTTTTTCTACTTGTCCTTCATAACGTTTAACCTGCTAACTGAGGCCTGTAGAGCCTGTAATGGAGCTCTTGGGTTTTTGGTAAATTCTTTAATTCAATTCAGTTTATTTATATAGCTACAATTCACAACACGTCGTCTCAAGGTACTTTACAAAAGCCAGGTACATACATTCCAATTAATCTTAATCATTGAACAGTGCAGTCAGATTCTGTTATTTATTCATATTGGATAAAAAGTTTGTCTATCTAAGGAAACCCAGCAGATTGCATCCAGTCAGTGACTTGCAGCATTCACTCCGCCTGGATGAACATGTAGAGACAGTGGACAGTCACTGGTGTTGACTTTGCAGCAATCCCTCATACTGAGCATGCATGTAGCGACAGTGGAGAGGAAAAACTCCCTTTTAACAGGAAGAAACCTCCAGCAGAACCAGAACCAGAACCAGTGTGAGCGGCCATCTGCCACGACCGACTGGGGGTTAGAGAGAACAGAGCAGAGACACAAAGAGAACAAAGAAGCACTGATCCAGGAGTACTTTCTATGGGAAGGAAAAGGTAAATGTTAATGGATGTAGCTCCTTTAGTCGTTTCACCTAGAAAGAAAGAACAGATAAACTCTGAGCCAGTTTTCAAGTTTAGAGTCTGAAGAGAGCACAGAGAGTTAGTTACAGTAAAAGCTCAGTCAATAGCTACAGGGGTTGGACAATGAAACTGAAACACCTGTCATTTTAGTGTGGGAGGTTTCATGGTTAAATTGGACCAGCCTGGTAGCCAGTCTTCATTGATTGCACATTGCACCAGTAAGAGCAGAGTGTGAAGGTTCAATTAGCAGGGTAAGAGCACAGTTTTGCTCAAAATATTGAAATGCACACAACATTATGGGTGACATACCAGAGTTCAAAAGAGGACAAATTGTTGGTGCACGTCTTGCTGGCGCATCTGTGACCAAGACAGCAAGTCTTTGTGATGTATCAAGAGCCACGGTATCCAGGGTAATGTCAGCATACCACCAAGAAGGACGAACCACATCCAACAGGATTAACTGTGGACGCAAGAGGAAGCTGTCTGAAAGGAATGTTCGGGTGCTAACCCGGATTGTATCCAAAAAACAAAAAACCACGGCTGCCCAAATCACGGCAGAATTAAATGTGCACCTCAACTCTCCTGTTTCCACCAGAACTGTCCTTCGGGAGCTCCACAGGGTCAATATACACAGCCGGGCTGCTATAGCCAAACCTTTGGTCACTCATGCCAATGTCAAACGTCAGTTTCAATGGTACAAGGAGCTCAAATCTTGGGCTGTGGACAATGTGAAACATGTATTGTTCTCTGATGAGTCCACCTTTACTGTTTTCCCCACATCCGGGAGAGTTACGGTGTGGAGAAGCCCCAAAGAAGCGTACCACCCAGACTGTTGCATGCCCAGAGTGAAGCATGGGGGTGGATCAGTGATGGTTTGGGCTGCCATATCATGGCATTCCCTTGGCCCAATACTTGTGCTAGATGGGCGCGTCACTGCCAAGGACTACCGAACCATTCTTGAGGACCATGTGCATCCAATGGTTCAAACATTGTATCCTGAAGGCGGTGCCGTGTATCAGGATGACAATGCACCAATACACACATCACGACTGGTGAAAGATTGGTTTGATGAACATGAAAGTGAAGTTGAACATCTCCCATGGCCTGCACAGTCACCAGATCTAAATATTATTGAGCCACTTTGGGGTGTTTTGGAGGAGCGAGTCAGGAAACGTTTTCCTCCACCAGTATCACGTAGTGACCTGGCCACTATCCTGCAAGAAGAATGGCTTAAAATCCCTCTGACCACTGTGCAGGACTTGTATATGTCATTCCCAAGACGAATTGACGCTGTATTGGCCGCAAAAGGAGGCCCTACACCATACTAATAAATTATTGTGGTCTAAAACCAGGTGTTTCAGTTTCATTGTCCAACCCCTGTATGTCTAGGAGAGAGAAAGGGTTAAACACTGAAAGACAGGGCCATGTGGATCATCGGTAGAGGGTGAGCATTAAGTTGTTGCCAGCAGAAGCTTGGAGGATTCCCCTCTCCAGAAAGGTGTCACAGGTAGACACAGAGTCAGGCCAGGTGTAGCTTCACGCCTCCAGTCGCTTCTCCATCAACATAATGAATTTATGCTTCACATTCTGACCTTGGGCTGAATCTGCTGGGACATCAGCTGTCTGAGATGTTTCCCTCTTGGGAATAATCTTTCTCTCTGCAGAATGAGGGACTTCAGATAGTTTGGAGATGAACTCATACCCCTTCCCAGATTGATGAGAGGCAACAGTTGCTGCTCTGAGGTTTTGCTGCTGTCTTTCCACCTTGACGTTATGCTAACACACCTAAATGCTGCAGAGTAGCAAACTGACCAAACTCCTGGATTTTAAAATGTTGGTGAATGGCCCTATTAATATTCTATATTATACAAGAAGGGATTTAAAGTAACAGAACACATTTATGTATTATAACTAAACTGAGCACAAAGGCATGTCTGATCACATGCAGTACATATCACACAGATAAATATCAGTAATCACGTGTAGTTTAATGCTTATTGTACTCACACTCTGCCAGGGGGGAGGTCCCTGCAGAGACAAAACATACAAATTAGTCCTCAGGTTACATGTAAGATAAATAGTGTACAAAACAGATAGATTCATACTTGTCAAATGTTGTTTTCACTTTTAGCTGATAATCCACTTCAGGAAGTTTTACCAAAAGTCTGCAAGGAATCAGGATAAAAAGAAATACAATTTTTACTTTTTTATTAACATACCAGAATAATGAAACAATTAGAGAATGGCAGGGAAGAGGAAGAATTGAGATACCTGACTTTGGTGGTGAATTGTACTCCGGTCTTGATGATGAGGGGTTTCTGTGGATGTGTGGGCATGCAAGGCTGCTTCTCCACCACAAAGGAGCTGAAAACAGACCAGATGGTTGATGATGGGGAAGAAATATTTAAAATTATTTTATCTTTACTTTTATTGTAGATGATTTCCCCTGCATCTCAACTGTCTATTTTAATCTCCATAGATCTTTGCTATTCTGTCTGCAAAAAAACAAAATTGAAAGCCATTTCAGCGAATCATTCCCTGCATTGTCATGTTTTCAGCCCGTCACCGACACCAAGCCGTGGAGAGATTGAGGTGTTATTTTGTCCCGTTCTTCCACCCAGTACGCTTTAAGGTGTCCAGCTGTACAGAGTCGTCTGTGTCCCTGTGTTTCTGGCTCCTAACTTCTTTAACATTTTCTGCAGGGGACAGGTCAGGACTGCAGGTCAGACAGTCCAGCAGCTGTGCCCTCCTCTTCCTCAGCTTTGCCTTTGAGATGTGGTCTTCCTTTGTCTTGGTGAAAAATTAATGGATGTCTCTAGAAAATATGTGATCTGGAAAGCACCAGATGTTGCTTTAAAATATCTGCTGGACATTTCTGCATCAGTGCTGCCACCACAGAAGTGGAAATGAGCTTGGCCAGAAGGACTGATGCACGCCCATACCATGACACAACCCATCCTGTCACAGAACGGGGCTGCAGGAACATCCAGCTGTTCTCAGCCTGTTGTTGAGAACAGGCTGGATGATCATCTGGAATACAGGTCCTACCTCAGGGATAAGGTACGGCTTGTTTCCTCCAGTGAGGTTTGTGAAAGTAATTCCTTAAGTAAAGCTGGAAGAAAGTTTCCCAAAGTAATCCCGGCTCTGGTTCCATCGGCTGGTGGTGGTGAATGACGGTCCTTTATGTGTTGCCTTCCGACTGTAGAGCGTTTAACTTATGGCTTGCTCCATTTAAATTCCTCCAGATTCCCTAAATATTGGTTTGATTATATTGTGTTTTGTTTAGTGGACATCATGCAAATCCCTTTTTAATGAAGAATATTGATTCTAAGTAGTTCAGACATTTGTCAGAAAATTGAAAATCGTCTGTCCTCCTTTGTGCCAAAATAAGGTTAGATTCATTGGAGTCCCTTACTTTAAATATATGTCATTTTATTGTGTTTTAAACCTTTCTGTGGAACCTGGTTCTGCTCCAACCTTTCTGGAGTTTAATGAAGACAGAAGTATGGAAAATTTTGGGCTTATTCTGTCTCTAGTAAAATAACAGTCAATGTAATACATTTTTCCTATTTTCTTTTCAAATGTTTTGCTTTGATTTGTTGCAGTTTTCATCTCTTTATGGAACAAGAGCAAACTTTGTTTTTCACACAGATTGAATACTGCTCAGAGACATAAAAGGTAGGGATACATGATATATCGGCATTAACATCGGTTTTGGCCGATCTTAGTGTGTGGTCATGTGACAGTGATGGTGATGCAACACAGGATTGTGGGTAGTTTAAGTGAAGCAGCAAAGCAATGCCAGCGGTGTGGTCGTTTTTTATGGAGTCTAAAGGGTAGGGAAATATATATAAGTAATATCATATCAGTAAATGTCGGTTATCTGCCATAACACCAATATTAATATCCGATATCGATCCAAATATTTATTTCAGTGCATCCCTACTAAGATCCATGTTTAAAGTGTAAAGGAACAAATATGATCAAATCACATAGTTACTAAATATGACCACTTGCAAACACAGAGACTTGAACTTTTATTTCTACATTATGCTGCTTTAAACAGCATCTTCTGGAATCCTGTGTTAAGGTAGACCATGTTTTGGCACTGAAATACCTCTTGATGAGATGGTAGATGAGGTATTTAACTCGCTCCTCCATCTGAGGTTTTTGTAGCGGTATTGGGTCACTCTCATAGGTAACCTTCACAACCAGTTCCCCCAGTTTGTCCAGTTGTCGTTTGATCTGAAAGAGGCTCTGTGCCGTCAGAGTGAACCTGAGAGAGGAGAAGGTTCAGACAGTCAGCCAGAAAACAATATTACCTGAAAACAATGAGAGGAGATGTGAGTCTGATGCACCATGGCTGCAAAATCAAATCCAGATCCTGGGTCTTCATTGTGCAAACTAATTATAAAGTAACATTCCCAACAATACAACCAGTTTTTAGAGTTTTCAAACATCATTAATTGGAAATTATCGCATTAACGATGATTTAAAATTCTTATCATGGTAAGAAAGTTTTCACGATAAATGATACGTTAAATGCCCGCCCCTATTATGGTGGTCCTCTAATTAATCTGACAGGACTCTAATGTCAAACACAGAAGCAGAACTTTCAAAGTCATTTTATAGATGGGAACTTAATGTCACCCTACACTGAATTTCAGGTAGTTGGGTTTATTTAAATGGCTTATATTTAAATTAGACATTCAAGATTATTTCTCTGAAAATAGTCTATAACTAGCTCCAAAAAATACATCTTAGTCTATTCATACATTACACAAACTGCACACATATAGTGTTGAGGAAGGACAGTGCTGAGTCCTTTCTTCTAGAATTTGTAGCTTTTAGACCATGTTATCACTGATATTTGTCGTTTATTTCACTACATAAACGGGGAACCAAATACTTCTTTGTGACAGGCTGTAAGTGTTACTGGTATTGGATGTTTTAAAATTTCAGAAGTTTTGGTTTGTTTGCAAAACCATTGCTTGATGTACATGTTTGCATCCTTATCCATGATTTTAGCTTGTGCCTGCAGATAGTTCTAGCAGCTGTTTTTGGAGCTCATTACCAACTTTGCAGCTGCTCCAGCCCAGTAAGCATCGGACCACCAATGGCGGCGATCTGCTGCCTGCGTTTCCAGTCCTGCAGCTCAGGTCTGAGCTGAGAAGTAATCAGGTCATCAATTTCTTTGATTACCACATCCATTTTTGACAATATCTCCTAAAAAATGGAAGATTGGAGGACACAAATTCAGGCAGAACAATGAGTCCTTAACTGTAAATATTTAATGTGCTGTGATTTTGTGTCCACGCTTTGCATAAGTATACCTTTCTTTTAAAGTCAAGCCTGTTGAGCATTTCCTGTAGTCTTGTTATTCCCTGTTTTATCATGTCAGAGGTCCTATCTGCTGATTCTGAAAAGAACATGGATGACATAAACTTACAGGGTTTTCTATGTACTGCCCAGATCCTGAAGTCTGGATTCAACTGTGGGTACGGATCATAAGACAGTTAGTCATTTTAATCACTGTGGGTGCAGCTCAGAACAGCACTCACCTCGTGATTGTAATGTCTTGTAGCAGAAATCAAAATCATCCTGCATGTCCTCAATGTTCTTCACAGCTTGGTCCATCAACTAAGGACAAACATTTCATATTGTTTATTCAGATATGAAGTAGTCCTGACCTGCATCTCAAATTGGCTTTTAATGTAGCTGTAATTAAACCTTTACTTAAGAAACCTTCGCTTGATCGAGATGACAAGACAGAAGTTGTCGTCTTTGGACCGGAGTCTTTAAAAAAGAAACTGCTTAGTCAATCACTTAACCTGGATGGCATTAAATTGACCTCCGGTAATAAAGTAAAAAACCTTGGTGTTATTTTTGACTAGGACACATAATTTAAATCCCATATTAAACAGGTTTCTAGGATTTCCTTCTTTCATCTCCGGAACATTGCCAAAATTAGAAATATCCTGTCCAGGAGTGACGCTGAAAAACTAGTCCATGCATTTGTTACTTCAAGGCTGGACTATTGTAATTCTTTACTATCAGGATGTCCACAAAATGCAGTTAAAAGCCTTCAGCTGATTCAAAATGCTGCAGCAAGAGTTCTGATGAAAATTAAAAAGAGAGATCATATTTCCCCTACTTTAGCTTCCCTTCATTGGCTCCCTGTTAAATCCAGAATAGAATTTAAAATTCTCCTCCTCACATATAAAGCCCTTAATGATCTATCTCCATCATACATCAGAGATCTGATTGTTCCATACGTTCCTAACAGAGCACTTCCTTCTCAGACTGCAGGTTTACTGGTGGTTCCTAGAGTCTCTAGAAGTAGAATGGGAGGCAGATCCTTTAGTTATCAGGCTCCTCTCCTGTGGAACCAGCTCCCAGTTTTAGTCCGTGAGGCGGACACCCTGTCTACTTTTAAGGCTAGGCTTAAAACTTTCCTTTTTGATAAAGCTTATAGTTAGAGTGGCTTAGTTTATCAGGGAGGGAGCCTTCCTCCTTCCCTGTAGGATGTAGTAAGGGGGAGTCAGGATTAGCCTAAACCGGCTCAGTTATGGTTGAGGTGCAAACACACCCTCCATTTCTGCTACCTGTATGACCCCCTCTCTTTTCCAATGGTTATGGTCAATCTGACAGAGAGAGGTATCCCAATCGTTGTGGTTTTTAGTATAACGATGACCATCAGTGGGCTCTAGATGGACAAACTTTATCAGTTTATTATTTTACTTAGTTCCCCTACACGTGGCCCGTTCTGGGGTGGCCGGTCTCTGGCACTAAATAATCTAAACTGAAACTATCTGTGTAGTTATGCTGCTATAGGCTTAGGCTGCTGGAGGACATAATGACCACTTTCACCCTCTTTGCTACTTTCTCACACTACTCTCCAATGTTGCATTATTTGCTGTTATTTCAGCTTTTAACTTTGTTCTCTCTCTTTTCTCTTCCTAGAAGCTACACCTGGCCTGACTCTGTGTCTACCTGTAACACCTTTCTGGAGAGGGGAATCCTCCAAGCTTCTGCTGGCAACAACTTAATGCTCACCCTCTACCGATGATCCACATGGCCCTGTCTTTCAGTGTTTAACCCTTTCTCTCTCCTAGACATAGCTACTGACTGAGCTTCTACTGTAACTAACTCTATGTGCTCTCTTCAGACTCTAAACTTGAAAACTGGCTCAGAGTTTATCTGTTCTTTCTTTCTAGGTGAAACGACTAAAGGAGCTACATCCATTAACATTTACCTTTTCCTTCCCATAGAAAGTACTCCTGGATCAGTGCTTCTTTGTTCTCTTTGTGTCTCTGCTCTGTTCTCTCTAACCCCCAGTCGGTCGTGGCAGATGGCCGCTCACACTGGTTCTGGTTCTGGTTCTGCTGGAGGTTTCTTCCTGTTAAAAGGGAGTTTTTCCTCTCCACTGTCGCTACATGCATGCTCAGTATGAGGGATTGCTGCAAAGTCAACACCAGTGACTGTCCACTGTCTCTACATGTTCATCCAGGCGGAGTGAATGCTGCAAGTCACTGACTGGATGCAATCTGCTGGGTTTCCTTAGAAAGAAAAACTTTTTATCCAATTTGAATAAATAACTAACTCTGACTGCACTGTTCAATGGTTAGGATTAATTGGAATGTATGTACCTGACTTTTGTGAAGTACCTTGAGACAACATGTGTTGTGAATTGTACTCATACTTGTCTCGTACTCGTACTCGTACTTGTCGTCTTCCGCTTATCCGGAACCGGGTCGCGGGGGCAGCAGACTGAGCAGAGACACCCAGACGTCCCTCTCCCCAGACACCTCCACCAGCTCCTCCGGGGGGAGCCCAAGGTGTTCCCAGGCCAGCCGAGAGACATAGTCCCTCCAGCGTGTCCTGGGCCGTCCCCTGGGCCTCCTCCCGGTGGGATGTGCCTGGAACACCTCCCGAGGAAGGCGTCCAGGAGGCATCCGGTATAGATGCCCGAGCCACCTCAACTGGCTCCTCTCGATGTGGAGGAGCAGCGGCTCTACTCCGAGCCCCTCCCGAATGGCCGAGCTCCTCACCCTATCTCTAAGGGAGTGCCCGGCCACCCTACGGAGGAAGCTCATTTCAGCCGGTTGTATCAGGGATCTCGTTCTTTCGGTCATGACCCAAAGTTCATGGCCGTAGGTTTGGGTAGGAACGTAGACCGACCGGTAAATTGAGAGCTTCGCTTTTCGGCTCAGCTCTCTCTTCACCACAACATGTGTTGTGAATTGGCGCTATATTAATTAACCTTAATAAATTGAAAAATGAAAGATGCTTTTTAGTTACCTGGACACTGTTTCTGATGATCCCCACTCTGTTGTCCATGTTCTTCTGTCTTTCAAACGCCACAGAGTTCTGCAACGACTGCTCCAGCGCACCCTGTTCAAAAGTGTTGCTCTCTTCATTATTTGGCATGTCTTCATTTTTTGGTGCCAAAAACATGTAAGTCTTGATAAAACTAGTATAAATGCATCAAGAAAATGTTTTGTTGACTATAAGTAGAAAACTTTTCACACCTCTCTGCAACCATGCAGGGATACATAAAACCAGTTTGCTGGATCACAAGAGGAACATCAACAGGATCTGGTGGATTTCTCACACGTTCAACTCAACTCCAGTAATTATAAAGGATAAGCTCCTAGAAATCATAATCTCATCAAAATACACAAATAGGTAAAAATCTAACAGCTAGTTTGTGGTTATTGCAACGTTTAATGGGTGCTGAAAATGATTGGTTTCTGACATCATTTATTGGGAATAAAGAGAAGATGATGGGAGAGTGGGAGAGTACAATACACAGCAGTGTCTTCCTCTCTGGTTAACAAGCAGCAAATAAATAAAGAAGCAGAGGGGCTTTCCCATCCAGGCAGATGTGACAAACCTGTTCCTGTGTGCAGGTACTGGACAGGATCCGCCGCTCCTCCCTGAGGCACGTGGAGATAACTCTGGCCATGGCTGTAGGATTGGTCGTGTATTTCCGCTGGAGCCACATTCAGACACAAAAACAGTAGTTTCAAGTTAGAACACAATGTATAAACGTATACAAAGCAGCTGAGGAAGTTATTTACCCATTTAAATCTGAAGTGTTGGAGCAGGGACACAGATAAAACCATTGCTCCAGAGAGGCTGCTTCTCTTGGAAAGTAGAAATAACCGACTTTGTGATGGCTAAGAAAAAGTTTCTCCAAAGAAGAACTTCTTCTGTTTTACTATAATGATTCCATTCACGGTTAAGTTTAACCAGTCCAAAAGCTTCCCTTGGACTGGATAACTGCCCAAAAATGGCATAAATCTGACAAAATATTGGCTAAACTGCATTTATTTTTAGGGGAAGGCACTGAAAAGGATGAAGAGCAAAAAGGCAGTTGGTCCTGATGATATATCTTGCGTGTCTAGGAGAGACAGCAATAGAGCTTATGATTAGCCTGTTTGATGTTCGCCTGTTTGGTGAGATCCTAGAGAGCGAGAAGGTGCCTGAGGAATGGAGGAGAAATGTGCTGGTACCAATTTTCCAGAACAATTGAAATGCGTGCAACTAATAAAGTTGTTATAGGAAAGTGCAGCGGAAGCTAGACTGAGGTCAGCAGCGAGCATCTGTGAGCAGCAGTATGGCTTCATGCCAAGAAAAAGTTCTACAGGTCCAAAATTTGCTTTGAGGATGTTGGTAGAAAAGTCAGAAAAGTTTGGTGTTGTGTTTTTGTAGATCTAGAGAAAGCATATGAGGGTGCCGAGAGAGGAGCTGTGGTATTGTGTAAGGAGGTCTGGAGTAGCAAAGAAGAATGTTAGCGTGGAGCTGGAAATGTATGAGAGCCGTAAGACAGTGGTGAGTGTGCTGTAGGTGTCGCAGAGGACTTCAAGATAGAAGTGGGTGTGTGTCAAGGATTGGCTCTGACCCCCCATTGTTTGCTGTGGTGATGGACAGGTTGACGGATGAGGTTAGACAGGAACCACCATGGACTATGATGTTTGCAGATGACATTGTGATCTGGGTGAGAGCAGGGATCAGGTAGTGGAAAATCTAGAAAGGTGGAGGATTGCCCTGGAAAGCAAAGGAATGAAGATTAACTGGAGCAAGACAGAATACATGTGTGTAAATGAGAGGGACCCAAGTGGAGTCGTGAGGTTACAGAGACATGAGATGGCAATTCAATTAAATTCAAAAATACTAAATCTTGTTGTAGCTCATATCATCCAAGGTTTCTTCAGAGCCATTGTAGATGCTGATGGCTGTGGGCAGGAAGGATCTCCTGTAGCGGTCTGTCTTATAGCAGATCTGAAGACACTCCATTGTTGTACAACAGTCTGATGAAGAAGATGCTCAGAGTTCTCCATAATGTTCTTCATTTTATGAAGAATCCTTCTTTGTAGAATGATTTCCAGAGGTTCCCCGAACAGAACCAGTCTTCTTTATCAGCTTGTTGAGCTTTTTTAAGTCCCTGGCTCTGATGCTGCTACCCCAGCAGATGATGGCAGAAGAGATCAGACTCTCCACACCAGACTTATAAAAGATCTGCAGCATCTTGCTGGAAACACTGAAGGATCTAAGCTTCCTCTAGAAGTTCAGTCTGCTCTGTCCCTTCTTATAGATGACTTCACAGTTGCATCTCCACTCCAGTCTGTTGTCCAGGTGAACACCGAGGTATTTATACTCCTCCACCACCTCCACCTCTTCTCCCATGATGGAAATAGTTTTTGACCTATTCCTGTTTCTCTTCAAATCTACAATCATCTCCTTTGTTTTATTCACGTTCAAGATGAGATGATTGTTTCCACACCATGCCACAAAGTGTCCACCAGCTCCCTGTACTCATCTTCTTGTCCATCTCTGATCCACCCCACAACTGCAGAATCATCTGAGTATTTCTGCAGATGACAGGAGTCTGTCTGGTCCTGGAGGTCTGAGGTGTACAGAGTGAAGAGGAATGGTGAGAGTACCGTCCCCTGAGGTGCTTCTGTGCTGCTGACTACCTGGTTAGACACACAACCTTCAGTCTCACAGACTGTGGTCTGTTGGTCAGGTAGTCTTTGGTCCAGGAGATTGTTGAGGCCTCCACCTGAGTCTTCTGGAGTTTCTGACAAAGCAAATCAGGTTGAATTGTGTTAAATGTTCTGGAGAAATCAAAGAACATGAACCTCACAGTCCTGCTGGCTTTGTCCAGATGACAGTGGGTTTGATGAAGCAGGTGTTTGATGGCATCTTTAACTCCAACTCCACAGCGATAAGCAAACTGAAGGAGGTCCTGATAGTTTATCGTTTGCTTACTCAGGTGGGCCAACAGGAGTCTCTCTAGGACCTTCATGATGTGGGATGTCAGGGCAACAGGTCTATAGTCATTGAGGACTGATGGGTGAGTTTTCTTTGGTACCGGAACAAGACAGGAGGTCTTCCATAACACTGGAACCTTCATCTGGGCCAGCCTATGGTTGAAGAGGTACTGCAGAATCCCACAGAGCTGCTCTGAACAGGCCTTCAGGAATCTAGGGCTGACATGATCTGGACCTGCACCCTTGTTCCGGTTCAGTCTTTCCGGTTGTTTCTTCTTCACCTGTGTGTCTCAAGACACCTGTGTGTCTTGAGACACACAGGTGGAGGGAGGCAAATGGAGCATCAGCATCTTCTGATTTGGTTGAAGGCAAACATGTAGAAGCAGAAGGGTCCACGGCTGAGGTGGAAGGTAAAACATCTGAGTTGTGGCAGGAAAGCTCTGGGTCAAAGGAAGATGGGATGTCTGTTTAGCTGTGAGCAGGAGAGGAGGATGCTGAGCTTGTTTCTGAACTGAACCTATTGAAGAATGTGGTCAGGTCACTGGCTCTGTCCAATCCTCCATTGGTCTGATCATCCTTCTGCTTGAAGCCTGTGATCTTCTTCATCCCTGACCACACATCTCTGATATTGTTCTGCTGGAGCTGCTCTCCAGCTTCTTCTTGTACACCTCCTTGCTGTCTCTTATCTTGACTTTAAGTAGCTTCTGTATACTCCTCAATAATTGCCTGTCTCCCTTCTGAAGGCTAGTTTTTCTTGTTAAGGAGGTCCTTCAGGTCACTGGTGATTCAGGGTTTGTTATTGGGGAAGCATCTCAGCGTTCTGGTGGGGATGGTGTTATCCACACAGAAGTTTATATAGTCGGTTACAGACTCAGTCATGGCATTGATGCCCTCTCCATGTGGCTGGCTCAGTGTGTCCCAGTCTGTAGTCTCAAAGCAACCTCACAGGGCTTCTTCAGCTTCCTGCAACCATCTTCTCACAGTCGTCTTTATTACAGGTTGCCTCTGAACAAGGGGCTTATATTTCGAGCAGAGAAAAACAAGATTGTGATGTGATTTGTCTAGAGGAGGTCTTGCTTTTGAGATGTATGAGTCCTTGACATTTACATAAAACAAATCCAATGTTTTGTTTTCTCTGGTAGAGCAGCTGACAAACTGTTGAAACATTGGAAGTGTAGCAGAGAGTAAAGCATGGTTAAAATCACCAGATTTGGCCACAAACACATTGGGGGTTTGTGTCTGTGTCTGTATGGGGTTCCATTAATGCCAAAAATATGTATACGTGTTTATGTAAATGTTTATGTGTCTATGCAAATAGAAAAGCGTTAATTTCATAATTGTCAGTAATGGTTGCAAAATGTTTGTAATTTGTGAGATGAGCAGTTTTGATTGTGGATTTTTTTTTTTTTAAGGAACATATTCTTACAATGAAGCCTATAGTGACTTTCCCCAACTGTTTTTATTTTATTCCAGTGTGGGGTTGCAGAAGTACAGATATGGTAGATATGGTGTCACCTCCATATTGAAGATCTCTGTTGGGTTTATTGGCGGGGGGTTGGGACTAACATAAGCACCCAACATATACACTTAACATATACACTTAACACAGACATAAGCACCCAATATACACACTTAACATAAGCAACTAACATATACAGCTTACATAGACACAAGTGGCTGATGCTGGTCTTTCAAGGAGGGGAAGCTCAATTTCAAGATCGCTGATTCGCTGATTCGCTTTCAATCAAAAAGGGATTCAGCCTCAGACAGATCATCCAATCATCATGCAGAAGCTGAGCGTCCTGGCCAGCCGAGGCCAGCCCACTGCCCCATAGACCCCCAGAGACGCTGAGCGTCCGATGGGCGGGACAAAGCCCAGCATTTTTGCTTCGCTATTGAACTCACTGTTTAAAGCACTGTGAGGCTGCAGGAATGAGTGAAAGGAAAGCCGCGTCGTTACCAGTGATAAGAAGCTGATTCTGAACAAAAGTTGAGCGCATTGTAGCGCATATTTAGTCAATGACATGTACACACAACAGTATATATTTGATCACTTATTTTTTGACATTTTAGGGGAAGCTGAGCTTCTCTTGCAGTCTTAGAGCAATCGCCACTGATAGACACATAGACATGTTGTGGCTGCCATCAGTGGCAGTTATGCATTTTTGGTCAGTTTCATAGTTTTAAAATAAATAGGTTAAAGTAAAATGATTCAGGTTTATTCATATCTGAGTGTAATATTGTTGTAAAATGCATTTTTAAGGGTTGCATGAATGTTTCAGGGTGGAACCAATGTACTTTGTTGTTGGGTTTGGATTGATTTTTTGGTTGCACGCCATGCTCAGTAGAGAGCAGCATGTTTCTTTTTTGGATAAGACAGAGAGACTTGAGGAAGACTTGAGGAAGTTTCGTGCAGTGAAGGTGTAAAGAAGATGTACTCTGTGAGGTGTTTTGTTGACCCCTTCGGGTTGGTGTGGCCAATGAGGTACAGAATGTGGATATTTTTTTCTCACGGCATCGTTGATGACAAAGTGTCTGATTAAATGCCAGTAAATATCAAGAACGCCTTGTGTCCGTTTATCCACTTGGAGGGAGTCACACGTGCATAGACACATAAAGATATTTTTGGCACTAATGGAACCCCATATCGCACTGCGCGTTTCCCCATGTAGGGAACAGATGCGCTCTGCTCTGGCAGCTTGAAGCTCGCAGGGTTGTTGTGCTGCGTCATTATGAATGATGTTTTTCCTGCTGCTATGTTCTCCTCCTGCTTTTCTAGATTGTTAGTTTGTGAAGCTGTGTCGAAAATATTTACAGCACCAGGTTTTGTCATCTCAGCCTCCGCCCTGACGAGATTATTTATCCTCCCTGTTCAGGTGCGCCGGGCGCCTCTGAGTGCGTATTTACGCATGCCGAAGGCCGGGTTTGAAGTTGTTTTGCGAGCAGATGCTTTATGTTTGTGGTCCGGATCGACCCAGTGAGGCAAAGACTACTCTTCTTCACCTTTAACACACTAGCCTTAAGTTTCACATTTCAATAGCCTTAAAAGACGAAGCCTTTACTAAATAGGACGTTGTTAACATACTAACCCCAGATTCAATAAGAATAGGCACAGCCCTTTAAGGTCTGGGCTTCACTGGTTCCTAAAGGCTGAAGAAAAACAGCTATTTGGGAACCGTTTGTCCGGTCTCAACGTCATTTATACTCAGTGAGACCCAGCAGGCAGGTAGCATAGGTGTCAAAATATAATAATACAATTTTTAAATCTTTGTGTCTCTTTGTGGTGTGCCGGGGCGACCGTGGCAGGGGTCCGGGTTGCTGGTTCGAGCCCCCGCTATGTTATATTGTCCACTGATGGTGGTCAGAGGGCTCGGTGGTGCCTGTGTATGGCAGCCTCCCCTCAGTCAGCTGTGGCTGCAACGGTAGCTCACCACTGTCAGTGTGTGGATGGGTGGATGACTGAATGAACTGTGAAGCGCTTTGGGGTACAGGCCATTTACCATTTACCATTTGAGTAGATATGCAGGTGATATCCAAAAATTATTAATATTCATAACATAGAGGCCCACTCTGTCATTTTGGGTTAAAAACCAAACAACAGTAGAATAATTTATGTGTTTTCTTCCCATATCAGTCTAATGTTGTCCTGACTCTCTTAAACTTCACCTGTAAGATGAAAAAGTTAATGACTGACAGCAAAGTTTAAGAACTGCGAAAGAAAAGGTCATGACCCAGAGACAGTTACTGCCCAACTTCCTCTTATAAACAGACGTATTTAATCAAAAGTCTTTAGCTCTTACAAGGTTTCTAGTGTCTTGAACTTTAGATTCTTTAGTTACCAAAATCTAATTGTGTTTCTTCGAATTAGCTACATATACATTTAAGAGACTGAATGTTAAAATAAAACTTTCTTTTTTTTTACAAATTAGGTATGCACATATTTAGCAGCCACAAACTTTCCCTTAGAGATAATCTCAACACTACAACAATGCTTCTGCTTGACATTTCCAGGCCCAAGCGTGGTGTTGGTTTGTGCATCTGGCCATTCAGAAAAGCCCAGAGAAATGTGGCGAGAGGGAAATTTCACCCTCACCCACAGGAGTGACTAAGTTATCATCACCACCCTTAGCGGAAAGTCAAAGGATCATATGCACACCCACTCTTTTAGTAGAGGAACATCACTACCATCGCCAGTGATGCACTCAAGTTGAGTTTGTTTTTGTGCTTCCAGTATCTCCAAATGACAAGTTTACTTCCCTTCTTGGTTCTGAGGTTTTACTCTTACTGCTCTGCTGTTTAAGTAACAGATGCAACTTTTGGCAAAAGCAAAAGAGATAATTTTAAACAAGACGGAGTTAAAGTAAAAGTGTTTTTGTCCTTCTTATGTGTTGCATGGATCTAGAGAGACACATAATAGCAGCAGTAAACCACAAACACCCTAGAGTTCTGCTCAGGAGTATCTGCTTCCTCTCTGACATGTTTACTTCGACAAAAACAATCAGATAACACAGGAAACAGTGGTATGAGCCTCACAGGCTTGTTCTGCAATGAATTTCTTTTCAAGAACAAAATATATGAAATCATGTTTCAGTTGGTGCATCCTTAACCAAACATTCTGCAGAACTACTCAACCAACAACACTGTCAGCTACAAATTACCTGAAATAAGGGAAAAAATTAAAGCTATGCCAGAGGTGACAATATTAGAACATGAAACCAGCCACACATCAAAGCTTATTTCAAGTGAACATGAACTAGATTTTACTTCCTTTTAACTTCTAGCAAGCTCGCACCTTCCAAGTACTTCTGCTTATTGTCAGTGCGGACAGGACCTCATTTTAGTTTGAATGGCACAAGTCCTGTTCGACTGTACACAAAATGCAGAAAGTTTTCAATAGGAATAAACTGGTTTCTGTACGGGTGACTAAATGTTTCATCGTGATGCTTATGAAAGTAACGAGAAACATTTTCCTACAGACGATAACAGATTACTGTAAATCCTGACAGAATTCTTTAAAAGTTGGAAAACTAAAGAATAAAAAAACTTAAAAATTTATACAAATGATTCCATTGAAAACTTTCAATTGTTCATCCTTTTTCATTTGTAATTATCAACAAAGTTGAGTTTTAGGTTAGATTTAAAGAAGGTTTAAGGTTGGATATTGGACATTTGTGCTCCTTGGATTCAGCGGGGTCTTCCTCCCGTTTGACCCAATGCAGACGGTCTGATTATGGACAGCTGCTCTCTGTCTGCTCCCTCTGTTGCTGAAGCTCATCTGCTTCCAGGTTCTAAGTGTTAAGCTATCTGTGTTAACAAGAAAATAAACAGGCGTACCTAATTAACTGGCCATAGTATAGAGTATAGACTATATAAAGCATAGACATACAGTATAGACTTGTTGACTTATAGCTTAGCAGCTAAGGTTATATTTTCAGCAACTCATTTGGTTTAATGAAAGGTATGAAAGGTTTTAAAGTTATATCCTCAAAACAAACTGATAAAGTTTCTGTGTACTCAGGTGATGCATTCTGTCTTGGCTGGTGAATATTATGTGGATTTATTTATATTCCTATTACCATTTTACATATGACCTTTTTATTGTTCATTTGGAAACATTTCCAACAAAAGCTCGCCACTTAAAATCAAACACAAAATCAAAAATTTATAATTACTAAAACATCCTGTAAAAACAGTCTATATTAGTCCAAAACTGGCAAATTTAATGTTTCATATCTTCCTTATTGGTTGTGTTATCCAAATGTTGAGGCAGCTAAACACTTCTGTTATCAATGATTTTTAAGCAGTTAAGACATCTAGAGAATAAATGTGCCTTGGCAGTTTCAACAGGTTTCAAATTCACAATATTTAGCTGTGAAGAAAAGAAAGAAAGGGAATAAAAAACGATCTTTGTAGGTCAGACCTCGTCCTTTAGAGAGCACCAAAAACTGTCCTAATCAGTATCACTGCCCCCCTTCAAGTTGCTGAGTGTGGCCTCATAAGAGGCTGATTTTATCCAGTCATTGAACTCAGACAGATCTTCCGAGGTCTTAAGATGATCCTGGATGCTGTCTCAAGACCAACCGTAACCAGTGAAAGAAATCCTTCTGAAATGTTCCTCATTTGGGACCCGAGGGACTTCTAAACCAGACCAGTCCCTCGAAACCTCCAAGACTTTGGTCCAGGAGCAACTAGTTCCCAAAAACAGTATAATTATGTCCCCACTTTTTTTTACAATTCCAGCACAAATTATTTGTCATTAATTTCATTCTACGCAATCTGGTAAGAGTAAATTATCTATGCAGCACCTTGTACTGTTTAAATTTTTTCTGTTCTCCTGCACATATTTGCCACCATCTGATAGAACATCTAACCATTTTCCATTAGGGTACTCTATTCTCAGATCTCTCTGCCAAACAAGTTTAATGTTTGATGAGTCACCATTAAAACTATAATTTAAACATTTGCTCTCCCTTCCAATCCAAATCCACTAATTAAATCCATGTAGGACCTAAATGCTTCATCTTTATACAAATCACCAATAATGCCACAGGAACTTGCTTTACCAGTACGTACAGCAGGGTTGCTCCAGAGAGACGCATAGCTGGTGTCAAAGCTTTAACACTTTAACATCTTTCACCAAACCTTGTAAGAGTGAACAAGAACCAGGTTTGATGCATCAATCTTTTGAGACAGGATGTGTTTTGGGTCAAACGGTGAACAAATATCAGTTTCAATGTTTGATCATTCTTGCCTATCCTCAAATTCCTCCCACTGTTTAACAAATTTAGCCAGTTCAAGTGACAAACAGTAAAACTTCAGGTCTGGAGGTCCTAAACTGTCTTTTCTCCAGGGGCATACAATTAATCGGATTTTATTCTTGCTTATTTACTTCCTCATAAGAAATATTTAACCAGACTTTCATACGTTTTAAAAATATCTAACAGAATTGTAACTAGCAACATCATAACCACATAGTTAAACAGAGGGGCTGAGAATATTTCGATGATACCAATCTTGCCTCACAATGTTAGTTTAATCTTTTCCCATTTTTACAAATTGGTTTAAATTTGACAAAGAAGATTAAATTTAATAAAGGTAATTCTTCCAAATCCTGACTGAGTCTAATCCCCAAATATTTTATACATATTTTTCTACCATAAACTGATAACAAGGAGCGGATAAGGGCAAGTTGCAGTTTATTTTGTAGCCTGAAACCTTTGAATTGGCCTTTATAGTGTCCATCAGATGTGGCAAGGATGTAAGTGGATCAGTGCTCAGGACTAAAATATCAACCCGTAAAGAAGTAGTTTATGTTCTGTTGACCCATAAGTAATTGCCTTATTCTCTCTATTGCTCACTGCTAAAGTTTCTATAAAAACAATGAACAACAAAGGGCTGAGAGAACAACCCTGATGAGTCCCGAAAAAAGGAGAAATAATTCCATCAGTTATGACTGCAGCCTTTGGTTTTTTGTACAATATTTTAATCCATTTAGTAAAATGTGATCTAAATTCAAAGTTTGATAAAGGCGAGAAAAGAAAGTCTCGTTCAGTCTCATCAAACGCCTTCTCTGCATCCAAGGAAATGGCAGCTACAGACTCATCTTCTAACGGGCTCAGCCACATCAAGTTCAACAGTTTTCTAATGTTGTCAGAGGAACAACGGTTCTTCATAAAACCTGTCTGATTTTGATACTGGAGAGGACTTGTGAGCATAAAGCCAGGACCTTAGTTAATATTTTATAATCCAAACTCAGTGAGCTGATTGGCCTATAAATTGATGGCTCCCTACTATGCCTATTTGGTTTTGGGATCAAAGATATCAATGTTTCATTAAACGTAGGAGGAAACTGTCCCCTTTCAAAAGTCTCTTGAAAGACTTCTTGTAAAACTGGGGCAAGAATGTGTATACACGCTATATAATATTCTGCAGGAATACCGTCATAACCAGGGGACTTCCCCGCCTTCATCACTGAAACTGCCGTTCTAGTTTCCACCTCTGTAACTGGTGCCTCTAACCACTTCACCTGTTCCTGAAGCCAGCTAGGTAGACTGAGTTTAGAGAAGAAGAGTTCGCTCTCTCTCTGGTTTGTCTCGTTAGACACTGTGGATGTGTATAATGTACTGTAATATTGTTAAAACACATTATTTGTGTCTATTAACTTGTCTATCTAACACCTTCCCTCTTTTCCCTTCCTTCATAAAAAAGCAGTTTTTAACCTAAACAAGGAATATTCCACTTTTTTAATATAAATTTCATTTAACTGAAATTATAGTCCACAAATGTCTCGATAAAGCAACTCATCATATTTTCCTGCCAGATTATTTTATTTTAACCGTATTTTCCTTAGTTTACCCCTCACATAAGCCTTAGAAGCTCCCCAACATGCTTACTGCTACTAATATTACTTTCATGAAAGTGCTTTAAATCCTCCCCCCTCAAAGGATCTTTCATCTTGGAAAAGTGAGACATTAATTCTCCACCTTGAACCTCCAGTATTTCTCAGTCCTAGTTTTATACAGAGTTCAATAGCTGCATGGTCCGTACGCACAACTATTTTTATATCACAACTTTTCACATTATGTAACAAGAGACAAGAGATTTTGAGATATGAGTGCATCCAGCCGAAATAAAAGACATTTACATGGAAAAGGAACATTTTCATTGTCTAGACAATCAAATGCAAAAAGGAACAAAACAAAAAAACCCAGAAAACTTAAAAGCCCACCCTATAAGCGCTGCCTAATGCAGCTAAGGAAAAAAACAGATATCAGATCCGTGGAACGCAGCTCTGCTACTCTTGGCTCCTCTTTGCTCCTCTCATGATGACAGGTGATGGCCTTCGCTCCTTTAAACCCCATCACCTAGCATCAATCAGCATCTTTCAAACACGGTTTGAAAGTGTTACATCACTGCCGACAGTCTCTTTCAGCCTAATAACTTTGACATTCTTTGTCTTACTGTAGTTCGAGATCTTGAAAGCAATTGCCACACAGCATCGACCCGCTTACTTCTCTCACCGTCTGCGGCCTGCAGCAGCTCAGAGGTGTCCTTCAGGTGGGAGATACGTGTCTCAGCCTCTGTCAACCTTTCCTACATTACAACCACTGCTGTATTCAAAGAAGACATTGTCTGCTTGATTGTGGAAACGTCCACAGCTACGTTCAAATTATAAAGAGTTTCATCATGTTCTACTGCTGCAAGCAGCCATGCGGCCGTTCCCTTAGACTGTTTTAAGGCGGCCATTCCAGGATTAAGCAACTTATTTTCTTGTCAGGAAAGCCCACGACCCTTTAACATAGCCTAACTAAAGGGGAACACCATTAAACAGAAGCCCCACATTTAAAATAACTAGTAAAACAACATGTCAAAAGAAGGAGAGTTCCTCCATGCGAACCCAGGACCTTCTTGCTGCAAGGCAACAGTGCTGCCAACTGCACCATCATGCAGCCATACTGTCTGAATCTAAACTTGTCAAAAAGTTAGATGTCAGCTCAAAGGTCAAGGAAGCAATGTTTAAAATCAATTTCATTCATTTATTGTGCACATCCTCTGTCTATTTTCACAAGCACAAATCTTACTAACCTGGTTACCAAAACTTGAAGCACCTTTTATTCCAAACGTTTTAGACTTTAGATTTAAACTTGTTTTAAGTCATCAGAAAATGGATTGTAAAAATGCTAATTTTCATTTATTACTTTTAAAGGAAACTAAAAAAGCCTAGAAGCGTGATGTTCCTGCAAAACAACACATAACTGAATACCTGAGTGTCACAGTCTGCCCTCTGCCTGCCTGCTGCTAACTTTCCCTCACCTCCAAGAGGCGCTGGAGCTGCTGATCAGAGGTTTGACAGGTGCACATCGTTGCCTCATCAGCTGGAGGACTTTATGAGGGTGGCTCCGCCGGCTTCAGCGCCTGAGTGTTTTGCCTACTGTGGTAGTGTTCACCTGGCCAGTCTTTTTCTGAAATTTGGATATTTTTCTGTAAGCCTTGACTAACCGCCTGTTTTTTCTTTCCTTCGCCTTAGACCATCTAGCCGAGCCACTGGAGTGGGTTTTCTGTGGATCGTTTTTGTTTTTTGGGCCTGGCTGCCACCCCCGTGAGTCCCCAGACTTTTTGAAGGCAACCTGCCTAACCACCTCTCCACTAGGACCAGCAGAGCGCTCCAGTCGAACCAGTGCAGGTTCATTCCAGACTCGCACCTGTCTCTCCCCCTCCCGGCGGATCGATCGCCCTGAACTTCAGACGACCAGCCTGCTTGCTCTCCCACTTTCCTGAACCGAGTAAATAAACATCTTGAAATACGCTTCTCTGTCTGAGTGTTCTCTGTATGTGGGTCAAGTCGGCCTTAAAAACAATGACACTGAGGTTCATGGTGAAAGCTGTTTAATCTAAAATCATAAAACCAAAGCAGACATTGTTTGTAGATTTTACCTGTAGCTGCTGCTGAATAATTTTCATGTTGTGTCTCTGCAGGAAATTCTGCTCCTGCAAGCGGACCTTCTCTAGCTGGGTCTGCAGGTTGGTGAACATAACCGAAGCCATTGACTCATCGTTGACAGCTGATTCCCTGAAAACAAACGGCGTGCCTTATTTCACTGAATAACAAGAACAGCAACATGTGTTCCACAATGCTTAATAAAAGCTTTATATGATAAAGAGATTTTGTGTGATAACTTCAATCTTGTTGCATATTGAACATCTTGGAATGACTGGAAACTGACATCAGAGCTGCAAAAGTCCAACTTCTAATTGACAAAAGCCATAACTACCATCCCAATGTCGGTGGGAAGTCGATGTCCTTGGGGTTTGAGAGAAACTGCTGTGCTGTATGAGTAGGGTGTTGCACTGAACTATGTGAGGGTGGAGCAGTATATGTAGAATAACAGTGAGACAGTGGTGAGGAGTGATGGGGTTCAATATGGGGGTGGGGTTACAAAAGTGTACATGGGTTTGGCTTTAAATGACTATTAATACGTACCAAATGCAATTATTTACAAATTTGTCATTTTGATTCAATCCTGAATTGAATTCAACATTACCTAGTTGGGGCACCACCTGATTATCAGAAATTAATGGCCAAATAAATAACCTTTAAGCAGGTGTTAAGCATTAAGCCCACATTTCTGTATCCAAAATGTTTTTTATTGGTCTGATGTAATACTCTATTCTTAAATGTTGTGTTTTCATTGGCTGAAGGCAGGAAATGATCATTAACAGAAATAAAGGCTCAAAAACATCAGTTTGTGTAAAAATAATATATATAATACATTGAATGGGCCGTTCTCCTGACTGATATCTTTTCACAGAGATTATTTTTGTTCTCTGTAAACTCCCTGCAAACTATGGCTTTAGCTTAAAGATGAAAGAAGGTAAATATCAGGGAAATCCAACAAGCACAGCTGAACTTTTAGGTTAAGCTGATTCCTTAGTGGTGCACAGATGTGAACTGAACAAGACTCAATCATTTAGGTTTAGATTAAATGTGTTATAGCAGCTGCTGAGGCATATCACCCATAGACTGCAGTAAACAGACAGGAAATGATGTAGACGAGGTTGTAAACAAAGCTTCAGGAAGTAAATCAACTACCATAACAGTGAACCATCTTAATTTTGCTTTTGCAGCCTGCTTTACTTTATTTTGATGAGAAATCAGTTCCTAAAACAATGCATTTCTTCTCTAAAGTGTTAGAGTCTGTTCTGCCTCTCAATAAGCCTCCAAAGATGAGCCCTGACGTCGACTCGAGGCTTCTGCAGGTAGTCCTGATACTGAGATCTGCTTCGTATTCATGAAAAGCTGCCTGGTGAAACTTAGAAAGACTAGATTTCATTAAATCCCCCTGAAACAAGAGGTCCTCAAATATCTACAAGGGCTGAAACATCAAAATGAAAGCTTGAATCAGTTTTACATGATGTGAATGTTTTTCATATTATTTAATTATATACTTGGTGATCGAATCCAGGCCAAATCACTGCTGCAGACATAAATCAGTTGGTTTGTTTCTTATCTTGAGGCTTGCAATCAGAAGGTTGTGGGTTCGATTCCAGCTTCCTCCTGCCATATGTCAATGTGCCCCTGGGCAAGGCACTTAACCTCAAGTTGCCTGCCGATCTGTGTATCGGTGTATGAATGTGTGAGCGTTAGTGAGTGCGATTGGGTGACTGTGGCTCTAGTGTAAAGTGCTTTGAGCGGTCTGTATGACTGGAAAAGCGCTATATAAGTTCAGTCCATTTACCATTTATCTTGGGACATGTGTTCATCTTGTTTTTTATTAGCAGTATTTTAATTCAACTTAGTTGCATTTGTTAAAGTAATATAAGCTAAAATTGAAATTAGACTGGGTTTTCTGACACCATTAGAACAATTTAGTTCAGTTTTATTTATTATTAATCTTATGTTGTGTCATTCAAACAGTCTGAGGAAGACGTGGCATCTTCTTCAGATCAACAGTGTCTTTAAGAAAAAGAAACACATTGACTCGACACCTGAGACATCCACCATCCTTCAGTTAAAATCCTACTTTCTGTCTGTCAAGCTTTTTTATCTTCTGTGTTTTTGAGATTTAACTAAAGAAATGGAAAGAGCCTATGGCTGTCATTGGCTGCAGGTAACAAAGTGTTCAGACCACACTCAAGATGGACCGGGCAGAGCTTCTTCCAGGCCACCTACTGAGGATCTTTTTAACTGTGTAAAAAGATTCATTGTTAAAATGTTTGGAACAATGTAGCTTCTTGCAGTTTTCAAAGCTGAAATATTAAAAATTGTTAAAATGTGTTTTACAATTTAGGTTTTTAAATAGTTTTACTGAGACACTGTTGGTAAATTCAATAAAATATGTGTGAATATTCTGAAGAGAAAATATTATTTTTGCAAAGAACTGAATTAATTTCTTGTTGGGATCTCACTGTGTTGGGAATACCAAAGTGAGGAAATGGATGTATTTGTGTTTTCCAGAAAAATTCGTTGACCTGCTGATGCTGTTGCTGACGTCCAACTGTGTGACCTTATCTCTGTGTTTATTTGCATGTAGAGCCCATTCAGAAGGTCTTACCACAGATTTCACTCTCAGGTCTAAACAGCCGCACTTAAAGCTGTCCATTTGTACCAGACTTTGCTGATTCCCAGTCTGAACCGGGCCAAAGGATCCGATTTGAGGTGGATTCTTTGTGACTTAGAGGTCAGGGTTAAGTGGCTCACCAAATGAAGAAAAAGGATTGTTTAAAGGAGTGAAAAAGCAGCAAAAATCCAAAGAAGTTGGAGCCGACTCAGAACTTTTTCAGGATACTGTAAAATATCTGTTACTGTGTCTGAAGAGCTGTGATCTGTTAAACAGCAGCAGGAGAAGTTAAAGCCTGGCTTGTTTCCACATAATTACAGGATCATATCAACCAGGACTCACCATGAATCACATGACTGCAAGCAGGCTAAGATTACCAGGATTTCAGCACTTTGGAAGCTATTTGTTGTGCATAAAGTTAGGCTGGCCTCAAGTCTTTTCCACAGTACTCTACGTGTAAATATTTTCAAAGTAAAAGAACAAATTTAGGCTTTAAAACTCTCCAGGTGCCAGTCCTCCCCAATTACTGTGATGTTTGTTGCACATAGTCTGGTTTTTAATTATTGGCCAAGACAACATTAAGGTCAAACACTGTTTTTGTTTCTTTTATCTTGGTTCTGTTCGGGTTTTTTTCTCAATCAAACACAGCCAACATGCTGCCATGGTCCAGTCCAAGGACTGGACTGAGAAGTACTGAACCAGCAGCAGAGGTCCAAAGAAAAAGCTTTGAAAGGCTTTCAGAAACATTACAAGGTTAAAGGATCACAGGAAGATGAGGCTGCGTGGAAATAAAATATTAAGAAGAATGAAGAATAACTTGAGACTACTTGGGTTTTTAAAAATATATTGAGATAAACCTGGAAATTTTGATTAAATACCCAGCCTGACGACAACAATAATAATATAATAATGTTTCCAAGCGGCAAAACTAGATGTGTGTTTCTGGTTTTAATGCAGAGAAACCAGCAGTGTGGGAACCATTAAGGAGACCCATCCAAGCCCTCACCGAGCCGGACTCACCAGTCCTGAGACTCGATCCAGCCAGCCAGGCCCTGTCGGATGTCCATGGGGAAGTTATCATCGTACAGGTAGTCCACCTGCTCCAGGAGCCTCATCTCCAGCTGCTGAATCTGCTTCCACTGGCTCATTCTGCTGGGAGGCACTGGTTTGTTCTCCAACATAAAATACTCTCCAAACTGCGTTAGGATAAGAAGTCCTGGTTCTGGAATGGTTCTGTCTCTTCAGCTGCTGCTGGAGGCGTCAGAGCGCAGTTTTCCCGTCAGTCCCTGCCACCATGTGCGCCTGTTTGTGTCGCTGACTTTCAGTTTTACAGTGAGCTGAGTTCAGAAAGAGAGCTCATTTACTGGCTGCCTCAGATCACCAGGAAACCACCACTTCCCCCGCCACCCAGCAGCAGCAGCAGTCACACCTTTCATTCTAACTCGAGTTGACACAGTTTTCACTGAACTATTCAAACTTCGACTAAAAACAACAGCTTATTTTTATTTAACGGTTTTAGCAGCAATAAAAAGCAGGGATATTTATAAAGTTCAATGCCCTCATTTATTAAACCAATAACCTTATCTAAGAGAGAAAATCATAAAGATATGGAGCCCCCGAAGTGCCATAAATTATTATTATTTCATCGAGTTTGGAAGACATAAATAGCTCATCCCTAGAGGCGGGCAGTAAGTTGTTACATTTATTCAGCTCCATTTAGTTGAGCAACTTTCTGAATAAAATATAGTTCCAGGAGTCGTTTTACTGCACCATACTTTTACTTTTACTTCAGTAATATTATTATGAAGTATCTGTACTCTTATTGAGTAGAATTTCTGGTTACTCTACCCACCTCAAGTTACTTCACTAGATGAAGAATAAACGTTTAAACTAAAAACGCAGCAGAGAGACACAGCTACCCTTAATGTTAAAGTGAGACATCTTGTACTTATTTTCTATCTGCTGAGGCTGCTGGAGATCAGGTGAACATGAAGGTAGATATCATCACAGGAAGTACCTTACCCTGTTCTAACATTTATAAATTATCTACTGTAGGAAATGGGTTTTGTGTTGAAAAAATGTTTCTTCTGCTTGAATTCTAATCATGTTATTTATTTGAGTTAATGTTTTTGTTTTAGTCTTTAAAATTCCAGAATTTGCACATAACTTTATATTTCTGTCCGATTATATCATATTTAAATATTAAATCAGATATGCCTGAAGGCAGTACTTGGGTACTCTAGCCACCTCTGCTCATTTGGCTTCATTCTGTCTGATTTTCAGCCATTGTAGAAATCAATGTTTTATCATGAAATTTCTGTTCTGTTCATTTCTGTTCTGGGTTTAAACTGGCAGATTTTCAGTGTGACGCCACTTTAACACCCTACAGCTGCAGATGTTTCCAGGAGGAATCATGCTGTGGGACGGCTGCTGTCTCTTTTTCCTCTTCCCTCTCCTCTGTTTGAAGTCTGAATCAAATAATGCAAATGCTGAAACCCACATTCAGTTTCCCGTCCTTGTGGGATTATTGGTGACACATTTTAATAAGTCATTCAGTCTCACATCTGTTAAACGTTGCATCACACAGTTCATCACAGGTTAATATCAGGATTAATACTGACATCACCCAGTGATTTGTACAAGTCAGAGTGTGAGTTGGCCTCAGCTATTGATGCCATATCTACATTACATAAATGACTTATAATGTTTATGGTTTGCTCCATTCCTCACGTTCAGCTGTGAGATGTTTGTGGGGTTTCTTTCTTTCTTTTAATGAAATCAAAGTCTGGGCTTTGACTAGGTCCAGGACTTTCCACTTTTTGATTCTGAGCCAGTCCCTGGTGGACTTAATGGGATGTTTTGGGTCATTGTCATCTTGTAGGGTCCAGTTCTGCTATCGTCTATCAGCTCCCTCTGATAGACGATAGAACAGAAGGTGGATTCTGTGATGGTAAGCTGACCAGAACCTGCTGCAGCGAGGCATCCCCAAACCATGACACTTCCACCGCCATGTTTCACAGTTGTTATGAGGTTGCTCTTTTGGAATGCTGGGTTTGGTTTAAACCAAACTTATACTCTGTTCTGGTGTCCAAATAATTACATTTTAGACTTTATTATTCCAGAGGTTCTGATCTTCTCTGACAAACTTGAAAGGTTTCCTCCTTGCACACCTTCAATGACAGTAGATCTTGTCCAGTGTCTTCCTGATTGGACAGACGTCAGCTTTCACACCAAAAGTAGCAATAACCAAATAGCTCATGTGTTGGCCTATTTGGAGATTTCTTTTAGCATCTTCTGGTCTGCTTTCAGGGTCAACTCGCCTGGACAGCCAGACCTGGGTATGTCGGGAGTTGTTTTGAATGTCCCGACTTGTTGAATTTTTTCCATAAGGTGGAGCGGCTGATTTCTAATTCTTTTGAAACATCTTTTAATCCCTGAATGAACTCAAAAGCTGAACTGAACTCTGAAGGTCTGAGACAGGTCTGTAGATCTCACCACGGTGTCCACTCTCACTTGAACAGTCAGGAAGACCAAACTAAATGTCTGTGGTTTAAACAGGACAAACCTTCTTCAAAATGCTGTGTGTAACAGTTTTGTTGCGATGATCCAGTCTGTCACTGATTTAAACTGTGTTCTGCTGACACTAAGTGGAGAAAAATGTTCGTTGCCTAACATAAATGAAAGTGACAGTAATTTGGTCTTCTGTCCTTTCAATGACTCAGCCTATTTCATCACATCAAACATTTAAAAACAAATCTATGCGACAAGCACACAACATACCCTGAACAGGTCACCAGGTCATCACTGGCCAAAATAACTCACAACTATGCAAATCTTTAAGGGAACAGTAAAAAACAGATGGGAAGGAATATTCAGATAGACTTAGAGAGAGAGAGAACTTATTCATTATTTATTTATTCAATAACGGACCTGTACCACTGGCATCAAAACAGGCCCACAGTATGACGCTGCCACCGCCATGCCTGACAGTTGGTACAGTGGCTTACATTGACTCTTCCAAACATACCCCTTGTCACTACTGTAAAGATTCTCCTGAATTAGCATGTAGTGACAGTGTACAGTTAAAGTTTTGTTAATTTTGCCCCAACCCCTTTTAATGAGCAGTTATGTGGCAACAGTGGAAAGGAACAACTTTCATTTAACAGGATGAAGCCTCCAGCAGAACCAGAACGTGGCAGAGTGAGAGCAGACATCTGCAGTGACCAACTGGAGGTTTGAGAAGACAAACAAAAAACACAGAAGCGCTGCTCCTGGAGTACTTTCTGTGTTAAAGCAAAGTGAAAGAGTTGATGGCGGCAGTATCTTCTGTAGTGGCTTCAATAGGAGATAATCACAGACAGCAATAAGATCTGAAGGATGAAAAAACAGAGTATGTGTAGTCATAGGCAGCAAGAGCGTGTGTCATGTATACTTATAGTGTAGAAAAACATGAAAGTGTCGAACAGAAACTATTAAAAAGATTTAACGTATTGTTGAGGTACAATAATTCCACCATATTTAAAAAGACGCCCTCAACACCCCAGTCCGGATGTCGTGAGAAAGAACAGATGAAGAGCAGGAAATTAAGATTAACACAAATTTAATTTGGTAAATGATAAGACCAATAATTCCCAAAACATATTCCATACAAAAAGAATGATACAGAGAAAGAAAGAAAGATTTACCAAAGGCCTTTGGAAGAGAGAACTCGGGTTTCAGCAAAGCATGGCTGTCTGTCTTTAACCGAGTTGTCTACCTCATCACAGATTCCAGAACATCTTCTACCCTTCACTTCAAAGCTTACTGACTGAGCCTCCCCATTATGCAGTCTGGCGCTGTAAATCAGTCAAGCCCCCCTTGTGGTTAGTTTATTATTTATACCATGCCCAAAAGTCGGCATTTATTGCTTTACTGCCCATACAACCAGCATTTACTACTTGCAGATGCTGAGAAGCTCCTAAACATCCTGACCTGGGATTAACCCTTTCTCTCGAACCTGAAGCCTGCTGTGACCTCTGACCTCTCCCTCTCAGGCTCACAATACATGTTATGTCTCAGTTTTATGGTTATACATGCGAACTGAACTAATAGCATGAAAGTACAGGATTTTAATTCTCAACAGTATACATCTGTATCTGTGTGTATATTTAGGTGGATCAATGACAATCCACAAAAAATCCAAACTTTTGCTCCCAATATTTGTTTTTAAGAATTCATTACAGTTGTTTTTTTACAAAGATTCCACCCCCAGAAAAAGAACAGCATCAATACATTATTAAAAATCCCATAATAATACCACATTTGTAGCTAAATGAGCTGATGAAAACCTCACTCTGGAACAATGTATACAGAATGGTACAATACAGTAATAACATGTTGATAGATAAAATAAATAAAAGGACAAGATGTGCTCATCTGTTAGAGATAAGCTGATTTTCTGTCTTTCATGAAGTCCTCTCCAGGTTTCATTCTGCTGCTTTTTGAGGAGTTTAACGAGTCTATTGGTGGGTTATAAGAAGACATAGTTAGTTAAGCAATTTATTTCAAACATGTAAAAGAACAAAAATTAACAAAATAATCCCACAATAATTATAAATACCCATAAAACACAGTCCAAAACAAGAGAGAAAAAAATGAAACAATACTGTTGTAATTGACATATTTGAGAAGGAGTGGGAAGTTGGATTATTTTATCCCACCACTTCTCCAAAAAGTATCAACAATGTTCGGCTTCCTTGTACTAAATTATACAATATTAAATTCAATGAAACTTAAACAATAATGAATTTACTCTCGTAGTCATTCTATTTAAATGTAACAACGACAATTACAAAATAAAGTTATTGATATATTACTATTATAAAAATAATAGTTTTTTTTAATAACAGTTTAGATGGTTCCCTATGGAGTCCATTTTCTCACCACCTTACGGATGCTGATCATCACGCTGCTTTCCCACCGTCATTAACCCCATAATGCCAAATGGATCAGCTTTAAAAGGTCCGACACGAACCAGCGAATGACCCTGAAGCGGCAACTGGGTCCCGAGGAGAGACAGACAGTGGTTGGCGAGAGGCTTGACGGGAAAAAAACAAAACAAAGAAATATATCGGATTTGGAAAAGGTGGATTTGGGCATAAACTGGTATGTGAATGGTTCGGTTGGAAATGGAGACAGGAAATGGGGAAAGCGTGGATTTAGAAGGGTGGATGCCAGGGGAGAGGAAGAGGGATGTGGAAAAAAAAAATAGATGAAGGGGAAAGGGAATGGTGATATTCAAGGTAGTAAACGAGAATTGGAAAAAAAACGTTCAGAAGAAGAAAAGGATAGTTAGGAGGAAATATGGGGAGGAATTTTAAAAATAATATTGAAACTTAAGAACGAGGAAGAAAGGAAACATCAGCCCCATTGTGGTGTCAAGAGAGATAAAAAAAAAAATTTGGAGATGTTGAAATGGTAAAGATTTTTGAGAGATGGAAAATTTTTTGGTAGTCTGTAAAAAATGAAGAAAAAAAGAACAAGGCTTAAAGGTGGATAAATTTTTAAAAAAAGTGTTGGAAAAAAAATCAGGGGGGAAAAAAAAAAAAATAGAGGAGTGATTATGGGATCCCTCTAGATGAAGATCTGAAAAAATTAAGAGACGTTTTATTGGTGAAAAAGGAATAACTTGAAGAGATTGTAAAAAACAATAAATGGAGAAAAAGTAGGAAAAACCCTTGTCAATCCTACAATTGTTTTTTTTAAAAAGAATTGCCACAAAACACAAAATAGGTTATCTCAGCTTTCAGGTCAGACCTTATATCCCTCCCCACTTCGTTGCTTCAAATGTCAAAGTTTTGGGACACATAGCAGCATTTTGTAAAGGGGAAAGAGAGATGTCCAAAATGTGGTGAAGATAAAAGTTAGAAGAATGTAAAGAAGTACAAGAAAAATTTTGTAACTGTGGAGGGCAACATAGAGTTACGTATGGAGGATGTGAAGTAAGGAAGAAGGCAAAAAAAATCATACAGATTAAAATGACTACAAATATAAGTTATGCAGAAGCAGTTAAAAAGGAAAGGAACAGAAAACAAAAAGTTTGAAAAAATAACGAATCAAACTCCACAGCAAAGCAAAGTACAGTCAGAAAAAAAATGTTAAAAATATCAGTAGAAAAAAATAATTTTTTTGTAGCATATGTTATCAACTGTACGTGACCAAAGCCAAGCAAAAAACTGAGAAGAAAAAATAATAGTGAGAGGAGCTGAAAAGTTTTTGGGTTAAGGAGGGATCATGGGAAACAAAAAATAAAAGTTGGGGGTAGAGGGGAGACAAGGAACATCTGGTGAAAGTCGTACATTTTAATATTACACTGGAATGCAAAAATTTTAAATTTGCTAACGGACAAGAACTTAAAGGTTATATTGATAGTCTTGAAGAACAACCAGAAATTATTTGTGCTCAGGAAACATGGTTTTAAAACCCAAACATGGATTTTGTGAAAAAAGGATATGGGTTGTAAGAAGAGATCGACAGGAGGGAGTGGAGGAGGATGTGGAAATTTATTAAGCAAGGGATACAATATCAGGTATTAGGGAAAGAACTTGATATATAGAATTTGAGATATGGGAAAAGAAGGTAAATTTAAAAAAACATTTTTAAAAACCATGTAAAACATTGTCAATGAAATAATGGAGGAGTTAAATGAATTTTTGGAAGGGAAAGTAATTTGGTGGGGGTTTTTTAATGCAAATAATACATTGGGGGGTAAATGTAATGATAAAAATGGAAAAGTTATAGAAGAATTTAATGGAAAAAAAAAAATCTAGTATGTATTTAAGATGGGAGGGGAACCAGAAAAAATGTAAGAACGGGGATGGAATCGTTTTTGATTTAACAATGTTTCAAATGGTTTTTAGCTGGAGGTGTGAGTGGTTCATGAAAAAAAATTCAACAATAGGAGCGATCATTATCCATTACAATAAGAGTAGGAGTAACTTTAAAAAATAAGAATATTAATGTCAAATAAAAGTACATTTTAATAAGGCAGACTGGAATAAATTTAGATACTCGAGTCAAATAAACTTAGGGAAAGTAGATATGAGAATGGATATAAATGTTTGAAATTAAAATCTGTAAGATAATCAGGGAAGCAGCAGATAATTATAAAGAAAAAGGGTGTAAAAGTAAAAAGAAAATGGTACCATGGGGGACAAATGAAGAAAAGAAGCAATAAAATTTAAAAAATAAAGCAATTAAGGACTAAAAGGAAATCCAATTTATAAGAATTTTAATTGTTTAAAAGAAAAAAAACAATAGTAAGGGAGAACTATTAAGACGGCAAAAAGAAAAATATTGGAGAAATTTCTGTAGCACAATAGGGAAAAAAAAAAAATAGAAAAAATTTGGAAAATAATTAAAAAAAATGAATGGCATAAAGAGAGAGTTTGAATATCCTATATTTTAAAAAAATAAAAAAATGTAAAAAAGATGAAGATAAAAGTTGAAAATTGGCAAGAATATTTAGTAAAATTTAACAGTTTAAATAATATTAAAGAAGGGAAGAAAAGGAAGAGAAAATACAAAAAAAATAATATAAAGATGTATTTTAAAAGTGTTTAAAAAAAAAAAAAAATAATTTTTTTAAATTTTAGTTTACAAAAACCGAATTAAATTATGCACTTAGGAAGACAAAAAATACAGCACCAGGTAAAGATCAAATTTTGGTACAGAATGATAAGGAAAAACTCAGTGAAAAATCAAAAGATATAATATTACAATTATATAAAAATTTTGGGGGGAGGGAAAAATTACCACTGAACTGGAAGGAACAATTTATAGTACCAATAGCTAAAACCAGGAAAAGATAACTCAAAACAGGAAATTATAACCCCAATAGCCTTAACATCAAATCTATGTAAAAAAATGGAAAAAAAGATTAAAGTAGACTAGTATATTAAAATAATAAAGGATGTATGTCAAAATATCAAAGTGGTTTTAGAAAAGGGGGGAAACTAATGATCCAATGCTATGTTTAGAGCATGAAATTAGAAGAGCACAATTAAATAAAGAAAGTGTAGTGGCTGTATTTTTTATATAGAAAAAGCATATGATATGATGTGGGTGGAGGGTTTTTAATTAAATTACACATGCTGGGCATTAAAGGAAAATATTTAAATGGATTAAAGATTTTTAACAAATAGGAAAATACAAGTTAGAACTGGGGAAGTGATCTCAGGAAAAATATAATAGAAAAAGGAGCTCCACAGGGGAGTATTATAAGTCCTTACTGTTCCAATTATGATAAATGATGTCTTTAAAGATATTGGAAAAAGTAATGGGTGTTCATTTTTGCAGATGATGGAGCTGTTTGAAAAAAAGAGGAAAAAATGTTGATTTTATTGTAAAGAAATTAAAGAGGTTTTATTGAAATAGAGAAATGGGCGTTACAATGGGGATTAAGTTTTCAGTTGAAAAAAAAAAAGTAATGATATTTACCTGAAAAAAATAAACAAGGGAAAAAAAATTAAATATTATAAAACAAGAATTAGAGCAAGTAAAGTGTTTAAAAATTTTTGGATTATTGTTTGGAAAAATAAAGTGGAATATACATATTCAAAAAGTGTTGATAAATGTAAGAAAATGTTTAAATACTATGAGATGCTTGGCTGGCAGTGATGGGGAGCAGATAGGAAATCACTAAAACAGATTTACACAGAATGATAAGATCAAAATAGACTTTGGTTGAATAGTTTTCGGTTCAGCGCCTAAAACACATCTGGTTAAATTAGACACTATCCAACATCAGGCATAAGATTTTGTACTAGAGCATTTAAAACTAGAAATGGGAGAAATGCCGTTAGAGTTAAGAAAAAAAACTAGAAAAAATGATTGGTTAAATTTACAAGGTATAAACTTGGATCATCCAGTTTTGGGGAAAATTTTAAATCCATGTTGGGGGAAAAAAAAAAAGAAATGAAGGTTTTGGATGGACAATTGAAAATAAAATAAAAAGAATTTAAAGATGATTTAGAAATTTGCAAACTACACCAAATATCAATTTTAACCCCCATGGATTTCCCAGAAGCAACAGTCGATATGTCAGAAAGGAAAAGAAGCAAAATAAATCTTACATCGTAGATAGTTATTTCAGTACAGATACATTTAAATAATTATTTTAAAATAATTCAAATAAATACAGATGCATCAAAAATAAATTTAAAAAGTAGGAATAGCTTTTGTAGTACCAGAATTAAATAAAAAATAGGAAAAACGAATTACAGACGGCTTATCAGTATACGCAGGAGAATGTTGGCAATAAGGGGCAAAAGCCCCCACCCCCCTCCGAACAAAGTCCCCGCCTGGCCAACGTCGAAAAGGTTCTACTGCAGACATGACAAAAAGCCGTTCACACCTCAAACCAAACTCCTCCACTCCCATTCAGGAAACAGGTTCGACCAGCAAAAACAACCAACCCCCCTACCTTCAGATCCCCGCCTGCACTAAAGATCTCTGAGGAAGATGTAAACAGGCTCTTTCAGCGCATGAAAAAAAAGAAAGCTGGAGGACCCCCAAACGTTCCCCATCATGCCTGAAAGCCTGTGCAAATCAACTCGCTCCAATCTTCACCCGGATCTTCAAAAGTCACTGGAGAAGTGTGAGGTCCCCCCTGTCTTCAAACGATCCCACCATCATCCCCGGCCCCCCAAAAAACCCCCATCCTAGGATTTAAATGACTACAGCCCCCTGCCCTGACGTCTGTGGTCATGAAAAACCTTGAGGGGTGGTTTGGGAAGCACCTGAAGGACATCACAGGCCCTCTACTGGACGCCCTGCAGTTTGCTTACCGAGCCAAAAGGTCGGCAGGATGATGCTTTAACTGGGTCTAAACTTCATCCTGCAACACCTCGACCCCCCCCAGGGGAACCCAGCCAGGATCCTGTTTGTAGACTTCAGCTCGGCCTTCAACACCATCATACCAGACATCCTCCACCAGAAGCTCACCCAGCTCAACGTCCCAGCCTCCACCTGTCAGTGGATCAACAGCTTCCTGATGGACCAACAGCAGCAGGTGAGACTGGGGAGCATCTTCTCCCGAACCAGATGAATAAGTACTGGTGCCCCCCAGGGGTGTGTTCTATCCCCACTCCTCTTCTCCCTGTACACAAATGACTGCACCTCAGCGGACTCGTCCGTGAAACTTCTGAAGTTTGCAGACGACACCACTGTCATTGGACTGATCCAGGACGGTGATGAATCTGCATACAGACTGGAGGTGGATCGGCTTGTACACTGGTGTAGTCAGAACTGCCTGGAGCTAAACCCACTCAAGACTGTGGAGATGGTGGTGGACTTTCGGAAAACACCACCTCCATACACCCCTCTCACCATCCTCAACAACACCGTGTCGGCTGTGGACCACTTCAGGTTCCTAGGAACCGCCATCTCTGAGGACCTGAGATGGTCTTCACACATAGACACTGTTCGAAAGAAGGCCCAGCAGAGACTGTACTTCCTGAGGCAACTCAAGAAGTACAACCTTCCACAGGAGCTGCTGGTCATCTTCTCCACTGCCATCATCCAGTCTGTCCTGTCTTCATCCATCTCAGTGTGGTTCGGTTCATCTACAAAACAGGACAGGTCCAGACTGCAACGAATAATCAGGACTGCAGAGAGAATCATCATGGCTGACCTTCCCTCCATCCAGGACTTATACAGGTCTAGGGTCAGGAAAAGAGCTGCTAAAATCTCTGCAGACCCCACACACCCTGCACATAAACTGTTTAGAGTTCTGCCTTCAGGGCGACGCTACAGAGCGCTGTTCACTAAAACCAGCCGCCACAGAGACAGTTTCTTCCCCCAGGCTGTTTCTCTGTTGAACATTCAATAAAATACAAAACAACAGCATACAGATGTTGCAAATGCACCTTTTTATTTATATATGTGTATATTGTACATTGTAAATATGTATATTCTGTAGTGCAAAAACAAAAACCAAAGAGCAAAGTGTACCGGAGTCAAATTCCTTGTTTGTATGTACAAACTTGGCAATAAAGCTGATTCTGATTCTGATTCTGATTATTAGCTTTACAATGGGTAGAAGACATAAGACCATGAAAAACAGTAATTTGCTCAGATTCAAGCTCTGCATTATTAAGTTTAAAATATAATCAATCAGATAGTAGGATGGACATTTTATTAGAAATATTTCATACATTATACAGAATACAAAAAATGGGCTTGATAGTTATATTTGTGTGGGTTCCAGCACATATTGGAGTAGAAGGAAACGAGAGGGCAGAAAAAATGGCAAAGAGGGTAATTCAAGATTCTATTAGTTTTACAGTTAAAACAAGTAAATCTGAGGGAAAGAGTATTGTTAAAGGAAAACTGATGGAAAAATGGCACAAAAGGTGGGAAAAGGAAAAACAGGAAGATGGTTTTATAAAATTCAGAAGATAGTAGGAGAAAGAAGAAATGGAAGACGAAATAGAAAGGAGGAAAGAGTGATAACAAGGTTAAGATTTGGGTATACAGGACTTAATTATACACTTTTTAAAATCCAAAAGCATAATACTGGTAAATGTGATTACTGTGCAAAATATGAAACAATAGAACATGTTATATTAGAATGTCATAAATATGAAAGAGAGAGAAGATATATGAGGAGAGAGGTTGAAGGAAAAGGTTAATTTATTAGATATTTTGAGGAAGAATTTAGGGAGTAAACATATACAAATAGTGATTCGTTTTTTAAAGAAAACTAAATTATTTCATAGAATTTGATTATAGTTATATTATAGTTTATATATATATATATATATATATTATATATATATATATATATATATATATATATATATATATACATATATATATATTATATATATATATATATAATTTAGTTTGTAGAATTTAAATATATATTTAAATAGATAGACCGACACGAACCACACTCCATACCAGTAAGTGGCGGTAATGCTACTAAAAGTTTGTTGCCAACCGCCAATAAAACCAACAAGAAGAAGAAGAAGAAGAAGCAAATGACCCTCCCAATATGGCGACGTCGATTACGTCTATCAGCAGTACCTCTTCCACTCACTAGGTGGCGGTAAGGTCCCTACTAACCGTTTTCTGCAGCGGCACCAGGCGGATGTGACGTTGGCCGGTATGACACCATGGTTGAGCAGGCTGAAATCCGCGTGGTTCACCAGGGAGGCAGTAAAATAACCTTCAGGGAGCCGGTTTTAAGCTCCGACTCCAGGTTGGTGACCCATTTTAGTCCGGTTTATGAAGCTAATGTCAGAGTTTCGGTTGTTACCAACAGGGGAGCGGATATCCGAGCGGTAGCTGCTAATGCTACATGCTGTACCTCTGCTTCTGTGATGTTATTAACCCGTAAAATCTAAGTGAATGATGCGTTACTGTTAAATTACGCCTATAGACCTTACTGTGTGTCACACTGAAGCTGAAAGTTGTTACTTTGTGTCCGCAGGTTCCTACTCTGCGCCTCCGGACACAATGTAAAGGTGTTCAGTACCGCCACCGAGGAGTGTGTCCAGGAGCTGCGGGGGCACACAGACCTGGTGACCGGTGTGCTGCTCAGACCTTCCAACCATCTGCAGGTAAACACCCAGATCTCCAGATGTGCTGAAATCCTCGTCTTTTTGTGTTCGTCATGATTAACCACAAAGAGCTGCAGCAACATTTTGCCAAACGTTAAGTGACTGTTGTCGTAGGAGAGATCAGCTAAGGAACGTATCTGTAAATAAAGTTATGCTCACCAGCTGAAGCGTGGAAACTTTCTGAAATACAATTAGAACAGTATCAGAACTCAGTGAAACATGCAGATATTAAATTGGATCTTATATTTGAATACTCGATTGATTTAACGTGTCTGGTTTTACCCTGAAGGCCAAACGTTTGGAAGCAAGTTCAAGTTCTTCCTCATTATGCCTGTCATAAAAACTAAAACCAGAGTTCTATGGATTACAGGATGGATTTAGTGCTTGTTCAGTCTTTGCTTTTACTGATATTGTCCTCAGTTTACCTGTAGGTATAGATTGTTATTACCGGGTCATTAGTGAATAAGTGTTTAAAATAAGTAGGGCTTAAGTTTGGGGTTGAGAAGATTTGCGACAGAACAAATCTTAGTTAACGGTCAGTCAGTCAGTCTTAGTTAACATATTTTGTATATTATATACGTGTCTCTGTTGTTAAACCAGAGGATACTTTTTGAAGAAAACAGAGTCTAAGCCAGAAAATCCATAAAGATTATGGTAAAGTTGTTTCCTGATTACTGACGCTGTGTAAAAGTTATTTTTATTTTATTTCAAAATATACAAAAAAGCAAATCGTTTTGTACAAAACTGAACTTGTTTTTAAATCTTTGGCCTGAAATGTAAATGTGTCTGATGGTGTGAAAGCAGCAGCAGCTCAGACTTGTCTCTTATTGAAAGTTCAGGTGCTTCTCAATAAATCAGAATCTGATTAATTTCAGTAATTCAGTTGAAAAACTGGATTTTAAGTTTTTCCTACTGAATTACCAAAATGATCAGAAATATACAGGTTAATTACATCACACTGCGTGTGTGTGTGTGGGGGGGATCTATAGAGTTTCACTTTTTGGATGAATGACATGAATGTTATTTTCTGTATTCATTGGAGATGCTGCTGTATAAATGACAGAAACACGTAGCCTCTGCTGCTTTATTAGAAATGAATGCATGTATAAATGCTCCTACAGTTGGTTGCAGCTCACAGCTGACATCTCTTTAATTAAAGCAACAAGCTGCAGAATACAAGTGATGGTATTCCTTTCTTGTGTGATTAAACTTGTTGTTGTGTGTTGCAGGTCTACTCCTGCTCAGCAGATGGCACTGTCAGACTCTGGGACTTCACAGATGGAGTTCTCATAAAGGTAGATGTCTTCAGTCGGCTCCTGTTGAACCTGCTGCACAGCCTGAATGCTTTAACCTCTTGTCTCTGCATGTCAGATGATTTCTTTTTGTCAGAACCCAGTTTGTGTTTTTAACTGAGGTGTTCAAAGGTTCTTCTGCCTCTTTCAGACTTATGTCATCGGATATCCCATCTGCTCCATCTACGCTTCTGCGAGCCATGATGGGGTCGTCTTTATTGTTATGCCCGCACAAAGGGACAAAAGATCTGGTAGGTTTGATTTTCTTCCAGGTGAAGTCGATGCCTCGGTTTGATGGAATCATGCAGTTGGGTGAAATGTTCACCTCTGTCAGAAACTCCTCATCCAACTGTAGCTTCTCACACAGGCTTTCCTGTAATCATTTTAATAATTAGTTCTTGCTGACGACCTCTCGGGTTTTTCTCTGATTTGCAGCTTTGTCACTCTTCCAGTCAACTACCTGAACATTCTCACATCTTTTTCTGTTGGTTTGTGTAGACCTGAAACAGTTTTTGTCTTCCAAACATCAAGTTTCCTGCAAGTTTTTTAAGGACAGGCTGCACCTCATTCGTTCCTTGAGTTTAGGATTGTTTTCCTGCTTCAATGATCTGATTAGGTCAAACAGAGTCAGACTGGGCCTTGATCAAACTAGTAGAACTACCATGATTTTTTGTTCTTAGTGAAGAAATCAGCAAACATTTAAACTAAAAGTCACAGAACAAATGTTTTCAGCAGGGTGGGAGCATAGACATATACAGGGTTCCTGCACAGTCTGGGGAAATGTGGACTCCAGGTGTTCTCTGGATGAGTAATAAAAAGAAATAGAATATGTATTAGTATTAGTATTTTCAGGTTTTATTCCTTTTATTACATTTTCTTAAAGTTATGTTGGCCTGTCCATCCATCGATCCTTTAGACTTCTTGGATTAATCTGTTTCTGACTCTGAAAGAACTAGTCTCTAAATGCTGAAAATGTTCAAAATGCTAAATGTAACGCTGTGCAATCAAACCTGGATTACAACTTTACCCTAACGATGTCCTAAAACTTGTCCCAACAAACTTTTTCATATTCATATTTTTATGCACTTTAAACAAGTACTTCAGCCTGAACTATTTCTTCCAAACATTATTTATATTTAGAGATTGAGACCCAAAGTCAGCAGTGACCGACACTTATTTCAGGAACAAGCCACTTGGCAGAAAACTGTAAAAAACATTTTTCTGTGTTTTGAAAGGGGAAACCTAGCGCCATCTGGTGGACAAGCATACAAATTAGAAAAGGATACCTGGTAGTCCAGAATCAAACGTTAACGTAGAAGAATGCATTCTTTATGTTCAGATAAACCTGGGATCAGCTTCATTTAAGGAATGGCGACAATAATTTAAACTTTTTAAAACATTTGTATTTTCTGATGAATGTGAGCTATATTCTTTCAACTAAGCAGCCAAAATGGCTTTAAGGTTCCTAGCTGAACGACACAAACTATCTGTAGGATCTCATGAGGTTCATTATGGCCACAAGTTATTAGAAAAATGATTCTATTAACCATAAACGATGAGAAATGATTTGCTCTGGTTCATCTCTTCACTCTGTTTAGCTAACACCAACCAGCTGATTTCTGACTCTCTGTCTGTGTTCAGATGTATTCCAGCTGGTTGCCGTCAATCTTCCTCAGTGTGCCGATCAGCTGGTGGAGACCACAGACCTCTCTGCGGTGCTCGGTGATGTCAGCTCCAACCCTGTAGCCGTCGCCTTCGGTAGATCGGTACGCTTGTTTCTGCTGCTGATTTATTTTTCTGTCTTCTTCAGCTTCATTCACGCTCTAATCCGCTCTCATCTCCTCACCACAGGGAGAGTATCTGGCTTCAGCTAAAGGTTTGCAGCTGGAGATCTACTTCTTCAAGAAGCAAAAGTCCTACAGGTTTCCATGTTTATTGTTTTAAAGACATTAAGCAGCAGTTGATTGTGTCTCCAGGAAACATTTGGGTTTTCCATTATTGTGTTTGCTAACTGCAGTGACTTTGTGGGTGGATAGGTTCTTCTTGAAAGAAGACCACAAGAACGGAGGCAGGAACACGTTTACCTGCGTCGCCTGTCACCCGAAAGACGACTGTGTCGCTACGGGACACGAGGACGGGAAAATCCGGTTGTGGTGAGTCCCGTTAGACCTTTATGCTCTCATTCAAACATATTCAGTGTTTATTTACAGCCTGTCTGAGCAGGCAGACCTTCTTTAAATCTCAACTATAGTTTCCATTCCCACAGATCATTAAGTTCTCCACGTCCTTAGGGTGACGTAAAATTAGTTCTGTGACCCTGTAGCTGCAGTTTGTCCATCTGTTATTTACCTAAACATTTCGTTGTAATATTGGGCTCATCAGGGAGGTGGAGGAACCGTATTTCTCTGAACGTTGCTCTCCATCCTTTCAGGAGAAACTTCAACCATAAGAAGGAGTACACCTACTCCACCCTGCACTGGCACCACAGCGCTGTGAGCTCGCTCTGCTTTACTCCTGAAGGTACCACAGCGTGGTTTCAGTCCTACCCTTCCTACAGGCGTGTGTTGCTTTAACTGCACCTCCGTCTGAATCCATGCTGCTGTTTAATCAGGCACCAACCTGCTGAGCGGAGGCGTGGAGTCGGTGCTGGTCCAGTGGAGATACGGGCAGGAGAGCCAGCGGGACTTCCTGCCCCGCCTCGGAGCCGCCATCACGCACATCGCTGTCTCACCAGACGGGGCGCTGTTCTGCACATCCCACAGCGACAACAGTAAGCCGCTGGACCATCAGGCTCCTTCATGAATAAATATACTGTCATAAAGAAAGTACTTAAATCTAAGTTCAACTGTACAAAAAACCACAACAGATTCCACACAGCGTCAAGATGTGTGTAGTTCACCCCATGACCAAACAGGCTAGATTCTGGACTTTAACTAGACCATTGCAGCACCTTGTTTGTTTTTCAGCCATTATGTGGTAGATCTGCTGCTGTGTTTGGGATCGTGGTTCTGTTGATGACCCCGTTTGGACCAAGCTTCAGCTGTTGGACAGATGGACTCACATTGACTCTGGAATGCTTTAGCCTACAGAGGAGGGCATGGTCCACTCAATGAGTGCAAGGTGTCCAGGTCCTGTGGTTGCAAAATTAGCCCAGCTTATCATCCCTCCTCCACCGTGCTTGACAGTCAGTCATCTCTGCTTTGGTCTCATCTGTCCAAAGGACGTTGTTCCAGAAGTCTTGTTCTTCATTCAGATGCAGCTTTGCAAACAAAATCACCTTATAGGCTTGTAGGGGTCATCCATACAACCCAAGAACTGAAAGAGGGTGTAATTTCTTTGAAAATGATTGTGATGAGAGGTTTATGTAAAATTATTGTTTTAGGGATTCTGTTTTATGAATTAACATCCAACATTGTTTTACACTGAGGAATGTTTGAGATGTTCTCATCAGCTGAAGGTTTTTATTTCTTCTGTTTGTCTTGTTTAGAAATCACAGTCATCCAGAGTTGTGTGAAAGTGTCATCCATCATTCAGGGTCTGGTCAAAGGTAAGTTTAGACTGTACGTACGTGTCAACAGCCAACAGTGATCATAAACAAGGTGTGTGGCCTCGTAAACCTTAAACATTCCTTATATCCCGTGGAAAACCTTCAGGCTTCCTGGAATTATCCTGCTTTCCATGAGGTCATGGTTCATTCTTACTTAACTCGGATGAGAATTAAAAGGATTTAAATTTATCAGGTCAGTTTATTTATCTATTTAGTGGCAATTCACAACACACGTCGTGTAAAGGCACTTTCATCCAGATTAAAGTCAGGTACACCCATTCCAACTGATCCTAGTTATCAAACAACGTAGTCAAGTTCAGTTATTTATTCAAATTGGATAAAAAGTTTTTCTGTTTAAGGAAACCCAGCAGATTGCATCCAGTCAGTGACTTGCAGCATTCACTCCTCCTGGATGAGCATGTAGAGACAGTGGACAGTCACTGGCGTTGACTTTGCAGCAATCCCTCATACTGAGCAGGCATGTAGCGACAGTGGAGAGGAAAAACTCCCTTTTAACAGGAAGAAACCTCCAGCAGAACCAGGCTCTCCTAGCTATGGCTCCCCCTAGCTTGGACAGTAACATGGTTAAACACTGAAAGACAGGGCCATGTGGATCATTGGTAGAGGGTGAGCATTAAGTTGTTGCCAGCAGAAGCTTGGAGGATTCCCCTCTCCAGAAAGGTGTCAGAGGTAGACACAGAGTCAGGCCAGGTGTAGCTTCTAGGAAAGAGAAAGAGAGAGAACAAAGTTAAAAGCTGAAATAACAGAAAATAATGCAAAATTGGAGAGTAGTGTGAGAATGTAGCGAAGAGGGTGAGAGTGGTCATTATGTCCTCCAGCAGCCTAAGCCTATAGCAGAATAACTACAGAGATAGCTCAGGATAACCTAAGCCACTCTAACTATAAGCTTTATCAAAAAGGAAAGTTTTAAGCCTAGTCTTAAAAGTAGACAGGGTGTCCGCCTCACGGACTAAAACTGGGAGCTGGTTCCACAGGAGAGGAGCCTGATAACTAAAGGATCTGCCTCCCATTCTAGTTCTAGAGACTCTAGGAACCACCAGTAAACCTGCAGTCTGAGTTTGAATTGATGGGTCCTGGTTAAAGATGCTGATTACCTCCCTCCACCACAGTATAAAAAACATTTTATGTGCAAATTTTAAGAAATTATTGCATTATAAATCCAAGTGCTGCATGTTATTATGAAACTATGCAAAGTGTAATAAAAATTACGATCAGTAAGTAAAAGATTTTCCTTGCTCGTTGCCACAGTGCAGAGATCAGTCTGTGTTTAAACCATGTTTTAAAAGTAAACTCTAAAAAGCTGAAGAAGGTCTATTCATGGGATCACCTCGGTGTAAAGGAACAAATCACTAGCAGGTCTGTGAGGAAGTATTTACCCCCACAGATTTTTCTTTTTAGTTACTTAAATGTTTCAGATCAAACTAAAGTTGGACTAAGAGAACCTGAGTGAATAAGAATTAATATTTCCAAACCAATCCAGCCCTAGGTGAAAAAGTAATTACCCCCTAAACCAGGGGTCCAGTTGTGATGATCTCCCATCCTAAAGCGTTTTAGATGCTACCTTCTCCCTCACACCCCGGTCTAATGGATGGTGAATGACCAGGCCTGCAAAGTTTAGGCTGTTTGGATGGGAATGCAAAGAGATGAGGGCAGGATCAGGAGTTTAGCACGGTCCAGTTATCAACACAGCTGTTTCCATCTCATCCTCTGCAGGTGAAAACGTCCAAACAGACCTCATGGTGGACCCTCGGAGCAAAGCTTTGGTTCTGAATGGAAAACCGGGACACCTTCAGTTTTATTCCCTCCAAAGAGACAAACTTCTTTTCAACGTGAGACTCTGAATCCAGATGTAGACCTTCTTTTTTCTGAGCTGTATTTCTGAAGATCTCCTCTTTCTCCCACAGCTGGACATCGTGCAGCAGGAGTACATCCACGAGTCGGGTCTGAAGCAGTTTGAGGTGGTCAAAGCAGCGTTTGACGGCTCTGGCAGCTGGTTGGCAACGGTGGAAGAAAGAAACCCGAAAGCTGCAGAGGTGGAGGTCAACCTAAAGCTGTGGGCGTTTGATGAACAGACTCAGTGGTGCGGTCATCTTCTTCACGCTCAAACGGTCTCGTCTGCTCAAATATTTGTCCTGCTTAAACAGAACCTTTGTGGTAATGTTTCTGTTGTTCTTGATCTCCATCCACACCTCTTTAACGGGCAGTTTTGTGCTGAACACGACCATCTCTGCTCCCCACGAGGCCCGGATTACAGCCATGTGCTTCGACCAGGCGGCCAGCAGCCGGACCACCATGCTGCTCTCCTGCAGCAGAGATGGACACTTTAAAGCCTGGCAGCTGGCGCCGCCGGCCCACACAGATGGTGAGAATCCAGCCCGGTTGGGATTTCTGCATAGTCTTTGATCGGTTCCTGGTCTTTTCCAGGTCTGGCTGGCCGTGTTTCCTGACTAAAACTATCAAAACTGTTGAACTTATTCCCAGCCGTCCAACCTAAACCCTTCATAAAGTCATATGGTCTCGTTGTCTTCTAACAAGGACTAAATCCTCAGATCCATGATGACATGACGCCCCTGGTTGGGGGGACATTTTAAAATGTGCATCTCCAGAAACTTGGAGCTCTGATATCTGCAGAGCTCAGATCTGGCCAACCTAACCAGGAAGCTGTTGTCAAAAGGTTTAAATCTGTCATTTTTTTCAGTTTCCTCCATGACTTCTTTTCAGTGCAAATTTTTTCCTCATAGTTCAAGACTTTCCGCACATGTCATGTTATCTGGAGTCGTTCTCATTAGCAGTGTCAGACTCTGCCTTTAGGTTTTCACATCCAACTGAAAATTAATCCGGTAACTCTCGTGTTGTTTCCTGATTTTGCCGGCAGACGAAGGTCCTTCCTGGTCATGTGACTTTGTCGGTGCCTATCACAACCTGCTTCCTGAATGCTGCTGTTTCTCAGCCGACGGCTCGCTGCTGGCTGTCAGCTTCCAGGAGGTGGTGACCGTCTGGAGCCCGAGCTCCTGGGAGCTTCTGGTAACCCTGTCGCAGCCGCCGGGAGACATCAGGTAGGATGCTAGACCCACACACACACACACTTCCATTCATTTTAGTAACTGTATTCATTAATAACCATAATGCTTATCCTAACACTAACCAGTATATAGGATTATAGAACCTAAATTTCAAAGCTCTGGATTTACCGGTCGGTCTACGTTCCTACCCTCACCTATGGCCATGAACAAGATCCCAGATACAAGCGGCTGAAATGAGCTTCCTCTGAGGGTGGCCAGGCAGTCCCTTAGAGATAGGATGAGGAGCTCAAAACACAGCTGCTCCTCCACATCGAGAGGAACCAGGTGAGGTGGCTCGGACATCTGTTTCGTACGCCTCCTGGACCCCTCCCTTGCGAGGCATACCAGGCACATCCCACCGTGAAGAGGCCAGGGGACGGCCCGGGACACGCTGGAGGGACTATTTCTCTCTGCTGGCCTGGGAGCGCCTTTGGCTCCCCTCAGAGGAGCTGGAGGAGGTGTCTGGGGAGAGTTAAGTCTGGGCATCTCTGTTGAGACTGCTACCCCCACGACCTGGTCCCAGATAGCAGAAGATGACGAGTACGAGTAACCTAGATTTACATCACACCCTACCACTCAACACCACTTAGCCTAAAAATGGGGGTTGCTGCGTTAGGACCAGGCTTTGGTCCCCTTAAGACCCTTTGGTCTTTAGAAAGTTGGTAAATATACCGGAAAGGGTCCTAATAGCTAATATGAATGAGCACACTCTAGGGATAGGCATTTATCGTTATCGTGACAACTTACTTATCGCTATAAAAGTTTGTTTTATAGTGAGAACGATACATTTCAATTAATTATGTCTGAAAACACTGACAGTATTGTGGGGATTGTTTCCTTTCTTCTACACTGTTGGTTCCATGATGGTCATTGTAATATTCATCAATATGCTTCCAGTTGCATGATTTACTGATACTATAGAGCGATAAGACCCACTGCATGCAAACCACAGCCTGAAAAGCTCAGGACTTCCTCTGGTCTCCCAGCAACCAGCACAGCCGACTCTGGGTGCAATTTGGAGGTGGGCGCGCTTCCCGGTGCCTTTGCTGTAGGAAGGTGATGTAGATGAGCTAACATGTTGCTGCTAGTATGATGAACACCTGTGCTAGCACATTCAGTTTTATCCACCATCTAAAATCCTTAATGAAATGGTGCTGCTGCTGCGTCATCCAACTCTGGACCGTTCCGGTTTTATCTGCTTCCTGACCGGACTGCTGCATCCGGAGTTGGACCCAAACAAGATGGATCCTCTTCATGAAGCATCCCTGTAATAATGATCAATAAATGAGAGCTTCTTGGTGGCTGATTCAGATTTAAATTTAATATGCTTTATGAGGTGCTGCCACATGATAGATTAATGTTTAAAAATGATGCTTTCTAAAGCTTTTTCCTCTGACTATGATCGAGTCATCTGGTTCGGATCAGGGAATAACATCTTGGATAATTACGGCTTTTTGCTTTGAGTTCTTGAGTTTTTTCTCTAGCTGAACAGGTCCTCGTTGTGAGCTAACCGAACAAAAACTCTGGCTGCACTTTTTCTCCTGAAATGTTGGCAGCTGTTTCTCTGCTCACATGGAGCTCTCGGGTCAGCGAGGACACCAACCTACTGCTGCCAGTTTCTGCTCGGCTTGTGAAATAATCCAAATTCAGCTTTTTTAGCAACTTTACAGAAGAAACAGAGCAGATCTTTTTCCTTAAGCATAGATCATGAGCTGCACTGATTAATGTATCGGTTAAGATTGTTTGGAAGTATTCATAAAGAATGAAGTTGATCACTGAGAATCTATTATTTTATTTTCAACTGAACAGGCGAGTCGTCCCAAACACTCCAAGCTCCTCCGTCGAGAAAACTTTCTGTCAGAATTCAGCTTAAATAAGTCGTTTCAAGCAGGAATAAGTCAATATTCAGCTGTTGTTGCAGCTGTGAGGTGCCTCTTGTATAACTGCTGCCTATAGACCAGGAGGTCAGCTCTCTGCAAACTCCACACTTTTTATACGTAACCACAGACCTTAATGTAGTCGACTCTGGCTGGCCGAGAGCTGCTGACACAGATTAAACAAGCGTTCTGAGGTTTTACACAAAAATCCTCAGATTTATTAGCTTGGATCAAGAGCAGCTCATAAAAACACAAAGTCGATGCAGCACAGATGCATTTATTAACAGATCGGTGTGAGACACCTTCATGAAAGCAGAAGTTTGGGCAGTTTGCTGCTGACCAAACTGCTGACCAGTTACGTTGGAAAGACATCAGCAATAACCTTAGAGCAGCTACTGTTGCTGCCCATCAATCTGGAAGGGTTCGAAGGTCATCTCCAAAATGTCTGAAGTCCATCATCCTGCAGACAGGAAGATTATTCCCAAAACACCTCAGACAGCTGAAGGTCTTCTCAGGAGTGGACATCCCAGCCGATTCAGCCCGAGGTCAGAGCGTAGAACTTAGAGAAATGTCCAAAAACCCAAGGGCTCCATCTCAGACTCTATAGGCCTCAGTTAGCAGGTTAAATGTCAAAGGTCAACCATCTATTTTTGACCCCTGCTGAGAGATATTGCTGCTGAAGGAAGTTCTGCAATCTGCCAATCAGAGGGGTGTACTTAGTTTTTCCTTCTGCAATTTGGTTGAGTTTTAAAACATTTTGTTTTGAGGCTTGTTGTGGGAACAGCTTCATGGTAAAATGGTGTCCGGTTGAAAGTATTGCCATGAAGCAGGAGTTCCTCCTACGTTCTTTAAAGAGAAGATCATCTTCACTCCAAAACTGTCACATGATCTGTTTTTTTGCTCCATCAGGGATCTCTGTTTTGGGCGTCTGAGCTGCTCCAAGTATCTCCTGGGAACCACCACCAACAAGCTGCTCTGCTGCTGGAACCTCCTCACCTGCTCCTGTAAGACCTTTAAGAGCTTCAGCTTAAATGTTCTGTAGTTCCTCTCCTCTGAATCTGGAGTAAAGTTAACAGGAACCCTGAAGGAGGAAAAGTCAACAGAGTTTAGGAAAACACTCTTTGGGTGAGAACGAGCAGCGTGGTGATTACACGAAGCAAACACCAACACGTGTCTTCACACTTTGTTTTAGGGTCTTTTAGCTTTCCTTTAAAGGGAACGTCAACAGTTCTCCAGCTTTTCCGACTGTTTTTCTTTGGCTGCTTTGTGGTTGTTCCACCCTAGAACCTGATCATGACGAGGACTTTCATGCAGGCAGGATGTTTGGTTTCAGAGCATTCAGGTTCAAAGTAAAGTCACGGGATTCAGGTCCAGATCAGTTCTTGGAAGAACTTTGGAGGAGACCGTCTTTAAACTTAAGCTTCAATTTCCTTCTAATGCAGGATTTTTCTTTCCTGAATGAAGATCTGAGACGGTGCTGTGCAGCTTCATGTATGAACTGACCTGTTTCTTGTTTCTGTCCTGCAGTGGAGTGGAGCACGTCCACGGACGTCAGCCTGCTGCTGGGCGACCCACTCTCTGAGAACATGGCTGCCTTCTGCCTTCAGGACAGATCCACCGACTGTACGTCCAAACGCTTGGTTTTATTTCTTTATGGCTGGTTGCTCATTAAATCTGGAGTTGGCCTCCACAGACGTACTGCAGCAGTTATCTGACCGATCTCTGCAGACGTTTAGACCATAAAACCAACATGTGACCTCAGTCAGACACCTTATTGTGATTTAATGGATGGAAATAAAATGTTGCAACAAAGAGCAGCAGCTGCTTTTCAGTCTTAACCGTGAGTTAGAAACATCTCTGCTGATGAAGGTCTAATGATGCAGCACCCTGACATTTTTAACCTGAGAACTGTTTCTTCATCATTTTCCTGAGATGTTTGGACATTTAGGTCTGGAAAACTGGAACTTTGAAATCTAAAATGTTCAGGAACTCTGATAATGACGCAGTAATTTCATTTAGTTAAAACGCTCACTGTGATTATAGCAGGACCCTCAGCTCTTCTCTGTGATCACATCATGGCTCTGAGATCTGATTGGTCAGTAGATTTCAGAAAATAATGTTCTCATTGTTGGAGCTCAGTCAGGTCAGCATTTAGTCATTCTACCTGAAAAAATAAAACATGTTGGCCAGTATTTAACATATCGGTATCGGTCCGATAAGTAAAACTGGGCCGATATTTAAAACCAGCCTTTATCCCCATCTTGTTGCGTTTGTGTTTCTGGAGGGGGAGGTGGGGGGTCGGATTTGTTTGGTCATGTGACAGTGATGCAGCACAGGATTGTGGGTGTTTGACTGAAGCAGAGAAGCAATGTCAGCGGTGTGGTCGTTTTTTCAAGGGTGTCAAAGGGTTGGGAAACGTATAATATGGATAAATATCAGTTATTGGCTTTAACTGCAATATTAATATCAGAAATCGATATCAGCCCAAATTTTCATATCGGTGCATCCCTAGTTTAAACTCCATGTATCCCTGGAGAGAAATGGAAGAAGATATCACCAAGTTTATGACTCTTCTCTGTTCTCCGTGTTTTCCAGTGTTTGTCTTCAAGCCCAGCGAGCCTCGGCCGCTGTTCTCCCAGAAGGCCGTGTGCTCGGGGCGGGTGACCCGTGCCGTCTTCGCCCCGAGGGAGGCGATGTTGGAGAGCTGTGAGGAGAGCAGCCAGTGGCTGAACCGCTCCCAGCTTTACTTCCTCACATCGCTCATGGTAAACATCAGTGTCAGCAGCTCTGGGAGAACAACAGACGCTCAACTGGTTTCCATAAGGATAATGACTCTGAGAGGTGACGGGATTCCAGTTGGGAATCTTGGCGTCCTGCGGTTTGCTTTTCAGGAAATCATGTCTGATCTAGTCTTAATGAATCCTCGGGAGGGTTTTGTCTTGTAAAAGTCGTCTCACTGAGATTCAAGAAGTCTGATGTTGACTCTCCTGTGCAGGACCTTCTGACCTTCTCCACCAAAGCAGAAGAGGAAAGGCTGATGGCTTCAAGCAAGCAGGTGAGCGATGATCAGAGGGCTGTGGATGATTTGACCGGAAGCTCTCAGAATTGGTTCAACTCTGCTGTTTTCTTCAGATAAAAACCAGTTGCTCTCCAACACTAATGGAGTGTCTCTCTGTACCTCCTTATATTAACAGCAAAGAAAAGAGGAGGACTCTTTATATCTATAATCTTGCTGAATGTGTTTCCACTTTTAAAGCCAGCTGCAAAGAAAAGAGTTCAGACGACAGGTTGAACAACAGCGTGTTGGCACTATAATCATGTTGGATTTGGATCTGAAAGTAATCCTGAGGAAATGAGGCGTTGGTATAAATCTGCAGGTTTATTTAAGAGAAGAACTCCCACTGATCCGCCTCTTTGTCTTGTTTTTGTACCCTTTGCATCTCTGTTTTTCCCTCCTCCAGCTTGTGATTGACGACAGTGTTGCCATGACGCCGTTTTACCTGTTGCTGGGGAAACATCGACACCAACAACCGGAAACCGAGGAGCAGGCCAGGGGTCGGTCTGCTGAGAGACCCGCTGTGCCTCAGAGCTCTGCAGCAGTCAGAGAGGTTGGTACCGCCACAATCCCACTTTTAAAAAAACAGTCACATAAACAGGTTTGTCTAATGAGGCTGGTTTTTATTGCAGCTTCTGCAGACCCCGGCCCACGTCCTCCCTTCTACGTCTTTCCTCTGCTCCATGTTCGTGCAGTCTCTGCTCATCTCCGTCACAGACAACAGGTCCGTACAAACAAGCGTCATGTAGGATGTACAGAGATGACCCAATCACTCCCTTTACATTTTGCTTTCAAGAATCATTCAAAGGTGTCCTGATCAGCAGTTCTCCAGACTTTCTGATGTTCAGACAAAAATTTCTTTGGACTGGGCTGCTTTTTTACAGTTTCTAAAAACTTGCTCAATCTTGAAAAAAACCAACTGAACCAGTTTCAGACCTAAAACACCCAAATTCTGCAGCAGATGAATAAGATGTGAAAGTCATGTCCAGCAAACCCCCGAGAAATGCATCATCTCATCCAGTAGCTGCTAACCTTTTCTCTCTGGACCAAACTGGACTCTTTATTGTTCTTTGTTGGAAATATTTACCAGATAATTTCTGTTTCCATTAAAACAACCAAGCAGCTGGATCTTCAGGCCCGTCTGAAGCTCTTGGTGGGATGAACAACTGAATGGATGGATACTAACTGGGATAATAACCTGATGAGTCAGGTTGTGCTCATCAGGTCCATACGTTCGTACAATCTCTGATCCGGTTCATGCCAAGGTGTCTGCATCTTTGGGTTTTTTATAAATGCAACTAAAGAAAATGGGAACAAATTGTTTCCTTGAGACAGACTGCTGTTAACAAAAGAGCCTAAAAATCTAATTTACAACTATTCTCCGACGATGTTCAGATTCTGATCTGAAAAAGCAGCAAAAATCCAAAGAAGACTGAAGGAGCTTCAGGAAGCCCAGAGAACAGCTGAGGAGGAGAAGAATGAAGGAAAGTTTAGCTTCCTGGAAGGAAAAATCAGACGAGATGAATCAGGTGTTTTATGCATCACGGTATCAGTAAGATTGTTCAGGCAGCAGGTAGAGGATCCACCGTTTGCTAATTTTGGGAGAGCTTCCATAAAGTTTGGGTTTAATCATCAGTGTGACCCGACAGAAGCGCCTACTCAGGATGACTCAGCAGCTGTGTGTTGTTTATCTGTTTAAATTTGCAGAGTCATGTTAACCTTTTTCCATCTGTGCCCTCGTGTGACTTCAGGGAGGAAAACAAACTCTCCGAGGAGGAAATGGACAGCGAGAAAGGAGAAGAAGAAGCTTCTGATGAGGAAATGGAACCTAGAGTCACGAGACCAGAGGAGGCTTTGTCCGACAGCCCGGAGATGGAGAGCGTGGCCCCGGCCTTAACCAAAGCCCAGGTTAGGGAACTGAGGAGGGTTAGGAAACTGGACCACAGCTGGCTCGCAGGCCTGCTGGACTCCTGAAAATCATACTGGTCCCAGTACTCCAGTTAACTGGTTTTATTCCATGAGACTGAAGCTCATTTAGGAAGGAAGGAAGGAAAAACAACAGGAAACTGGTTACAGAACCAATGTTTGGACACGGCTCCACAGCTTCTGCAGAACCTAGACGTGTGTTGCACAGTTTTCCTGGTTTATACCGTCAGAATCTCCAAATGTTTCTGACCCGTTTCTGGAATTATTTCTGGAGTTTTTACCGTTTTGGAAAATAAATCTGAGTTTCCCTCCTGAGCGTTCTTCCTCTTTGCCTCATGACCATCTGCCCTTTTGGATCGGTTCCATCAGTCAGTTTTACTCCTTTGGTTCTGATGCTTCTCCAGGTGTCCACCAGCTGATGTTTGACTCTAACTTTATTTAATGACACCTGGAAATAATAAAATTAATTAATCCTCCTCCTCTTTAGTGGTGTGTTTAGTTTTATACCAGCCTTAACATTATGACCAGCCTGACCATGCTCTGCTGTTGGAACCTGAACAACGTTTTAGGATCTGTTGCTTTAAATGCTGGAGGTTTGGAAGTGGATCCTTAATGGATCGGAGCTTAATTGGTAGGACATCTGGAGAATCTACACCAGAATCTTTTCTGCAGTGTGGTGGGCAGGTTTATCGGGCTGAAACAGCTCTTTTGGTAATACTGTTTCTATAACCTAATCAGAGGTTCTCTAGGTCCAAGTCACATGAGCCAGAATGGCATGAACCACAGTTAAACCGGCTCTTTAGCTCGCCATTTTCCCATGATGCATCCTGCTGCCATGCATGGCCTACTGAGGAGGTCTACATGGTTCCATCCATGTGATGGAGTGTTTCTGAATGTTTGCAACTAGCTCACCTTCATTAGCCCCGCCTTGGATCAGGTAACGGGAGTCAGCTGTTAGGAAAGCTAAACACCTTCTGTTCTGGTCTCCTCTGATCAGAGCTGCTCCTTCCATGATTGCCATGTCTCCTATATGGATGCAGCAAACAGGACTTCTTGCTTTCTTTCATCAGTGACCTTCCTGCCACTCCTCCATAAAGGTGAAGAGCACCACTAAAAGCTGTCCTGTGGACACATTCTTGGACCTGAGCTGTGAATCCCTGCAGCTCCTCCAGAGTTACCACGGACATCTTGGCTGCTGCTCTGATTAATGCTGACCTTGCCCAGCCTGTCAGTTTAGTTGGACGTTCATGTCTTGGTAGGTCTGCAGTTGGCCCATCCTCTCTCTATGTTGATCAAAGTTCTGGGAGATCTTCAAAGTTTGGGATGATGTTGTAGAACCAGAACATTCTCCCTGACCTGTTTGAAAATATTTCAAGGTGTTAAAACTCAAAGTCTTGTAGAAACTAAAGGAGCTATAACCATCGTCCTTATTCAGGTAGTGGAGCTACGATCAGCTCGTAGCCCAAAATAATTCAGATAAAAAACAGGCTTGTATCTGTTTGTTATTCCTAATTAATGCAGCAAAAAGGATCACGTTCTGTGATGTTTTAACTTAAAGGAGCTGGATCATTTTTGTGTACCTTGAATATTATGGGATTTTTCCTAGAGATCATCATGCTCTGAGCGACCCATTCCTGCTCTGTTATAAACACAACTAATGTGTTGGTTTCTTTTCTTTCTGCAGGTGATTAAACCGGGCCACCCTGGTGGTTCTTATCAGGATGTTTCTTGGTTTTATGGTCTTTATGTGATGTGTTGTGCAATAATATGGTTAAGTTATTTAATTAAATAACTTTCGGTCTGTCGAGCATTATCCTGGGAATCCTAGCCCAATATGGCGGTGGTATTAGAACAATAGATGAAAGAGTGATTCGAGCTCTGGCATTACTTAACAGCTAACTCTGCACACATGGAATATATTCACAACCTTTTAAAATATAAGAATTTATTGGCAGAAACAATTTAACTCCCAAGTTAAACATATTTCAATCAACAAACTACTAGGCTACAGCAATTTAACTAAAACTACCAAGAAAAATGAAGGAATAAAGGAACTAATGAACTATCTACACATAAAGAAACAAGAGAACCAATAAAATTGATACAATGACATGACAGTTCACAACGGCAGTTCTCAGTAGCAGCTGGTGGAGCTCATGCTGCGTCAGCATGCATGAGGTATGCAGAGCTGCAGTTTCGATGCCGCCTTCCTCAAGCTGTGGGTAAAACAGCTTCAGTTAGAGAAACCGGTTTATCTGGGGACTTCTTGTCCAGATACCTTTTCTGCAGAACCTCAGAAAGAAAGGTTTAAGGGGGACATGTGATGCTTTTAAATCCTCCCTCTTCACCTTACACCATCCAGCTGTGGTCCATATAAAGAGGAACCTCAATGCTTTGGTCTGAACTCCTTGTTCTTGTAGCTCCTCTTTTACCTGTTCTGAGAGCAACTTGTTTTGGTGGCGTCTCTTTAAATGCTGCTGAGGCACTTCACACCCCGCCCCCCTACAGGTCAAAGGGCACTGAACTTTAACCTGTGCAGAAACAAGACTATATATATTAAAACCTGCAGTACGGTTCTGTCCTCCAGGAGCTAAAAGCAGCACACAGCGCTAACATCAGCAGAAGACCCGATGCTACTGCTATCAGAACAATGGCCAGGACGTCACATCAACACAATAAATTCATGTCTAAAATAAAGTTGTCATTTTAGCGTTATTTGCAGCTTACTGCTTTGCTGCGCCCATCGTTTCCATAGACAGAATCAGATGAAGTCTTTCAGCAAATCCTTCTTGATGCTGGAGGAGGTTGATGAAGAACTCGTCGTTGAAGAGCTTCATGCAGACGAAGAGGAATTTCCCCACTGATGTGGGAACATTTTCATGAAAAATAAGATTTAGCCAGGAGCTTCAAAGAGGTTCTGATGCTGAAGGACGGGGTCATGAATTGTGTGGGTTAAAACACCCAACAACCGAACCGAGCATATCCTCGTAGGCATACTCGAGCTTTGACTACAAAATCACAGCAAAGAATAAAAATGTTGGATACGTGAAATTGATCAGCCGGAAGCCCATGACCTTATTTAGCTGTTCAGCAGCGAATACTGAGACGTAACGGTTGGAAAAACTTAACAGATGATAGAGAAAACTGAACCCACTTTAAAATACAACCGAAACAGAATAAAAATATCTCTGCAGCACCTTGGTGAGACTAAATTAAACTTTTCTGCCCTCCTAAAGACTCCAAGTACACAACGTGTATTTAAAGGCTAAAAAACTGAATTTAGCATGAAATTATTTATGATTTTAGCCTTTTTAAAACAAGATTGTCTTAAAGCAGCAGTAGTTAACTTTTAGTTAAATGAATTTTGTTAAAACTGTCACTATGTCCTGACAGTAGAATATGAGGCAGATAATCTGTGAAAAAAATCAAGCTCCTCTGGCTCCTCCCAGTAGTCCTACTGCCATTTGCAGAAATTCACTGCTCTGGGTCAGTAGCAACCAATCAGAACCAGGAGGAATGTCTTAGCAGTGTCAATCACACTCATGTATGTGCACGTAGTGACAGTTTTAACAAATAATCGAAAAACACATTTTGACAAACATAACCCCCTGCAGCTTTAATTACCTATTTTTTAGCATAAACGCTGGATTCACTAACAGCAGATCATTACCTAACTTTGTTGTCCTCTGTCGGCGGGACTCAAACACCAGAGCGTAGTCAACTTTGGATCCAAGGATTCTTCGAAGTAGTAGTCTGATTCCCTGCCAGCGAGTTTCAAAGACCTTCAGCTGATCTGCTGTGCCTGTGTTAGCTACTAGGCAGCTGGATAGCAAACGTTGTATAGCTTGGAGAACAGTTTTCTTCAGCGATTCCATGACACCACAGGATTCCAGCTATGACTCCTTATTCCTGGACTGGGCTGGACTAAAAGTAGGTTAATGCGTGTATTCAAAGATGCAGAGTTTCTACCAGTCTCTCTGTTCATGTGCAGTTCAGTCCATGTTTAATCCTGTGGCTGGGACACAATAGATGTGAGGCTAATAAAGCTTTGCAGAATATTGGTAACTTTGTGGAAAAGCAGTTCACATATTGTTGATCGTGAGGCTATTTTGAGGGTTTTAAGTGTTTAATGTTTTGCTGGAACCCATCCATCTTTTTTTTAATCCATTTAAGAACCTGTGAGATGATCCAGTGAACCAAAGCGGGTCCCGGGGCAGCAGGACTAGTGGGAGAGAAGCTCCTAATGGTTCCTGGATTATAACTCAGTCTAAAAGTTCAGACGTACCATTGTGACACCGGCTGGTTCTGTTTAGGGAGTTAAAAGGCATTCCCAGACCAGAGGAACTATGAAACCCCTTCCTTGAGTTCTTGGTCTGCCTCTGGGTCTCCTGAGAAATTCCAACAGATAAGACACCAGGAGGGATCTTGATCAGATGAACCATCTCAGCTGACTCCTTTCATTGTGGAGGAGCAGCAGCTCTTCTCAGATTAGGGAGGGCCTCACCTTGGCTGTAAGGCAGAGCCAGTAGACCCTGCGGAGGAAGCTCAGAATCTGGTTCTTTTGGTCATGATCCGTATCTCATGTCCATAGGTAAGAGTCAGAATGTGGATGAACTGGAGCTGCAGACGAAGCCCTGATCCACCTTCCACTCTGCTCTGAACAACACACGAACATACTTGAACTCCTTGGCTTAAGAGTGTCACCCCCAGCTCTGAGGGAGCGGTCCACCTTTATCCCCCTGAGATCCTGTCCATAAACTCCACCAAGAGGTTCAGTGACATGAAGTTATACCGGCGGAGTCCAACGTGAAGTTTGTGCCGAGAATAAGGATACAACTGATCCGACAGGATCGTCCATAAAGGCAACCTCATGCTGCCCCCCCCTCAGACCCACACAACGTATGTAGCTTGGACCCATTTCACATAAATCCAGAACTCCATAGGCGTCGTCCTGGTTTTCATTTAACCAAATATCTTTCTGCACTAACTGTCTGTTGAGACTCTAGAAATGTTTGGAAAATGCATAAAAAGTTTCCAAGTTTTGCCACATTTGTTCAGAAGATGATGCACAGATTAAAATCACCCCGAAGGTGCTTCTGCACCCGGCTCAGGGTCCGGGTTCCTCTTCTGGCCTCAACAAAGCTGCACTTTCTTAAACTTCCCTAAACTTTGGGTCTTTTTGGAAAACAACTCGTCCTCTGCGATAACAGAGTTCCTACAGATTCACTTACTGCTGTCTGTATCTGTACAGTAACGCTGACCTATGTACTCTGGAAACATATAGGCTCCAACCACCTGACCGTTCCTATCAGCAGCCTTATCGGAGGTGAAATGATTCTGCTGAAGGTTCCAGATCGGTCCAAACACGTCTTCAGCCATCTCCAGTTTCACTTTTCTAACAGGAAATGTGACATTTTATTTCTCAAACACTTCATGTTTCACATAAAGGAGGACATATCTCCTGCGTTAACACTTATCTCCATTCCCAGTTCCTGCCTGTAGATAATGGACTTTCACTGCTGTCAGCAAGTATGTTGAGCATGATGAAGGTCCTGAGTCATCATCCCTGAACGGATGTTTGACAGGTTCTTATATCCAGCACAAACAGTAAGTTCCTTTAAGTTACTGCAGATTCTGCAGATGGCATGAAGGTGGGGCTTTACGGACCTCATTTAGCAGGTTAAAGGTAATGACAAGACCACTAGACAAACACTGAACCAGTGTGGGTGTCTGAAAGGGTTGAAGGAGAAAGCCTCTTCTCTCTAAAAACAAGATGACAGCAGGACTTGGGTTGTAAAGCTGCATCTGGATGTAGGGCAAGACTTCTGGGACAATGTCCTCTGGACACATAAGATGAGACATTAAGTATATATTTATATTTAATGTTTGTTTGCTGCTTGACATTCATTGTTTGTGCACACAATCCCCACCAAGAAGGCTGATTATGATCCAGAGACCTGTGCAGAAATTTCTGCAAACAGCAAAGACCTGAAGCAACGTGGGAAATAAGGGTGGGTCAAAGTTCCTCCACAATGATATCAGATACTGATAAAGTCAGAGAGGCGAGAGCTACCGATATGAAGGTGGACCAGATGTCCTTTTTATCTGACTGGACACAAACTTCAAGGGATTTTATTTGTTTTTTTATGTGACAGACACAAAGTAGTGGTTTCAACATTTTTACAAATACAAATCTGAAAACTGGAATTAGCCCCCTTTACTCTGATACCTCTAAATGAAATCCAGCTCAACCAATTCCCTTCAGAACTAAGTCAGTACCACAGTCCAGCTGTGTGTCATTTAATCTGAGTCTTACTGCTGTTGTTATGTTTCTGGCCTCAGAGGTTCCTCAGAGAACATTAGAGAACAACCAGCATCATGAAGACCAAGGCATGGGCCTCCACCTAAACTGACAGGCTGGGAAAGGAGAGCGTTAATCAGAGAAGCAGCTAAGAGGTAACTCTGGAGGAGCTGCAGAGATCCACAGCTGAGCTGTGAGGATCTGTCCTGAAAAGCCACTGTAGAAAGACGCTAGAAGCATGTTTGCAGTTTATCAAAAGACATGTAGGAGACACAGCAAACAGGTGGAAGAAGTTGTTCTGATCAGAGGAGACCAGAACAGAACCATCTGGCATATAAATTCTGTTTGGAAAAAGAAATGATTCTGTACATAACGGTGAACACACAATCCCCGCGTTAAAACATGGTGGTGGCAGCATCATGCTGTGGGGATGCTTTTCTTCAGCAGAAACAGAGAAGCTGCTCAGAGATAATGGGAAGATAGATGGACCTTCATGTGTTAGAATGGCCTAATCAAAGTCCAGACCTAAGACCATAATTGAATCAAACTGAGAATCTATGGAAAGACTTGCAAACTGATGTTGACAGATGTTCTCCATCCAAGCTGACTGGACTTAAGATGTTTACAATGAACAATGGAGAAGATTTTCAGTCTGTAGATGTTTCAAGCTTGCGGAGACCAAACCCAAAAGATCTGCAGCCCAGAAACAAATTCTCTCGCTTCAGTTCTCTCTTTTTATTCCATCTTTTCTTCTACCTGGAACTTTGACTGTCCGTCTGAGGCCTAAACTCTCGCTGTGTTCTTGATGTAAAACGCTGCTCCCAACTCAGTTACCTGCTCATCAGAAAAAACAGGAATCACCATAGCAACGAGTGACTCAGCATTTTCTTGTGGCTGATGTTAATCCATCATTGGGCTGGCAGACGGAGGCCGGCGTGTTAAACCTTCGGTCAGAGGTCATAATGGCGACTCTTTCATCACGAGTTCTTTTCATGAGAATCTCAGTAATTTCAGACATTGAGTTTTCAGATAAAAGCGTTTTAAACTTTTAAAGGTTTGGAAAGAACGGGTAGTTTTAACATGACAGCAAATGATCAGAACAAGCAGTTCTTGTTGTCTAGGACTGAGCTCCTGCTCTGCCGCTATGATCAAGTAAATCCAGGCCAGTCTCTGTCTCCGGGCCCGGCCTTGAGGTCCAGTTTCGGCCATCTGACGCCGAACGCCAACTCCTGGGAGGATAGTAGCTGCTGTGGTATGTGACCCTTGCATAGACTCACCGAAGACTCAACACACAGCCAGGTTTTTAATCTGGACTTTATTTCAGAACCTCATGCATCACAAGCAGAACCACATCCTCATTATCTACTGGAGTGATTTTTACACAGAAACAAATCTGATTCCTTTATGATTTCACGCTCTTAACTAGAAAACTACAATACTGTATGTTTATACACACACACACACACACTTATGTAAAGAAAGAGGTCATCAGATTAGAGCAGGTATATTTAGATGAAACGTAATAAAAGCACAAATTAGCACATAAAAAAATGACAAGATATAAAAAACAGTTAAAAACATCAGTTCACGCTCTAGTTCTCTACATTAAAGCAAGTCTATTCTGACTCAAAGCGAATGCTAATATACAGTTAATGGCCATGTGTGGTATTCCTGAATCGGACTCGCTGAGAGGTTGCATTAGAAAGTGACTTGGACTGAAGACTCCCTCAGTTCTGCTCCATCCACTCGGTTTCCAGGCCAAGTCTTACGACTGTGACCCGGGCTGCGTTCTGAGGCGGGCTACGTGCGGACATCCAGACGTAGCCTGTGAACATGTGCGTTGAACAGCTGTTTCCGATAAGGCGATGAGACGGAGGAAGGAAGCAGATAAAGCTACATGAATCTCTCACGGCGGAGCTATAAAGTTTTATATAGAACATTAAAATTAGGTGAACCACACTGTTCAGAGTAAAGAGTCACTTTTGGGATTAATCTGGTCAGTAGCCTAAATTGACTGTTATTGTCCAGAACCACAAATGATCAGGATTATTCTGGCAAAGCCGGAGAGTTAACTAAAAAAAGACCCGATTCAGTCCTGAATTCTTCACATCTTCCCTCCACAGAGCCAGACTTTGCTGTCATCTTTTAAACTGGTCCTGATCAACAGTTCTCCAGACTTTCTAAGCTTTTTGGAGGTTTTTCTTTGGACTTTGGCTGCTTCTTTACAATTTTTCTGGCCAGAAGCCAATTGAAAAAGGAATTTAGCTCTGGCAAAGGATTATAAATTGGACACATGTAGGTGTGGCTCTCTCAGATTCTGTCAGCTCTTCTTCTGGTCTTCTGCCAGAAATTCCCTTTGAGGCCGGGGACCTCCTCCAAATGTTTTTAAGCCCATCATGCCTCATGCTAGTGGAAAATGATCAGGTACTGGACTGAAAACAAGCAGCCAAAGTCAAAAGTAAAACACCTTCAGAAAGTCTGGAGTTCTCTTGCTGAAGACCACCTATTCCAAAGTCCGGCACCTTGGATGCAAAACATAAGAAATTGTGTCTCTGTTTAGGAATTTGTAAGCACCGGCCAAACTTTAACTTAATGCTTAAAGCTCAGAGCAACAGGAATGAAACTTGGTGTGTCAGCAGGTAAATGTTGCTGCACTTTCTCCTGGTGAACATGTGGTGCCAAGTGTTTAAATATGTGCCTTCTTGGGGGTTTTCACCACAGTTCCCAGACGACGCGTGAATGAGGGTGGATTGCTGTTAGAGGGCGGGGCTTCAACTTTGTGCAAAAAGAACAAAAATCTGAACGAAAGTCTGATGATTAGCTGAGTGTAATGACAGACGTCAATCACGTAAAGTGCCTGAGTAATGACAATCACGACAGAAATGACTAAGAACTTAAACATTAACTACCAGAAGAGATGATTTTCTTTCTCTATAATCTGACAAAGAAGTCTTCAGACTAACTTAGGTTGTCCTGCCGCCAGCAGGTGTGGAGACATCCTGCAAGACTCAGACAGAGAACTGGTTTCCCTCACTTCCTTTTACACCAGAAAGCACAGAGACTTTGGTAACTAAGATCTATTATTGCGGTGCATGAGTTCTGGTTTGTTTGGTGAGAAACCACAATACTGATGATAAAGTTTGCATAAAAACTGTCTGCACGCCATGAATAAATAGTTAGACCCTTATCGCCATTAAAGAGAGCAGTGATGTGTTTGGTTAAATAAGAGGCGTCCTCCCTGACCCTGGCAAGGAGACGCAGCACCGGTGAGAGGCAATATGATCCAAGCCTCATCACCTGCTTCCCTGACCGTCCTCTCTCTCACCCGACACCTTTTACACCTCGATCCGGTCGAAGGGGAGAAGATCTTACTGGGCTGCACAGCCCCGGTTCTTTGATGGAGTCCATTAAAGGCAGGAGGAGACGGATCCTCAACGAGACTTCATGAACGTGTTAATAAGCAAAGGCGGAAGCTCTTGAAGGGGCCCTGACTTATCTAAAGTTACGCTACAAGTTTTCTGTGACTATAATCCGTGTACTCCCTCTGCTACAGCTGTGTTAATGACCGTGGGCAGCATCAGGATCCTAACAGCTACAAGCGTTCATATTAGTTGGATAAATAAGCTGCAGGGTAGGTCCGGCTGGGAGCCGGGACAGAGTCTCTGTAATGTGGTTTCTACACAGTGGTCGGAAGTGAGGGACTGTCGTCCATCTCCACCTTCTGCTCCGCCGAGCAACACAGGAACAGGCGGCTGCCCAGGCTCTTGAAGGCGAATCGGAAGTACATGATGTGACCCATGGCCACGAAGGACACAGAGATAATGACGAGCAGGCCGAAGGCCTCTGGGTTGGGGGCCAGAATCACCATGATGAAGTGCAGCAGGTCTAAGAGGTAGTTCATGGAGTTCTGGACACCGTTGATCACGCCTCGCTCGGACTCCATCACATTTTCCTGGATGAGCTGGGTCACTGTAAGGTCAAAGGACCACAGACCTGTGGGCAGATGAAAGGATCAACAGTTACATCTAACTGCTTTAAGGCCTCGTTAAAGACTATTTCAGAAACTTCAGTGGCTCTTTCTGGAATCAGGGAACATTATTGGCATCAAAGGTTGCAAATATGGTTTTGGCATCTGGAGGAGATGCGTAACATTCCAATCAGTGACCCTGCTTGAGTCATGTTAGGAAGTCATGTCTGTAGACTTTTATCGTGTCAGGAGATGAACATGCAAACGCAGCACACAGTAAATCCACTCAGATCTCATTTCCTGTGGAACATCAGCCAGATTATAAATCAGGGACTGTTTGCTTCCATCCGAACAGCAAGAAATGAAACAATAAATCTGAAGTTCTTTCCAAGTTTTTCTTTGGACTTTGGCAGATTTTTCTGGTCCAACTAATGATCTCATATTCAGACACTATTAGACCAGACTGAAAATAAGACCAAAATGAGTCCAAAGATAAACTGATCAAGACCACTTCAAAAGATTAAATCTAGCTGCTTAAAAGGAAAAGGTGAAGAAATGAAGGCAGGATTAGGAATTTTGCTTTATTGTAAAGAAACAGGAATTCACTCACCAACTCTGGCAGCGATGACCCCAGCAAACAGCAGACTGACAGACATGTAGGACTGTAAAGGCGGCAGCTCCTGGGCCGGTGGAGCGGTGGTGGCGTTCCCGCTCAGAGCATCGGTGAGGCTGTGCCCGGCCTCCGGAAGGGTCTGCTCCCCCATCAGGTGGGTGTAAAGGTCCTGGAAGGGCGAGACGCTGAGGTCGAAGGGGCTTCCGGGAGCAAAGACGGACACGACGCACAGCATTAGGCAGCACAGCTGGGCCGTGCCCGAGATGAAGCCCGTCCGGATCAGGCCGCACTTCTTGCGGACCCAGGTGAAGGCGACGGTGCCGCAGATGCCGGAGATGGCGGAGGCCCCCATCAGCAGGCTGAGGATGGAGCCGTTCAGGCCCTGGGTGTAGGCATATCCCGTGGTGATGCAGTCAAAGCCGAGAACCGTCATGTAGAGGAAGGCCAGGGACATGCCAGCGAAGAAGATGTTCTGGTTGTAGTAGGCCACCCAGCCGGCCTTGAAGGTGTGCAGCGGTTTGCTCACCTGGTCGCAGCAGCCGGGCTGTTTGGGAGAGTCGGAGGCGTTCGTCACCGAGACTTCGTTCATCAGCGGCTGAGACGAGTCTTCAGGGCTCTGATTGTTCTCACAATCTGTCAGGAAAAAGAGAATTTCTTCATACAGCGCTCCAAGGACCTGGAATAATCTCTATTTTTATGTTTTCCTTCCAGGCAGCCAGACTTTCATGAAATCTCTGAAGCTGTCATGAACAATAGTTTTCCAAGTTTTTCTTTGGAATCTTGGTTGCATTTTCAGCTTTCAACGACTAACTGGGAATCACCGTGTTGGGTCAAACTGTGAGGGAATGTTCAGAGATAATAAACTAAAGAAATGCGAAAAAGACCTGGAGAACTAAGGAATTCTGGCTTCTTGGAGGCAAAGTACCAGGAAATAGGAGATGGATCAGGAATTTGTGTACCTCTCTGGGGGCTGAGCTGTTTGAGCTCCTGCTGCTGCTCCTTCTGTCCAGCCTTCACAGCCAGAGCTGGAGTCTTCTGGTACACCTTCCACAGCAGAGCGTACTCAAAGCACATGGAGCAGAGGTTCCAGCCGGATATGAAGCCACAGCCGATGAAATGGGAGCCGAAGGCCATGATCTGGCCTACTAACATAGGAGCCAGGATGTTGGTGAGCTGGTCGATGATCCGAACTGTGGCGTTCATGTCTGCGTGAGGAACGACATTCAGGTCAGTTTATTACTTGGCCACATTTGCATTCCCAGCATGACCAGATCACTGTGTCACAACTTCAGTGGAGGTCAGTGGGTTCACTGCACTGTGGAAGGAAATCTCTTAAACAGCTTAGAACAATCAGGTGGAAGCAGCAGGAATATAAACGATGGAAAATGAGAGCGAGTCAGCAGCGGGGGTCCAAAGTCTCCTCCTCAGAAGATAAGGCGTCATCTGAAGGCTACATGTCAAGAAGAACTGGAAACACTCACCTGCCAACCTGCTGCTGTCCTGACCGGCCACCACCACCACCCAGTCCCGCTGGATGGTGATGGAGGTGGCTGTGCTGGCCAGGTTGGCGATGTTGGCGATGGTGATGACCAGAATGTAGCAGGTGGTCTGGAAGGAAAATAAACTGGTTATTATTTAGAATAAAGGACAAACATTTCCAGTGATTTTTATCCACATTTATTATTCCTCTATGAGCCACATTGTCCGTGATCCTTGAACACAAACTGCAGTTTATTTTGAAGCAGGTAAAAACATCCAACCTGCATCGTTCTGCAGCTAAAAGCATCAAATGTTTAATGTCTCACTGCTGTTTTTAGTAAATGCATAAGAGGCAAAACATTTGTTGCTTTTATTAAAATCCCCATAGGGCACAACGTCCAATAAAATCCTAGAATTTTCCAGAGTCAGCGTTTCAGATAGTTTGGTCAATTTTGAGGCCGTTTTCCAGATCTAAAGTAAGTAAAACTCTCTTCCTGTTGATTTAAAGGAAATGTTTGATGAATCACATAAATTTGCATCAAGTTCTGGCTGCTTTAGGATCAACCTGGACCTGATGCCATGAATATCCAACCGCTGGTAAGTTGAAGATAAGTCTGGACCACAGTAGGAAAACATGCACCTCTGATCATATCTTTTAATATTGCGATGATATCGGCTGAGATTAACCCAGATGTTCCTCACTCGTCTCCAAGTCTGTAAATTGGGCGACGTGTTAATCCTATAAATTAAAGACGGTGGCACCATTTAAATCTCGCCTAGGGCGCCACATTGGTTTGGGCTGGCTCTGTTGGCCACCATTGGTGAACGTCCACCCAACTGGCCAAATATATTAGAGATGTAGCCATCAGCCTGCAAAAGATTGGAAATGGAGATTTTTCGCTTGATTGCTCTGATCGGTGATCCGCAGGTTAAGTACTGGAAAATCTGATTTTTTCCCATTCAGGAAATGCAACAAAACTTCAACTTCCACACTTTTCAGCCAATAAACTCATCAACCAACAGAATGAAATTTTATGTCTTTGAACACAAATCGGTTAAAGTTTAGGCACATGCGCTTTGATGCACACATCTTTTAATCCAGCCAAATAACTTGTTGCACATTTTCTCTTTCATGTGTTACACTTGTGGAAAAAAACTGAATCAGCGACTCGGACCTCAAAGAGGAGCAGTGTGGTTTCCGTCCCGGCCGTGGAACACTGGGCCAGCTCTATACCCTCTACAGGGTACTCGAGGGCTTATGGGAGTTTGCCCAACCGGTCCACATGTGTTTTGTGGACCTGGAGAAGACATTCGACTGTGTCCCTCGTGATGCCCTGTGGGGGGTGCTCCAGGAGTATGGAATCGGGGGCCCTTTATTAGGGGGCATCTGGTCCCTGTACGAGCGGAGCAGGAGTTTGGTCCGCGTTGCCGGCACTAAGTCGGACCTGTTCCCGGTGCATGTTGGACTCTGGCAGGGCTGCCCTTTGTCACCGGTCCTGTTCATAACTTTTATGGACAGTATTTCTAGACGCAGCCAAGGGCCGGAGGGGGTCTGGTTTGGGGACCAGTGGATTTGGTCTCTTCTTTTTGCAGATGATGTGGTCCTGCTGGACCCCTCTAGCCAAGACCTACAGCATGCGCTGGGGCGGTTTGCAGCAGAGTGTGAAGCGGCTGGGATGAAGATCAGCTCCTCCAAGTCAGAGGTCATGGTACTCAACCGGAAAAGGGTGGCTTGTCCTCCTCAGGTTGGAGGAGAGTTCCTGCCTCAGGTGGAGGAGTTTACGTATCTCGGGGTCTTGTTCACGAGTGAGGGAAGAATGGAGCGGGAGATCGACAGACGGATCGGTGCGGCTGCCGCAGTAATGGGGGCGCTGTGCCGGTCCGTTGTGGTGAAGAGAGAGCTGAGCCGAAAAGCGAAGCTCTCGATTTACCGGTCGGTCTACGTTCCTACCCTCACCTATGGCCATGAACTTTGGGTCATGACCGAAAGAACGAGATCCTGGATACAAGCGGCTGAAATGAGCTTCCTCCGTAGGGTGGCCGGGCACTCCCTTAGAGATAGGGTGAGGAGCTCGGCCATCCAGGAGGAGCTCGGAGTAGAGCCGCTGCTCCTCCACATCCAGAGGAGCCAGTTGAGGTGGCTCGGGCATCTATACCGGATGCCTCCTGGACGCCTTCCTCGGGAGGTGTTCCAGGCACGTCCCACCGGGAGGAGGCCCAGGAGACGGCCCAGGATACGCTGGAGGGACTATGTCTCTTGGCTGGCCTGGGAACGTCTTGGGCTCCCCCCGGAGGAGCTGGAGGAGGTGTCTGGGGAGAGGGACGTCTGGGTGTCTCTGCTGAGTCTGCTGCCCCCGCGACCCGGTTCGGATAAGCGGAAGACGACGAGTACGAGTACGAGTGCAGCGCTACTGGAAGAAAATGGAATATGGGAATAAGTTTGGAAAAGCAAAGGTTTATTCTATTTTTTTTACACCCGGAAAATCGTAAAAGCACATCCCAAACTGGTAAGGATTGGGTAGAATTCCAGTTTAATGCCAGTCATAAAACTGAAGTTACACCCTGCTGTGTTTGAGTAAATATTTAAATGCTTGTGGATTTTCAGTTATTGGTGAAGTTTTCTACAGAACTTGTCACAATGATTCTGTATTTTTGTAGTTTATTAAAATCGTTCCTTTATGTATTTTATCTTCAGTACAGTAAATAAACTCTTGTTCAGAACCTAAAAGTTCTGCGAGTAAAACAAACCTTTTTGAGAAAAAATTAACTTTTTATTAACTAAACCCAAAGGTTCTGCTCTCCGGTCAGGTTATGTAAACTCAACAGAATCAATACCTTTGTTTAGGAAAGAAATCGATAACCGTCTGTGAATAATTACCTCTTTGCAGAAACATAATTTTCCAGGTCAGCTGCAGTCATTACAACATAACAAGCACAGCTGAACAACTCAACCAGCACATTCTGACATGTTGTAAAACAAGTTCACAGATCAGCTCAGCAACAGAAATCCCTCAGCGGGGCTGGATAAGGAGACGGATTTTCCTCCCAGCTCAAACTCCTTCTGTGTCACATGAACAACCTGCTGACTGGACAGCCTTCACCCAGGCACTCTATCTCCAGTTTCACTGAGCTTTCTCCACCTCCACAAACACCAGCTGGCGCCCGAAAACTCTCTCCCCCCTCAGCCGACGGACAGAAAGGCCGCCTTTGTTTCAGCGCCGCTGTCCTGACTGAGGCTAACCTGCAGAGTCTGCAGGACTGGGTGACATGGCTCCATTTTTCAGTTTCAAACCTGAGCTCTATTTAATTTCTAGGTTCGTTAGTTTGCAGGTAGAGATCTTCCAATCAGAAGGCTGCTCAGGCAGTCATGAATGACATTGATGTTGGAGCTTGTATCAGCAGATGAGGAAACCTCATCGGAGCGCAGCCACTGAGCATTAGACAGAGCAGGGTCAGGGTCTCTTACCAGAATCCATCCATCGTAAAGCTCCACCAGTTGTCCTTTGAAGTGGAAAACAAGCATCAGGAGGACCCCGCACAAGATGACACAGCTGTTCTGGACCAGCAGCGACGTCTGGGCCACTGTGGAAACACCAGGACCAACATTAGGGACACAAATCTGACCAAACACAACATTAACTTCACAAGTGGTGCCTTTAATTGCCAAAAAGAGGCAGGAACGCAGTGCTCTGACAGCCCATCCCCCCAAAGCAGCAAGATAAGCTGCTTGTTTTACCTTTGAGTCTGGGGTTCCTGTCCACCCAGTTCCCGATGTTGGCTCCCAGCAGGAGCACGGACCCGGCCACCACCAGTCCGTATACGGCTGTGAGGAGCAGACTGTTCCCGTAGAGCTCCACCAGGAAAACGGCCACAGCAAAGTTCCACATGCGATCACCCTGGAACGTTTTCATAGATTCCCATTTCAATAACTGGCTGGATTCTGTGTTCCAACTAGTTTTTCATTTTAAAATCCAAACATTTCCAGATTTTTCCTTCCAGGTTTATCATTTAGTTGTTGTTTTTTTTTATATATAACTGGCTATAATTAGCTGCATGTTCCACAAATCTCAGAACGCGTTGAAGCTGAATTTCCATTCATCAGGGAGATAAAGCCCTTCTGCTCTGGCTTCGCTCCATGCGAACATGTGTCCTCACATCTACACTAAGCACAGATTCTTTAAAGAACGGATTGTGTTCTACGGCACATTTCATTTTCTGCTTTGTTTGGCATATAAACCAGAACCAGCACTGATCTGAGAGGATCTAAGACCAAAACTATTGTGAAATATCTTGTCATGTTTTCTGTAAAGAAACAAAACCAACGATAATGGTAAACTACATATACATCAGTTCAATTGATCTTTATTTTAATTAGTTTGATTATTTTTTTCTTTCAGGTAATATATTAAGGAACAAAGTCTGTGACCCCGTTAGCTTTTTTCCATGCTTATCCAGATGCAGAGACTACATAGGAACTACATGGCTGCATGAACAGGTGAGCCATATAACCAAAGTATTAGGTTTTTCTGTTAAAATGAGATTTTGTTGGATTGTTGCTGCATAAATACAAATAATAATGTCTGAGTTTCAGCCTTACCCATGTTGACAGTGCATGGCCCATGTAAATAAGAAACTTGGCTGAAGTGAAGAAATCTCTGATGGATTCTGCAAAGATAATTTAATATTATTATAACTCCTGGGTTATATTTTACAACTATTATTATTTATTATTATGATCTAAAGAATATCCCACCGCAGCATGTCTTCTTCTTGGGTGTAGAAGTTTCCATTTTAAAGCGTTTTAAACAAGCTTTTAAGGTTTATTTTTCCTTCTTTTGTGCTGGTGACAGAGGTCAACCCCGGCTATCTCTGCATTCAACCGTCGGAGACAAAAAAACAAAGGAAAACGCGACGTTTCTCCCCTTTTCTCCCTTCCGAACTTAGCCAACACTGTAGCTGAAGTTGGAAAGAAATGATCGTATGTTCTAACAGGTGAGCTGGACCCAGAACCGACGGGAAAAATAACCGAAGGCTGGACGAGGCTTCTTCAGTCCTGCTCCGCTCCTTCTGCTGCTCTGTTTACGTCCCGCCGTCATACATATACACACGCTGTCACGTGACTGGGCCTCATCTACGTAGGGATGCAAACAAACGCGGGGCACGCCCACCGCACGCGCTCAGAAGCAAGGAAAAGAAGGAAGAAAATGGCGGACCACACCTTCACAGTGAGGGTGTCAGTGGAGCAAACCGGTTTTAATCATTTCTTGTCATGTTTGTTGAGGTTTTACCGCAGATGCCTCCATCATCAACATGTTTACGTCTGCAAAGAGGATCCATTCTCTGTCACGATCAGTCCCCGGATGGATAAATGAACGATTATTGCCAAGAGTTTCCAGGACTGGAAATAGATTTTCCAAGAAGGCCGTTTGAAGTTAAGCAAACAAATCAAATAGTTGCATGATAAACTGTATCTTTCATGCATGAAGTGAAAAAACATGATCTCTTCATGATGACTCCTGTTAAATTGGTTGGTATGTTCAGGAACAACCCAGGCTCAGCCCTGATGGTCCCTAGGAAGCGCTGGAACACTAGTGTCACTGTCCACATTGAGGTCAGTTTGACATCATCATGACAGGACCCCCCTGCTCCAAAATAAAGCGGAGCTGCCTATGAGGGAAAGCCCTAACCCTGAGTTCTGTAGGACAGGTTTATGGTCAGACCAGGCTGAGCGGTTTGCTTACAATGACAAGTATGCTTGGAAGGGTAAAGGCAACGTTTTTAAAACCTGAATGTAGCATAACAGCTGTCAAGCATGGTAATGTCAGCATCATGCTGTGGGGCTTTTTTACTGCAAGCAGTATTCCTGCAGCTAGATGGTTGAAACATGGACAGTGGGGCACTCCAACAGGACACTGATGAAGCAGGTTAGCATTAGACTTCTGGGATAACCTTTTCAAAGCTTCGATCTGTTGAAAACGTAGAGCTTGGTTGTTTCATACGGATCCTCGTATAAAACAACCAACGCTGTAAATGACAATGCGGCTTCTTAGTTATAGCATGAGTGGTTACAACACAGCAATGCTCTGTCATATCTACCTCTGGCCTGTGGACATGTTGCTACTTGGTTTTAGAAAGAAGCAACATTCAGAGGCATCAAACCTCCAGTAAAGTCAGCTCAAATACAAGAGCTCAGCCAAATGCTCCTTTTATACTCACAGGACAGTATTTCTGAGTACTGAGTCATGAATGTCCACTGGAACATTCACTGGAGTCAGAATCTGACTTGGAAAATTAAAGATTTGACCTCAAAATTCAATATGGCTGTAGAGCCGGTGAAACATAATGAAACTCACAATAATAAACTTTCCCATCTGACGGTGTGCATCTCCTGAACTCTTTCACAAAGAGGCAAATCCTTTGTTTGTACCTTATTGTTTGAATCCATAAAATACAGAGAAGCTTTTCTCAGATTGTGTTTCTGATGACAGTTAGTAGCTTGGTCAGTGAGCACAACAATTAGCCAGAAAAACAGATTTTAGGCCTTTTCTGACCTTAACTGTATTGAGAACGCTGTTAAATCTGGACAGATGGAGACGTATGGAGGTCAACATTTAACTAATATTTCCTGTTGATTTTTGAATAGTTGTCTGCTTTGTCAGAAAAGCACTTAGCATAATTTATTTATAGCCAATAACAATGTGAAATGACAAAGCATTTAAAATATCAACATAACTTTACCTTTGTCTTTGCTTGTTTAGTTTATCTGGACCTTGTCATTACTGCAGTTATGAGCAGAAAAAATAATTTTAGAACAAGATGCTAAATAATATGGAAAACAAACAAAAACTGTTTTAGTTTGTTATTCAGTTTCTTATTTAGATTTTCTTTGTAAATAGAGGGAAAAAAAGGAATAAAATAAATAAATATAATTATTGAAATCAAGGTTGCATTCATATTTTTGCATGTTTTTGTTCTTTTTCTGCCCAGACCCTCAAACCATGTTATTTGCTCTATGAAGACCTGGCGTTTTTAATGTATAGCTGACTGTTTAAAATTCATCCAACCAATTGAAACACTTTTACAGACGTGGGATCCACGGCTAATTCACTTTTCTTTTTTAGCTAAAGCAAAAAACAAAAAAAATGTAATCTTAATAGTGTGCATTTAAACATTTTAAGCAAAAATAAATACTATATAACCATCAAACTTTCTCAAGAAATATGCAAATTTGCAACAATATATGTGCAATATATAAATGCTACTGATGTTTCCCAGTGAGGTCAGAGATGTGTAACCCTCACAGAGGCCTTCACCAGGCGAAGTTGCAGCACGACAGAGAAAGAAAAGAGATCGGACAGTAAACACGGAGCAGGTAACTGCCGGTCAGAGGCTCCTGCAGACAGGAGTCTAGGGTTTCATTCAGCTGCAGTTCTCAGAAAGGTGTGCACAGGGATTCTAAAATGGCTCTTAAATTTTAAGGAGGTGACATCATTAATGAGGTGTTGTCTCGGAGCACAGCAGCTCCACGTCTGATTCTGATTTGGAGGATTCAGTTGAGAGTTTACAGGATTTTTTCTGTGCCAGAATAAAAATCTGCATGTTGTGAATTAGAGGAGCAGGATTGTCCTTTCATGGCTAAGGATGAAAGTGTTTTGACTGTCAGGATACACCACTGGTACCTTACATGCATTTCATCATTTTGTTTCTTATTTACGGTTGTTTGGGTTTCATCAGGGGGTTTATGGAAGGAATATGAGGTTCTTCTACGTGGCAGATGTTGCCAGAAGTTAGATTTGCCCTAAAAGTTTTAAAACGGCTAACGGCTGGAGCTGGAAACATATTTTAAAATTAAACTTATGGTCTGCATGTTTGCTTTTTGTAACAGGGCTCTAATGTTTCATAGGATTTAATCTGGAATAAAGACAACAATAATTTAATTACTCATCAGCTTTGTTGCAATTTGTGACACTTTAATAAACTAAACTATCAGAGCAGCAATTTAGATAAATAAAATTGGTATAAAGTTAATAAAATAAAAATACAAATTAAATAAATTCAAAGTATCATTTAAAATAAACTACAGTAAAATATACATAAATACATTTAGAAATGTAAAGGAATAAGCAAAAATGAAATAAACCAAAACCAACCTAAATGTTCACAGGATCACCATCACACATTTTGGTTAAATGTTCTGTTGAAGGCCTGCTGTAATTTGAAGACTGGAGATAATTGAACTTTTGCAGAAACTAACAAAATGTTTGCAAATTATTAAACTTTCAGGTCAAGAGGTTTTGGAAAACACCTGCTGCAGGTGAGTTTTTCTGCAAGCAGGAAAAAATGAATGTAAAGCTTGAATTCGGATGACTTGCATTTATCTCCGGTTGTCAACAGGAGAGAATCAGAGGTGTAATTACAGGCTGCAGCAGAGGAGCTCCTCCTGAACCATTAAAGTAATAAACACTCTGAGGACACAAGGACAGATGTTTCATTTTGGATGGATGGGAATGGACCACATGGATCTAATCTGAAAGGGACGCCTGCTGTTTTTTTGTCAAAGATGAAACCTCATCTCTATTGTTCAAGGAGGTGTTTTTAGATCTTCAGTGATGAATAATGCCCACAAATACTCAGCAGCATTGTGTTGCTGTTTCTATGTGGTTTCCACATGTTTAGGAGCAGGTTTCTGACTTGCACGTATGCTGATGTAGTTTTAAACTCGCAAACCTTCCAGACTGATCCTTCCAGCTTTAGCAGGCCTGTTGTGAAAGCAACAAAAATGCTATCTGGGTTGTTTCAGTTCTCCCTCAGGCACAAACAAATGAGGAGGTTGGACCCCCATGGCATCTTCTTCTTTCATCTGCAGATTTATGGCTAAATTCAGCACAAGTTTAACATTTCTCTTGGGATATGAATCAAGTTTGGGGGCATTAGGGCCTAAGTGAGTAAATAGTGGAGTCTGGAAACTTCATGCATCCAAAAGTGTAAAACGTGTATTTTTATTGTCTTGCACTTTCTAAAGTTCTTTGTTTGTCGCAGAACAAATTAAGCTCAGTTTTGCTATTTAGTTATAAACAACCGAAAACTGTGTTTATGTGCTTTGGGTCCCTAATCAGACAAAAGGTTCTACCTGTTCTGACCTGAAAAACCTGAGGGAGGGTCAGAACTAACATGCAGAAAGTTCAACCTGTGCAGAGCGACTTTTAAACATGACATTTGACTTTACAGAAGATTTTCAGAGCAAAGATTAAAGACTGTCTGTGGAGTTATAGAAAACAGATGCAGCCATAGCTGTTAATTAGCTCATAAAATGCTTCAATCAGCTGGGGTCATCAGTCAGTGCCGGAGGTGAACAATATTTAGACATGCTGCAGCTGCAGAGTGACACTTCAAGATCTTCTCTGTCATTTGCATGTTGACATGTAAACGTGCCTCAGCAGGATGCATAAACACAGAAGAGAGAATCGTGGCAACAACTGCTGTACCTGCTGCTCTTCTTGAAACTCGACTGCACAATAATGAAGTACCAGTAATCAAAAGTTAAAAAACTGACGTGAAAAAGCCTCACACTGGTTTCCTTCTATGGCTTCCACATCTCCAGCAGTGGAAAAGGAGGTTCTCATCATGGGTTTTCAGCTGATAAATCTGCAGCAACTGCGTGATGCTATCATGTCAACATGGACCAGACCCTCTGGTGAATTTTTCTGACACCTTGTTGAATCTATGGCATCAAGAAATAAAGCAGCTGTTCAGGTAGAAGAGGGTCTGACCCAGTGCTAGCAAGGTCTACCTAATAAAGTGGCTGTATATGTTCATCACTTCTAGCTCCTATTTCTTTACAACCTGAAACGTGGCCTACAGTGGAAGATCAGCTGAAGGACAAAGCATCTCTCAGGTTCGGTGACATATCTTTGAATTTCATTTGCTTTTCTGTTTCTATTGCAGAAAGGTTTTAGGCCTTAAGCTTCTTCTGTTGTCCTCTCGTCCAATTTCTATATTTTCTAAAGGAGAACTGCATGCAGGCTTCCACCTTTATGGAATCATCTCATTGGAGCCAAGAAACCCATTTCCTGTTGTGTCAAAGTGTGTTATCTTTGGGATTTTCCAAGGATTCAACTAAATGAACTGAAATAAATTGTGTCTTTATAGCAATCCGCTGTTAAAACTGGTCCTTTGTAAAATTGTCTGTTATGGATTGACACAACACTGCTTTTGGTGTTGAAGAAAGGAGAGTTTTTACTGGTTTTTAAACGAAGAGCATCTGTTTTAGAGTCTGAGGTCAGTTTTCTTAAGGTTCCTCATATTTTTAGACTTGGATATCCGACCTGCATAGTTACAGGAACTCTCCAGTTCAGCTCTGGAGTTTCTGCTGGAGCAAACTGAGCTGGTTCTAATAAATTAAAAAGGATTTTCTGAATAAAAGTGAGGCAGCGGGAGCTTGCGCCCATGGGTGCTGTCTCATGGCATGAGGGAGCAGAACTCAGCAGCATAAGCAGATATTTTGAGCACAGAGATAACAATAGGCTCATGTGTCTCTTTGTGATCTATTCAGGGCTCAAATAGAGCAGTGAGCCGCGTGGAAGCCTGCACACAGACCGAGCCCGTGCAAACAGATTAGTGGGCCGGTGTGTCAGCCCGCCGGGCTCAGGTAGCTGTCATCAGTGGTCAGACTGCTGCTCTGTTATTTTCAGCTGCATGTATGTCTGCCTCCTTTTTCTGCACAACAAGCTGTGTTTACAAGGGCTAAATTTATCCCTGATGGATAAAAATATGAGAATGACCTTCCTCCTGCGGCCTCACACTCACCGGTCCGCAGATAAAGAACAGATCAATGTGGAGGATATAATCAATTTTTAGTATATTCTTTATGTGTGAGGCGAACTTTTTACAGCTATTGAAAAATACCCAAAAGGTGTTTCAGAACAGACCTGTTGGACTGATTAATAACACCAAGCTCAAACTGGCCCACTGAGGTTCGCATAGACCTGTGGTGGTGGTTATGATCACCTTCATCCAGTTATAAAACACGGCAGTGCTGCGGTCGTTTTGTTTCTGTGGACATCTGAGCCCTAAGACTTTGATATATGCCTACCAACTCCTGCACAGAACAATAAACATCAAAGGTCACTGTCTGGCTGTGACAACGTGGCCACCTTTCCCAAAATGACGGCCCTTCTTCCTGGGACACGAGACAGCAAACATCTGACAGCTGTTTTGGATCAATACCATTGTGGAGCTGAGCTGGCAGCACACCAAATGGGCCGATTCACCCAGCTGTTTGAACGACTGCAGCCAAATCAGCAGCAGAGTCACCTTTACTAAAATAACAGTCTCAAGGACATGTTTTAGAGGAACGCAGCTGGTTTTAATTCTTGTGCTCTGGGTGGATAATAGGAGATAGGTCTGTGCTTCTAGGAGTGGAGATCGTAGTCTGCCCACATCTATGGTCCAAAGCTGGAATATCATCCAAAAGAAGGCAGTGGTACTAAATAAAAGTGCAACAGTTCAACCTGGTTACCTTCATCTAGTGTATTTTACCAAAAGCTGAACAGGTTGTTTTAGTATATCTCCAAGTAGCTCTGAAGGCCTCAGTTAGCATGCTAAATATTAAAGTTCATGATAATTAGAAAAACTCTGAACCACTATGGCTGTTTGGAAGAGATGAAGGAGAAAGATTCATCTCTTAAAACAATATCTGAATGAAAAAAAGACCTCTGGTACAATGTCTTTTGTAGAGATGCTTGGCCATAATAAAAAGAATCATGTTTGGGGAACACCTTACAGCATATAAGCTCACTCACCTCATACCAACTGTCCCGTACAGTGGTGGAGGGATGATGACCTGGGCCTGTTCTGCAACCTCAGGACCTGGACACCTTGCAATCCCTGAGTGGACTATGAGCTCCTCTGTAGACTAAAGTATTCTAGAGTCAGATGTGAGTCAATCTGTCCAACAGCTGAAGCTCAGTCCAAACAGGTGACCTACAACTGAATGGCTGAAGAAGAAAGATTCAGAGTGCTGCAATGGCCTAGTTAAAGGCCAGACTTCAATCTAAGTGAAAAGCTGTGGTGGGACCTTCAAACCGTCAGTCCATCAGGTTACAGCACCTGCTCGTCACACCCTGTACACTCTGGGCTTATTCCATCTCAGCCAATACTTAGGAACTGTTATATTTCTTCACATGGATCAGAATTCCTGAGTTAAATGGGAATTCTCCCCTGAAGTTGGAATTCTGTTGTAAAAAGTCAAATATTTCTCCCCACCCAACTTCTAAAGCCAAAGTGGCTGCTGTTGGTAAAAAAACGGGGTGAAGTTGCAGTAAAAAGTGTTTTGTTCACAATTCTAAAGATTTGTACCTCATTAGTGTACACTATGTAGTATGTTACTACTGTTTGAATATGTTTATTTTCTTTTGAAATATAAAATATTCTAGCCAACTCGTTATGGGTTTGTTTTCCTAGTAGTATTTATCCCGTTTACTGAAGGAAACAATCAATAAATCCCAGTGGGGGTCTACATTTTTACTGGAACCCAGTTAAGATGGGTGTGAGATTCCCAGTTCCAAGACCTTAACTCAGGGAAGTAGAACATAGTCTTCCTGAGAGACATCATTTCCCAGCCAGCATCAAATGTAGTTTGAAAGCTTCAACATGTCAGCCATGTTGCAAAGGTTGAAACTGAAATGGCTTGGAGTTGAACAGGTGTTTGTTTTATATTTCTGAGTTTTCTGTGTGGTGTAAAGTAATGTTTTGCTTCCATAGTGATTTAGAAGTTTGGGTATTGTGTCATTAAACAAACTAATGCTTAAAAAAGTATTTTTCAGTGTTTTGGGGCTGATAACGGCTTTGTAGCACTTTAATGAAGTTACATATTTATACTCTATATAATAATATAATGTAGACTGGGTAATGTAAGTACTTCCTTTCAAATATGGGAGGTTTCCAATTTCTAGCTGATCATTAAAGTGTTGTGCAAAAATACACAGTTCTCTTGGTTGTAATGGAGACTTGGTAACCCCAAGATGCCACTCTTTCCTGCAGTTTTAAAGATGTTTCTATGATGTGGCGAAAGATAAACTTTGATCCTCATCCAGTTGGTTTAAATGTGTTAATAAGCGCTCTGATTGTTGATATGGACGGTGTGGGGCAGCAGCAATTTTCTTGTAGCCAGTTCCTGACTTACAAAGATCAGCTAGTTTTCCTGTCTTTCAGTGTTTGAAAATGTGCCTTTGTTTCACAAACACACACGAATTTTCCTCAAAGCTTAACAAGGATGTTGGTGGTTCCATTAGTTGTGGTAGGAGTTTCTCACGCATCATTGTTAGGATTTTCAGTTCCAGTAGAGGGCGCTGCAGCACTAACTGCCATGCAGTGTTGATCAGAATCCACTTTCCTAAACATTTCTGATATTAGGTGTAATGATTTAAATGCCTTAATTTCTAATAATTACTAAGAGAAAACATGACGAAGAAGGAAAAGTTTAATTCACTTTGTGAGCTAGACTTAATAAAAATAATAAAAATGTAAAAGATTTTCCCAAACACACATTTATCCAAACAAAAAAATGCTTAGGTCTTCTGCAAAAAAACTGACGGTGAAATCTGTTGCTACAGGATGAGGAGACAAGTAGGATTAGTTCGGAGACTGATGCATGCCCACTAGTACCTCTTGAAACAATGCCAGTTATGGAGTGAAAGAAATGGAAAGATCTAAAAATAAAAAATGAAACGATTATCTGTACTCAACGGGTTTGGTCTCTGGTGAGGCAGAAAACAACACCCATTACTTTTAGAAAAAAACATGATCAAATGTGTAAAATAGTAAAAGGAAGATAATATCTAATATATACTAGCATTTATAAACACATTTCTCTGGCAACGTTAGATATACTGTGAAGCAAAAGTAGGAACTAGAAATGAATGTTGTCATTGAAGATGGGGAACAGAAGGAGTTTTGTGAAAAGGGTTATGGGACCACCCATAGTCCAGGGGTGGAAAGCATTTGATTGGAGATTAAGAATGAGTTTCTTCAAAATACCCTCCAGTACATCAAAATATGACAAAAGTGTTACAAATTTATGCTGGAGAAAATGCAATCAGATTGGGGACCACCCTCACATTTTTTGGGATTGCCGAATATTGATCTTATTCTGGCAGGGAGTCCAAACAGAAATCCAAAAGACCGCTACACCCACTGTATTATAAATTGGGTTGGAATCCAGGAGGAAATATCGAGAAAAGGAAAGTCCAGTTATTATGGATTCTTCTACTTGTGGCGAGAAAAGTGATAACCCTGTCCTGGCTTAAGCCCCTGCAGATGTGTATATAATGGAAAAGATAACGGCAAACTTCATGTACGACTTGACTTTTTTCTGAGTGCATGGGTCCCGACTCTCTCCCAGTTTGGATGGCCAGCCAGATGAGAAGGTAGTAAAGGGTCATAAGGAGCTGTGTTGGCCCTTTGTCTCTGTTATTTTTGCTTCAGATATTCTGTGCAGAAAGGCTTTCTTCTGGTTACCTCAGAGGACAGGAAGCCCAAAGGCAAATGTGGCCTCACAACAATACATCACAAACATCAGGGCATAACTTAACAACTGGCTTAAGTTGTAACTAATCTATGGTAGGCATATTCATCATTTGTTTTTAAACTGTGTAGATTTTTTTATTATTATTATTTTAGAGACAAATTATAGGGTCATTCTGTTTGATTGGGCCTGTCCATCTTTCCTTTAAAAGTATCCTTTATTCTATCCAATTTTATTTTGTAATTGTGGTAATGAAGACAAAAATAAGGGAGAATGGAATGCATGGAAATGCTGTGTTTATCACAATTAGATTATTGTATTAAGTGCCAGACAAATTATATTATTTAAAAATACATATTTTGTTGAAATCAATTATTTAACCAACATATTATGTCATGCCAACATTCTACTCTCTGTAAAAAATGATTTTGCAGTCAGGTTAATGGTTTTATACAGTACATTTGCATAGACACATCAGCAAAATCTGTAATTTTCAGAACAGTACAGTTATTCAGATTGATAAATTTATACAAAGAACAGATTTTTACCAGATACAGAAGAAGAATGAAATGGAATAAGTGCTTTGCTCTGATGGTTTTAATGACTGTTTTTGTGAAATATAAATTAGTTTATGTAGAGATGTGAATTTATTATCAGCATTATTATTATTATTATTATCGTTATTATTATAATAATAATAATAAGGCTGATTAGGACAGCTGCTCCATGGTTACCAGAAATTTATATCTACACAACAAATGTAGATCATCAAGTTGTAGAACTGTGATACTGCAGGACATAAAATCATTCATTAATCTTCTATACCGGTTTCTTCCATAGTGGGTCGCGGGGAAGCTGGTGCCTATTTCCAGCAGTCTACGAGCGAGAGGCAGGGTCCACCCTGTACAGGTTGCCAGTCCATCGCAGGGCAACACAGAGACATGCAGGACAAATAACCACACATACACTCAATCACACCTAAGGGAAATTTAGAGAGACCAATTAACCTAACCGTCATGTTTTTGGACTCTGGGAGGAAGCGTGAATACCTGTAGAGAACCCACGTATTCACAGGGAGAACATGCAAACTCCATGCAGAAAGACCCCTGGCCGGGAGTCGAACCAAGGACCTTCTTGCTGCAAGGCAACAGTATTACCAACTGCACCACCGTCTACAGCCACTAATTCAATTCAGTTCAGTTCAAAAATACTTTATTCATTAAAATTAAATTAAATGTTGGGTAGCTCATGTTATACAGGTTTGTTCCAAGAGCCGTTGTCCAACTGTAAATCGGCAGAAGCCTCTGACCAAAGACACTCTGTTGTTGTACGACAGTCTCATGAAGACTGCCCCGGATTTGGAGGAGCAGAAGACTGCCTTCTCTCTTCACCCAAGTGTCTTGGACTCCCAAGTCAACTGAGGGGCTCAGCTTTCCAACGATCACCACCTAGTGTTGAGTTGGATACACTGGAAGAGGAGGAAGCCAGACAGACTTGATAGACCCAAGCGTATAGTGAAGGTCTGCTGGGGCCGTCTAGTGGAGCCCTTGGTCAGGGACACATTCAGCTCCCACCTCCTTGTGAGCTTTTCCCAGATCTTATGGGAGACTAGGGACATAGAGCCCAAGTGGACCATGTTCTTTACCTCTATCGTCGAGGAGGCTCGAGGAGACTCCTGAGGTGGCTGACAGGTACCATGAGGCCAAGCATGCTGTGGCCTGGGCGGTAGCAGAGGCGAAAACTCTACCTAGAAGGAGTTCGGTGAGGCCATAGAGAAGAGTATTGGTCAGCCTCGAAGCAATTCCGGCAAACCGTCCGGCGCCTCAGGATGGGGAAGCAGTGCTTTACAAACACTGTTAACAGTGGGGGTGGGGAGCTGCTGACCTCGAGGGGATACATTATCGGGCAATGAAAGGAGTACTTCAAGGATCTTCTCAATCCTGCCGTCACGTCTTCCCTGGTGGAAGCAGAAACTGAAGGCTCATCACCCAGGCTGAAGTCGCAGAGGTGGTCAAAAAGCTCCACGGTGGCAAGGCTTCAGGGGTGGATGAGATTCGCCCTGAGTAACTTGGGGTTCTGGATGTTGTGGGGCTCTCATGGCTGACACGCCATTTCAACATCACGTGGCCATCTGGGACAGTAACTCTGGACAGGCAGACTGGTTTGGTGGTTGACCAGGGTGTGTGTTTCACCTACAGGGGCATCACACTCTTCAGCCTATGCCAGGGTGTTGGAGAGGAGAGTCCTGACAATAGTCGAACCTTGGCTTTAGGAGGAGCAGTTTGGTTTTTGTCCTGATCATGGAACACTGGGCCAGCTCTACACCCTCTACAGGGTGCTCGAGGGTTTATGGGAGTTTGTCTAACCAGTCCACATGCATTTTGTGGACCTGGAGAAGGCATTCAACCATGTCCCTCGTGGTACAGTGTGGGACTGCGTTCCAGGAGTACGGAGTCTGAAGCCCTTTATTAGGGACCATCCGGTCTCTGTACAAGCAGAACAGGAGTTTAGTTCACATTGCCGGCATCAAGTCAAACTTGTTCCTTTCATGGACAATATTTCTAGGTGAAGCCAAGGGCCAGAGGGGGTCTGGTTTCAGTGGATTTAATTCCTCTTTTTTGCAGATGACGTGGTGCTGCTGGCTTCCCCTAGCAAAGACCTACAGCATGGACTGGGGCACTTCACATCAAAGTGCAAAGCACCGGGAAAGAGGATCTCCCCGGCCAAGTCCGAGGCCATGGTTCTCGACAGAAAAAGGGTGGCTTGCCCTCTCCAGGTTGGAGGGGAGTTCTTGCCTCAAGTGGAGGAGTTCAAGTATCTCGGGGTCTTGTTCACGAATGAGGGACGAATGGAGCGGGAGACTGACAGACGGATCGGTGTGGCCACTGCAGTAATGCAGAGTCTGTGGCGGTCCGTTGTGGTGAATCGCCACAGCAATTTACAGGTCGGTCGACGTTCCTACCTTTAACTATGGGCATGAATTTTGGGTCATGACCGAAAGAGCGAGATCCTGGATACAAGGGGTCCAGGAGGTCATGCCTCCGTAAGTCGTGATAAATGATGCACTAGAATATTTAAAATATTTTTATTTTATAATAATATTTAACATGTCCTTGACCTGTAGATTGGGATTTCTTTATTGAATGTGAATTAAAAGTGAAGTGTGTGCAATCCTTTACATGGTTGTTTTCACTGTTAGCAGCCTGAGTAAATGACAAAGAGAAATAACTAAGGTAAATAATTCAAACATGTTGTTAAACTCTTAATTGATCATAAACAGAGTTTACTTATTCTGTCTAATGAAAGCTGCTCCGAAACTCACAGAATCTTTGCTCATTCAGTGTCTCTAATTGAGGAATCCAGCTAACTAGATTTTTCCTGTTTTTAATCAGATTAGATCTGAAAACCAAAAATATTTTGTTCACTTTATTTTTGTTGAACTAAAATAATGTTTTATCACTGAAGAACTTGCTTAGTTGTCATCATTTATTTCACAAAGGAGCAACCCTTAGTTTGATGTTTTGTTTCGTAGTTTTATATCATTTATTAAAATTTTAAATGTGTATATGTTCAATTCATCATTTCATTCCTTCCCTTACTTGATTGATTTGTACTTTTTTGTTTGTTCGGTCATCGACCAGGAGATGGTTGAGGGACACAGAGGACATTGATAAATAGAGTTGATCAGCTCAGTGATACTTCATGTTTCTCAGCTCCTCTTTCAGGTTTGGTTGATGTTTTTTCTCATGTTTCTTGAGTTTTAAACCAGAGTTTTATTTGGTTCTTCAGTCTCTGCTTTAGTCATAATTAAAGCACAAGAACTGCCCAATGAATGATAAAGGAACTGTTAGACTGGAGGTATAAAGAACATCGGCAGACAGAGCGACAAGATGCTGAAGGCAAGCAAAATGTCTTCAACAAGCAGCAGACAGGAGAACTTCAGGCTGTCAGTTCTGATGCTGGAAATTTCTAGACTGTGGAGCAACAAGCCATCCAAAATCCACAGAAGGGAGGAGGGAAGCCTAGATTTAGGAAGTCCTTTCGTATGTACCACCATAGAGGGTTCAAGCTGTTACCGGTCATCCCAGAGGAACCAGAACTTGAGGAGGCAGCAGCAGAGGTCACAGAGAATCAGGAATCAGAGATTAAGATGGTGGATAAATTCATCTCTGAGGAGTTTTCAGAGATGAACAAGGTAAATGATTTTATCTATAAGGAAAAGGAGTCAGAGCTGAAGATGGTGGATGCATTTATTTCTGAGGAGCTGTCAGAAGTCCCAGTGAAAGAGATCTTCCCTGAACAGCAAAGTTTAGAGATCCCAGGCATTTCAGTGGATACGATTCAGCCCATTGAAAATGGTGGTTTGAGGGATGGAGATGCTCCACTACCCACTGTAAAACCAAAGGGAGTGGGAGTCAGAATTGGGAAGTTCCTTCAAAAATACAGTGAGGGACGACACAAGAGAGTTGCACCAGCACCGTTATTGGTCATTCAAAAGGACCTGGGAGATGAGGAGACAGAAGTTACAGGGGTAGAAAAATCTGTGTCTGAGGAGCAGATTCCTCAAGTAACAGATAGAAAGGAATGTAAACTTAAGCAGGCCCCAGAGGTTACCACCGAAGTTGTTGAGCTGCAGTCATTGTGTTCAGGCTCAAAGGAGGAGGAGCAGCAGTCATCCATCATCCTGCTTGTTAATGCACTTCTTATGCAGGCCGTTACCAAATCAAAGATAAGCTGCCTCTACAAACCATTTGAAGCCATCACCAAGAGGCTGTCTGAGAAAATCTACGCTGAGGTGGAGGGAGAAGATTTTCAGAACATCCAAAACAGTCTGAATAAACTCAGCACTGACATATTGAGAGCGGTCTCTAAACAGATTGGCTGCACACAAGCAGATGTTCTTGTATTGTTGGCTTTGAACGACTCAAGAGTAGACAAAGCCATCATTTCTCTTTGCAAGAAGGAAATACTGAAGCCAGCCAAAGAAACCTCCATCTTTAAAGTTTTTTCACCCCTGTAGGCAAAACCTTCAGCAAGCCATTAAAAAAGTTCTGAGGGGCACCTAAAGTGATCCGGTTAAAACACGTGGTACTCTGCACTACCTGAAAAATTGAAACCCTTCAGGTTACCAACAAGAACTCTGGAAATTAATCAATCCACAACTACACTCACTGTCACCAAGTCAGCATCCAACAGTAATGGCCTGAACTGAACATAATTTAATCCACAGGCAGATACAGTAGATGAACGATGGGTGTCGAAAATGTTGACTTGCAGGAGGCTGCTACGTCAGAAAGAGACACCAGAGAGCATGAGTGGTGGCTTCACGAGTGAAGCAGTCGGAGCGTCCGACAGTCAGTCTGAGCAGCAGGTGAAGGTCAGTAAACACAGAGTCTGACTCGCGGGCTCATTAGATGGCATCACCAGCACTTGATGGAGTTGGATAGGGTTTGTGTTATGGGTTTGTGTAAGGGTGGGTTGTGTAGATCCATTAACCTGGTTGGTGGGACATACAGATGTCATACTGGCTGATGCTGGAACCAGACATCTGTACGTCCCATATGCCAGGCAATGAGTCTGGGAGGGCGTTTCGTGGTATTTCTTGGAATGTGGGGTGTACAGTTGTCATGGTGACCAAAGCTGGAACCAGACATCTGTACACCCCACATGCCAGGTAATGAAATTGGGTGGGCATTTCGTGCCTTGCCTGGCATGTGGGGTGTACAGATGTTATTTTGGCCCAATGTTTGAACCAGACATCTGTACTCCTTCATGGCATGCAGTTTGTTGCATTTCTTGGCATATGGGGTGTGCAGTTGTCAAGTAAACCTAAGTTGAGACCAGACATCTGTAGACCCCACATACTAGGTAATAACACTCGATCAGCCTTTAAATATCATTGGCTGGCATGTGGGGTGTACAGTTCTCATGGTTACCAATGCTGGAACCAGACATTTGTACGCCCAACATGCCAGGCAATGGGACTGGGTGGGTGTGTCTTGCCATTAGCTGGCATGTGAGGCATACAGATGTCTGGTTCCTACATTGGCCTCCATGACATTCGTATACCCCACATGCTAAGCAATGAGCCTGGGAGGGTGTTTTGTGCTATTTCCTGGCATGTGGGGTGTACGGTCGTCATGGTTACCAATGTAGGAACCAGACATCAGTAATCCCCACATGCCAGGCAATGGGACAGGGTGGGCGTGTCATGCCCTTTACTGGAGCATATAGATTTCTGGTCCCATCCCTGGTCACGGTGACATCTGTATTAGAGGGTGACACAGGAGTGGATTTTCTCTCCTGTCCCATCCCGCTCCCACAGAAAAATGTCCTGTCCCATCCCAGTCCCAGGCCAGCATAAAAAAAAATTTAAAAAAAATCCTGTCCCGTCCCACTCCTGGTAAATTGACTCCCACTCCCATTTAGAACGACTCCCACTCCTGTCCCACTCCCATTTTTGTTTTCTTCATTTAGTCTTTTGGCAATTTCTTTGTTTGAAGGACCAGTTAGGTCCCTGTTTTTAGCTGTAGTAAAGGCCATTTAAAGTAAAAAGAATAATAATGAAGAAATAATAAAATATCAAACAAGGAAACAGACCATGCCTATTTAGCTGAACAAAGAAAATGTACAAAGTTGTATTTTACTCATTTATTAAGTGATTGTTTCCTTTGAACAATGACATTACTTTTATGTTTGAAGTTGCTGAAACGAAAGAAAAATGCACCTAGCAAGAGAACTGTACTTGGTGAACAAAAGTGCAAAAAGACATTACCTTCATAATTTAGAAACTGTAGCTCAATGGTTCACAGCCCTGGTCCTCAGGGACCCCTTCCCTGCAAGTTTTAGATGTGTGTCTGCTCCAGCACACCTGATTCAAATTCTGACATGACCTCCTATACAGGCATCAAGGATGGAGGGTCAAACTGGACAAAATTAATACAATAAAATCATCATTAAATAAATCAATGTTGTGAATGTTCCATGAGTGAAGTAAATGTAACATGAAAGAAAAGTTACATTAAATGGGTCATTAAATTAAAAGGTACCATTTATTTATTTATACATCATTAGAAACAATAAATGTACGATTATATCATGAAATGGACTATTATGCAATTAATAAGTATAATTTTAAAGACGACATGACGTAATTAGTGGTACGCTTAATATTTAATGATGTATTAAAATAAATTGTACATTTAATGGTACATTCAATTTTTTTCTATTTCACAACGTATTTATCTAATATCTTCCCTTGATGAAGCCTTTCTACGGAGCCCGCGAGGGGACATGGGGGATAATAATTTTTGCGTTCTCACGCAATAGTCTTTGCGTTATCTCGCAATACTTTGTGGGATAGTTTCCAAACCAGATAACTGCAAAAATTGATCAAACACTACACCCGTTTTTGAGATTTATTGAGTTTTATTTTGAAATCGGCCTTAAATAAAATGATATTCAATCAGACTAAAAGACAGTTATTATCCACAAGCTGTCAAACTACTGAACTCTGGACAATAATACTGCATGAAACCACATCTGTGACACTTTATTTGCTTATTGCTGCTGCATGATGTGTACTTTTTTTTGGACGCCATTACCGCTTTTTTTTTTTATCTGGATTTGAACGGTTCTTCTTATCTTAAGCATTTAATCGCATTGATGACTGCATGTGAACCTGCATATGACAAATAAACCATATCAGTGCTGTTTGTTTTGAAAGCAGTTTGTCATATGTGCTGCTGTTCCAAAATGCACAGCCTTCTCAACTTTCTCAAGGTGATTAACAACTTTTGCGAACAAACGCAAAAGTACTGCGTGGGGACGCGAAAGAAAAAAAAATTCCCCCATGTCCCCTCGCGGCCTCCGTACCTTTCCCCTCTACTGTGGCAAAGGCTCTTAAATCTTTAATGCAAATGCAGCAACTTTGTTGGTCAGATGAGACTTGACACGTGATGGTACTTTTCGTTTGACGAATGAAGAGATGCAGCTGATTCAATCCAGAATTTGCCTTAATCACTGCTGTACTTGATTACGACTAAACACGTTTTACCAGCAGCATACTGCGTGTTAACAACGCTGCATTCAACTCTCCTGAAGTTCGGCAATATTTGCAACTTTCCTGTCAGCTCTATGAGTTTAATAGTTAGTCCTTATTTCTGACTTTACGTTGCAAATCCAATTTTACCACGTCCACTTCTCCACCTGCGTTTGCTCCCTCCATTCTCAACGCAGGTGGAAAACATCGATCAGAAGCAGTGTTGGCTTGTGGGTCGTGTAGTTCGTTTGACTCGCATTATAGTATAGGCTTCTTGGAAAAAAAAACTACACAATGGCGGCGTCGATCCAAGTTTTTTTTCTTAAAGTTTATAACAAAGTCTCAGTTTTACATTTCCAAAGACAATTGATCCGAGTTTATTTTCCCTCCTATTGGTTAGCTACCGCTCCCGTCTGCTCCCGATCATTTTTTATTTTGTACCGTCCCAATCACGTGATCTTTACTGATGCTGTCTCCAATCCTGCGGGATTCCCGAAAAAATGTCAGCCTCTAATCTGTATGCCCCATGAGCCAGGTTAATGGATCTGTACAACCTGCTCCATGCAAACCTGCAATACAACCCCATCTAACTCCATCATCTGCTGGTGGAGCTGTCTGATGAGTCTATGAGTCATTCTCCATGTCTGCTGACCTTCGCTCACTGTTCTAACTGACTCTCAGACAAACCAATGACTACCTGTGACAACATCGCTTCACTCATGTTGTGATCACTTATGCCATCTGGTGGCAGATCTTGACGTGGCAGCTTCTTGTACTCGTACTCGCCGTCTTCCGCTTTATCCGTGACCAGGTCACGGGGGCAGCAGACTCAGCAGAGACACCCAGAGGTCCCTCTCCCCAGACACCTCCTCCAGCACCTCCGGGGGGAGCCCAAGGCGTTCCCAGGCCAGCCGAGAGACATAGTCGCTCCAGCGTGTCCTGGGCCGTCCCCTGAGCCTCCTCCCGGTGGGATGTGCATCCGGTATAGATGCCCGAGCCACCTCAACTGGCTCAATGTGGAGGAGCAGCGGCTCTACTCCTCACCCCTCCCGAATGGCCGAGCTCCTCACCCTATCTCTAAGGGAGTGCCCGGCCGTCCTACGGAGGAAGCTCATTTCAGCCGCTTGTATCCGGGATCTAGTTCTTTCGGTCATGACCCAAAGTTCATGGCCATAGGTGAGGGTAGGAACGTAGACCAACCGGTAAATCGAGAGCTTCGCTTTTCAGCTCAGCTCTCTCTTCACCACAACGGACCGGCACAGTGCCCCCATTACTGCGGCAGCCGCACTGATCCGTCTGTCGATCTCCCGCTCCATTCTTCCCTCGCTAGTTGAACTCCTCCACTTGAGGCAGGAACTCCCCTCCAACCTGAAGAGGACAAGCCACCCTTTTCCGGTCGAGTACCATGGCCTCTGACTTGGAGGAGCTGATCTTCATCCAGCCGCTTCGCACTCTGCTGCGAACCGCCCCAACGCATACTGTAGGTCTTGGCTAGAGGGGGCCAGCAGGACCACGTCATCTCCAAAAAGAAGAGACGAAATCCACTGGTCCCCAAACCAGACCCCCTCTGGCCCTTGGCTGCAGCTAGAAATCCTGTCCATAAAAGTTATGAACAGGACCGGTGACAAAGGGCAGCCCTGACAGAGTCCAACATGCACCGGGAACAGGTCCGACTTAGTGCCGGCAATGCGGACCAAACTCCTGCTCCGCTCGTACAGGGACTGGATGGCCCCTAATAAAGGGCCCCCGATTCCATACTCCTGGAGCACCCCCCCACAAGGCATCACGAGGGACACAGTCGAATGCTTTCTCCAGGTCCACAAAACACATGTGAACCGGTTTGGGCAACTCCCATGAAACCCTCGAGTACCCTGTAGAGGTATAGAGCTGGTCCAGTGTTTCCCGGCTGGGACGAACCACACTGCTCCTCTTGAAGCCGAGGTTCGACTATCAGCCGGACTCTCCTCTCCAATACCCTGGCGTAGGCCTTTTACCAGGGAGGCTGAGGAGTGTGATCCCCCTGTAGTTGGAACACACCCTCCGGTCACCCTTCTTATGAAGGGGGACCACCACCCCAGTCTGCCAGTCCAGAGGCCCTGTCCCCGACCGCCACGCAATGTTTGAAGAGCCCTGTCAACCATGACAGCGCCCCACAACATCCAGAATTTGAGGTACTCAGGCGGATCTCATCCACCCCCGAAGCCTTGCCACCGCGGAGCTTTTTAACCACCTCGGGGACTTCAGCCTGGGTGATTTAAAGAGTCCAACCCCGAGTCCCCAGCCTCTGTTTCCACCAGGGAATGCGTTGGCAGGATTGAGGAGATCCCCCGAAGTACTCCTTCCACTGCCCGATAATGTCCCCAGTCGAGGTCAGCAGCCTCCCACCCCCACTATAAACAGTGTTGGTGAAGCACTGCTTCTCCCTCCTGAGGCGCCGGACGGTTTACCAGAATCGCTTCGAGGCCAACCGGTAGTCCTTCTCCATGGCCTCACCGAACTCCTCCCAGGCCTGAGTTTTTGCCTCTGCCACAGCCCGGGCCGCAGCACGCTTGGCCTCACGGTGCCCGTCAGCCACCTCAGGAGTCCCACAAGCCAACCACAGCCGATAGGACTCCTTCTTCAGCTTGACAGCATCCCTTACTGCCAGTGTCCACCACCGGGTTCTGGGATTGCCGCCGCAACAGGCACCGCAGACCTTACCACCGCAGCTACGGGCAGCAGCCTCGACAATAGATGCAAGGCAGCTTCTTGCATATGATTCATTTCGACACCCATCAATGGTCTCCCCGTGGAGCAAAGTAAAACCCGATTGAATAATTTCTACTGGCTGCTGACTTGGTCAGCAGCCAAGTCAGCAGCCACTATACCCACTTTTTGGTCAGTGGGTATAGTTGTGATTGATATAAACAGACATTGCTGGTAACCTCCATGTGCCCATGTGTTTCAGAGGCTCCTTGAAGATTTGTAGTGGTTAGAGGTAGTTTTCAGCTAGGTAGAACTTTTCACCTATATTATACCCGTGGCTGCAGAAGAGAGACTTACTAGAATTTCAATGGGCCATGAATCCTAATATCCTAGAGACTTGTCACAGGTCCTAGGAAAAGCATGATCCTTTCAATCATTATCTAGTATTTGATCAGTTTTAAACTTATTAGGGATCACAAGGAGCTAAAATCCAACACTCTAGTCACTTGTATAAACTTTGCAAGTTTCCACCAACTAAACTAAACTAAATGCCAGCATTCTACTCACCAAGCCGTGGGTTGGACCCATCTTTATCTATTTTTTGTTTTATATCTCTGAGGTACTTAAAAAAAAAAAAAGTTGATTACCTCTATAATGTAGTCGCGACCTATCCAGGGTGTACCCCATCTCTCTCCCTGGCGGTGACTGCTTGATATTGCCTCCATCCCCGTTAAACTCGAAGGATAAGCGGGTGTTGATAATGGCTGGACGGATGATTACCCGTCTTTTTGAGATTGCTAAAGGAAAATGGGAAACATGCTTATGATATCCTGTCTGTCTGAGGTACTTAAAAAGAAGCTGATTACCTCTGTGATGGACTGGTGACCTAATCAAGATGCACCCCCGATAACTAAACAACGAGATGAGCAAGAAAATAAAAGTTTTTGTGATTGGCTGCTGAGGCCATTAAAAACAGAGGGAGAAGCCAAGTCCCACCTCCTTCTTCCTGTGACCCCCAGCATGCCACACTCCAAGCCAAGATTTAAACCCATTTTTTTTGGTTTTTTTATGTTTGTTGATTTTTTTTTCCCCTCCTTGAACCGCCACCTTAACGTGGTGGAGGGGTTTGAGCGCTCGAATGATCCCAGAGGCTATGTTGTCTGGGGCTTAAATGCCCCTAGTAGGGTCTCCCATGGCAAACAGGCTCTGGGTGACGGGTCAGACAAAGAGCGGTTCAGAAGCCTTCATTAGGACTACCACAATGAGGTACGTGACGTCGCCTGGTATGGCGGAGCCGGGGTCCGGAGCGGCAGTCGAAAGCGGAGACATCAATGAGTTGACCTCCAGGGATGCTTAAACTGGCTCTAGGGATGTGGAATGTCACTTTGCTGGGGGAGGAAGGAGCCTGACTTTTTGCGGGAGTTGAAAGAAATTGGTTAGAAATAGTCGGGCTCATCTCCACACACAGCGTGGGCTCTGAAACCCAGCTCCTTGAGAGAGGCTGGACTTTCTTTTACTTTGGAGTGGCCCGCAGGGAAAGACAATGGGCTGGGGTGGGTTTGCTTGTCGCCCCCCAGCTCAGTCGTCCCGCGATGGGGTTTATCCCGATCAGTGGTGCTGGACAGTGTCCCTCTCGGTTGCTCCGTCATTCTGCCAGGGGACTTCAACGCCCACATGGGAAAGAATAGTGACACCTGGAGGGGTGTATTGGGAGGAACGACCTCCCCGATCTGAACCTGAGTTGGTGTTTTATTATTGGAATTCTGTGCCAGTCATGGATTATCCATTAAAAACACTGCGTTCAAGCATGAGGCTGTTCATCAGTGCACTTGGCACCAGGACAACTTAGGCAGGAGGTCGAAGATCGACTCTGTAGTCGTGTCTTCGGACCTTCGGCTGCATGTCTTGGGCACTTGAGTGAAGAGAGGGGCTGAGCTGTCCACTGATCACATCTTGTTGTGAGTTGGATCCACTGAAAGAGGAGGAAGCCCAACAGAACTTCACCACACCTCTCACCCAATGAGTGCCCAGCCCAGGTTACCTTCTAAGGATAAACAGTGTAGACAATGGATGGATGGATTGACGATTGCCCATCTTTATGAAATTACTAAAGCAAAATATTAGCAAAAAAAAGCTTGTGATTGGCTGCTGAGGGCATAAAAAAACAGAGGGACAAGCTAAGTCCCGCCCCTTCTATCCTAATAGCCCCAGCATGCCACACACCAAGTCGTGCTATGGACCCATTTTTTCTTGTTTTTGTTTGTTTCGTGATAGTTATTTTCATTAACCTTCAGTTCAACCATTGCTATTGGTTATATATCCTGTATCCAGTGGCACTGTTTATTATATAGACCGAACTAGGAAAATCAACAGAAAAACTCTTACAATTTACAAAACCTTACAATTACCTGTCTGTCTGAGGTACTTGAAGTGCTGAATGTGCCTTTTAACCTACCCCCAGCCTATGTTTTTACAGAGAATTTTTCATCACATTTTACTTTGAAAAATAATTAAATAATAAACGATATTAACAAACCGTTGCTCCCTTATTCTTGTTGTGCAGGAGCGGAAGTGGTGGCTCATGGGATTCTCCTACTCAGGTCCGTCATGGACTCCCAGAGCATGTCAGCGATATCTACTGATGAATTGTATTGTTGATGTTCTTGTTGACTTCCTGTTGTGGGAGGAGATGTACACAGGTGGGCACAATTGTCAATAAAAGGCCACAGGTTGCTCGAGGGAGCACTTCACCCAGGCCAAAAGAAAATTGAAGGCTGTATTTGTTCTTCCTCCGTTTGTTACCGGCGTTTCCAGCCCTTTAAAGATGAAAATGTCAACATCTACATTGCTCACCCTTGCAGCCATCAAAGACGCCATATGGACCTCCAGAAACTTGCTGGTGAGGAAGCATGAGCAGATTCCCCCCATGGCTGTGATCCAGATTGCAGCAACAACGAAAAAGGCTGCCAGAGCTGCATTCAGTAAACATAGGACACAGCCACAAAGAAACATCGCCTCTGTGCCCATTCGGACCAAGGACCCGGAACCACACAAAAAAGGTCAAAGCAGCAGCTTTTCTCCGAATGAGGCAGGTGGGAAGGAACATCAGGGTGGGGATCCCCTCTGAGCACCAAGACTGTTTGGAAGAATAGGGTGGTTCTCTTCAGTTGTTAAGGAATCAGCCCACTTCTTTATTTGTTCTCTGTTGTTTATTTGTTCTCTGTCCAGTGACCCATTGATATATGGACCAAAACAGGTCACTTCAAATAAAACTAAGCTAAAAGCTTATACCTACCTATCCGTCTGAGGTGCTTAAAAAAAAACAGCCGATTACCTCAGCACAAAAATCTGGAATCACAGCTTATGGAGGATCAGTTAAATCACAAATATTTGGAATATTTAGATTTTTTAAGGGGAAACTAAAAACTAATTAGAAGGTATTTTTATTTTGTCCATTATGCCTTCATTGCTCGGTCCCTCACAGCAATGTGATGGACTCTCATGTCTGTGAGGAGTTGTGGTGCAGGAGAGCAGATCCAGCCATGTTGGAAAATTATTATTCTATACAGCCCAAAATGGTGATTTTAGTGATTACTATAATGAAACACATTATATAGATTAACTGCACACTGTCGAGTCTTTTTAAACCAATGCTGATCCGACTGGAGGGGATCGAGAAGGAAGAAGACAGGGTTCAACTCTTATCATCTTTTATTACTTTAACTCAAGATGAGGTATGCAACTGCAGATTTATCAGCAGCAGCAGCAGGTTGAAAACCTTGCAAGCAAACAAAGCAAAATTTGTTCTAAATTGAATCTCAACGAAGAAATATTAATTAAAACAATAAAACCAAAACCCTAAACTATCTCTGCTAAATTTTCCCCTTAACTTTTTATACAGCAAAATATGTTTTAACCTTTTAAACCCCTTTTTGAAAAAAAATCACTATTAAAAATAAACCGAACAACACTTACAGCACTAAAATCAACACAGACGTCACCGGGGCCTATTAAATACACAAGCCTTTTTTGCACTAAAAAACACCTTGCCAAAAACCCAGTTTAAATTTAAAAAACCACCAAAGTTCTAAGCATTTTTTAATAAATTTATTTTGTTAGAACTGAGGTTTTTACCACCGAGCATATTACACTTCTCTCCAGCACTGATTCAACCAAAAGGATGCACACCTGTTTTTAAACCCCAATCGTCCCATAACCCCACTGTGCCCCCCTGCGCTGAACCGGGGAAAATAAATGGTCAAGAAAAAATTAAACAGTTTTGGCAGTTCTGCCATTTGCAAAATACCCAAATAACGATGTTTTCATCCTTTTTTTTTTCGTTAATTATGATTTCTGCTCCGCCTCATTAAAAAAAATTTAAAAATTTAAAATAGAATATTACACCAGACCAGTAAAAAACATTTGAAACATCTGCTTTAAATGCCCAAACCATGCATGCCCTGCAGGTCTGAAAACAAGCAGGAGGGTTGATAAATGACCTTCTTGAAAACATAAAGAATGTTGTTGGTAACCTCAAACTTTTATTTATTTTATTTAGAATTTATCAAGTTAAACCACTGTTGACAATTTAAGATGGATAAACTTAATGCAATTACTTGTTACCAATTGAAGCAATTAATTTAAGTTGGAGCTGCATTCTCTTTTTAGAGAGCAGCAATTATTTGTAAGATAAATGGAAACCAAAACTTGCCTAATAGCCTAATAGCTGTGGTGTTCTAATCTCTGAAACCACTGTGATGCATCCATTTTAGTTTCATTATGATTCTTTGTGGGATATTAGGACAGAACAATTAATGTTTTTGTATACTTTACACATGCTGGAGATTTACAGGACAAAAAAATTGACTTATAATGTCAGAAAAATCAAGTCAAAATGCTAGATTTTTATAATTATTTAAAGTGGGTCAAGAATTTGTTAAAATGTGAAAGTTTTAAACATGTCCAAGTCATATTAATGTCATAAAAGCAATACACATTTCTCTTTTTAAGGTTTCTCTGTGAAAAGACACTATTAAATAAATTAAACTAGGAATGAGACTCCAACATCCGATTGGTTAAAATCCACAGCAAGTTTAGACCATCAGTATTGATTAGAGCTGTTAGCTCCACCCACTGTCTGATAAGGAGGGCTAATAAAATAAATGCTCTTTATAAACAACATTTTACAATATGCATTTCATAAACTAGATGTACTTCTTTCCAGTTTTAATAAATAAATAATGGCGCATTTAAGTAAAGATGTTTATTTTTTGAATTATGGCATTTCTGACCTCCACACTCTCAAAAAAAATAAATGACAACACCTTAAAATGGTGAAGGAATAAACAAATCAAGTTTTCTTTACTGGGTGTTTAGATGCTCTGCAGCTTCTCTAGAATGAAGGATCTGGATGGGGCGCTGGTGAAAATTGTCCCAACAAAGACATGCGTTCCCCAGAGGGAATGTCGGATCACTCTGCAGCAGCCCAGGTCCTCGATGTGAAAACCCAGCTGAGAGTATCTCTCATCCGTTTCAAACAGCGTGTTGTTGGTGTAGGAGCCAAAAAACGCCAAGCCAGAAGAAGGGTCGATGAAGTCAGCCCAGTACCCTTCTAGCTGCAGAGCCAGGCAGATCTCCTTCGCTCCATGAACAAACTTCTCCAGCATCTCCTCCCTCTCCTGCTCCACATCTGCGCTCCACGAAGTCATATCGTTCTGGGTCTTCTGGGTCACCGTGATGATCATCATGTCAGAGGAAGGAGCCTCAGGAAACATAGAAAGGAAATCTTTCCTTAATAATTCAGGGCAGGACAGTACGGCACACTCCACCCTAGAGTCGGAAAAGGAAAGTTCAGATGGAGGAACCTCCTGGGAATCATCTTTCCCGGAGAGCTCTCCACTGATCTGGAAAACCCGGAGCTTATTTCTCCTGTTGTGCTCTCCATCTCCCAGCAGGGGGCAGTGTATTTCCACCGGATCAGGCAAGTGACGGTGATGGTCCAAGAGGTCCGAATCGGCAGGGTTTTGGTCAGATCCAGTTGGTCTGACTCTGACCAGACCAGAGTTTTTTACAGTGCGAGGTTCTGCTGCAGACATGGATCTGCTTGCAGCCATGCTGTGAACCAACACACTGATCCCGGGAAGGTACCTAACCAGCCTGGTTCTGCCAGACAGAACCGGACTCAGACAGGCCATTCTACCGAACCTCTGCCTGCAGAAGAATCCGTGTCTCGTTCCGTTTTTTCAGCGTTTTTCGGTTCAATAACAAAAACTCGTTGCGTCCTTGTAAACTCCCATTCGCACATGCGCATTTCCGACCTACTTCTTCACTTCAGCATTTTGCATCCAGTTGGGTTATTCGCCCTCTAGCGGTCTGGAGGATAAACTCCTCGTTTATGTTCTTTTATTTTAACTTAGCTGCAGCAGCTATGAGATGAAGCTTGTGCCATTCTGCCCATAAATAACCTTCATGCACAAAACATAAGAGACAGCAGCGCAGTACAGTAACAATGGCATCATAAACATGTTAAGTCTTTGCATAAAGTAAAACATGTAAGGAATTTAAATAAATTAACACGTATATAAGGGAACAGATAAAGCAAAATGTTAATTAAAAACAATAAAATAAAAACTAAAATGTAAGCATTACTTAAAACGACGGAAACGTTAAAAAGCTAGTTTAAAATCAATATCTTGGACATGAACTGATGAAATAATCTTTGGCCATTATGACTGAAGAGTAATGTTTTTTAGCCTAGAAGTAGGAACGAACCGTTTCTGCACATCTCGGGTTTTCAGGCATGTTTCCAGAGCTGAGGAGCATCGAAACTATATGCTGCTTCCTCTTGACAAACAGAGAGCCAGCGCAGGAGTTTAAAGACTGGTGTTTTATGATGAATTAGCTGGCTGCCAGGGTGATTTATTAATTAATTAATTTATTTCCTGGAGACCTGTGTATGGCCGCTCATAGTGAGACCATCTGTCCGCTGCTTTTAAAACCGTCCGTCTTTAACACACCTGTGTCAAATGGATGAATTATGTCCTCAGGCCTCATCATATTCTGGAGAGACCTGCTATGGAGCCATTCATTTGATTCAGGTGTGTTGGAGCATGGATAAGGGTAGCACAGAGACTGTCAAAGACTGGAGTTCGAGACATCCCTCAATCCTCAAGAAGATGGCCAATCATACTAAGGCTGGTTATGCTGCAGATTTCCTCCTGTTGAAGACGACTACTTTCTACTCTCTACTTTCGCCATATGCTTGCTCAGGACTGGGCGGGGCTTGTTAGAAAGGTATGGATGCAAACAGCTGGACTATTAAATAAAAATCCTTTCATCGGTTGGGATTATATGATCAACTGAATTTGATTGCATTGTAGAATAATAAAGGGACTGAGTTGGACTGTATGTAATAGGTTTGCATGAGTGGACAGAACTGGACTTATTTGATCATATAGTTATTTGATGAGGCACTATATACATGTTAATTCTATTGAATTAGACTGGACTGCACGGTGATGTGGCGGTCAGCACTGTGGGACTGATCACCCAATGATCGCTGGAGATAGGCACCTGGCCCCCGCGACCTTGCATGTAAAAGCGGCTATAAACAGCGGATGGATAAACTACGCAGCACAGATTCAGTTTTATATCTTTATTGAGATATATACAAAGTTACATTTTAAAAAACAGCACATGAAAACAAAGAATAACAAACAATGAATGAAGTGTTTTATATTATTATTATATTATAGTATAAATATACTTGAGACAGAAAATAAAATATAATAAAACCTAAACAAGCAACAAGTTGGACAGAGCTTTCATCAAGTGTTCAAGCTCACAGTTTTCTGAGTTACACGAATAAAAAATAATAACTTTGAGTTTTACAGAGTTTACAATATTTTCAGCATAGAAAAAAAAATAAGACTCAAGATCACTCTAAATCTTTTTTGTTACATCACAACAACAAAAAAATGTGGAGTTGTTTCTGATTCTTTTATTGCAAGACGTGCAGCAGCCAGTGGTCTGTAAATTCAGCTATGATACAGTTCACAGGAAATCTGTAAAAATTACAATGTAATTCTCCTGCTTTATTAGAGATGCAGTATTTGTGGAGCAGCTTTCTGCGTGTGTTGCCTGTCCCATTATGGCAGCGACGTTGACGTACGACTCTGACGCGTTCGTGAACCGGATAAGGTCTGATAGGGGCGGGGCCTAACCCGGACGCTGAAACTGCTAGCCACGCCACGCCTAGCTTGTCTGTGCTGTTTTACTGTGTTAGCCGGTCGTTAGCTCCGTTAAACGGTCTGTTTTTGGCTTTAGGACAGAATGTCTTCGAAGAATTCAGACAACTGCGAAGAAGTGAGCGAATGTTCAGCGCTGAAGGAGGAAATGAACAGAAAGGTTCGTTAAAAACGGTTTCTGACGGCTAACACGCAAATACAGAGGAAAATTAATACTAAATATGTATTAATATTCAGGTTAGGATATTTTAGATGAACGTTGACCTTTATATGACCCGTTTTCAGCTGCGTGGTTGTGGTTTGGTTAGCTGTGTCTTTATTTTGTAGGTAAAGGAGCAGAAGATTATTGTGGACGAGCTCTCTAATCTGAAGAAAAACAGGGTGAGCAGCGATGTTGCGCTACAACACAGTCTGACGTGAGATTACATGAACACTTTTCTGTGTGTTGCACCATAACCATCCAGGTAAAAGCGGGGATTATATCCTCCACGTGGGGTCAGCATTAACGTGTTCTAGGTCAGACTGATTCTGCTGATGGTGTGAAATAGTCTGGACCAGGTTTTCACGAATATAACATTGTATGTTTTAAACTAGAGCAGATTAATGACGTTCAAGGCAGTGAAAAGGTGGAGGTGGAGTTGCCCGTTAGTCGCTTATCAAAACGGACGCTATCATCTGAAGCTAACTTTAGTTTGGTTCCCCAACTCTGGACCCGCATGTTTAGGTGTTTCCCTCCTTCTACACCCGGGTCAACAGGTTTTTGTATGGCGTCACATTCCTGCCAAAAATCCGAGGAGCGTATTGACCAATCACAACAGCGCATCTTTTAATCGAGAGAGCGCGTAGCTCTGATCGCGGTAAAACACGCCCCCTGCACCCATCTGTTCGCTCTGACAGAAAAATGACGCTTTCTCGCTCTGTTTAGTGGCGTATTTCTCAGTTGGGGGCAGAAACTCTTCTGATGGATCTGATTGGCCGGATTTTCACCTCATATCCGGTCGCAGCGACACAGGACATTACCTGATAGGTAAAAATGTGTTCCAATCAACAACCAGCTTTTCCTTTCCTTACCTTCTTATTTATTCCTCGTTTTCTTCAACGCTTTGAATCCACGTCACGTTCCCTGCTGCTCTTCTTCTTCTTCTATAAGACAATGTTTGTTTTTATCAACTTTTTGAGTTTTAAAAAATGCAAAACAGTACAGGAGTAATTATCCATACTAACGCCCCGGGGGGGTTACAGATGGAGAAAATGTTTTATAGTCCATTTTACAAAAAAATTATTGAAAATGGTTCAAAGGTCAAGTTTTTAAATCGCTTTGAACTGGAGGAGTTTTGATATTTTTAAATTTATTTTTTGAACTCATTTAAAAAATGAAAAAAAGGGGTTTTTTGGTTGGGGATAAAAAGACATTTATAATATGCGTAGCCAATTATATAAAAAGGGGGGATAATATGAAATTGGGGTTTTTTGGCTATTGAAAAGTCAGTGAACCCCAATAATCACTTCAAAAGCAAAAAAAAGTTTTGGGGGCTCAATTTTGTGTAAAATTTTTTTTTCCAAAATTGAGTAGAGATGGGCAAGACCGAATAAATGTTACTCCTTCACAAATGGGGAAAACGATATCTATATCTTTTTAAAAGCGTTTAAAAAAAAGTTGCGAGGGGTAAATTTCTGTAAATAATTTTGAACGTAACTTCTTTGTTACTTTTCATAAAATTTTTGGGGACAAAGTCCCAAATCCTTTTTCCCGTTGGTTATTTTTTTGAAAACTTCCAGTAAGAAATCACATAAGGAATCAATGCAGCATCTTTCTGAAATAAGGAACGTAAACGACAAATTTAACCAATTTCAAGTTTAGTTGGATCAAAAGGCAACAGAGTGAGATTCTGTCCTGCTTTACTTTTAAATAAAATGACTAATCTGGCAGGGATTGCATTTATTATAATATTGAATTCTTTAAACGGTATAATGATACCGTATTTCTTGATATGTCATTAATGAACCATTAGAGTTGAGCAATTGATGAACTAAAAGTATATTGTGAGAAAACCAATTAGGGTGGAATAAGGATTTGTTTTTATATAAGATGTCTTCATTGTTCCATAAATAGTATCTATGGGGGGAGAAATTATGCTGAACAAAAACTCGTTGCGTCCTTTAAACTCCCCTACCGTATAAACTCACATTCACATGCTGAAACCAGATCATTTTGCGGGGATTTATCCAACATTATAGTTGCAAAATAAGAGGAAGTTAAGTCCTCCTAATTTAGAGAAAATAAGGTTTGGTATGAAATTTCAAATTGAATATGGGTTCCTGATGAATTATTATTTAAGACAGTGTCCTGTGTCGGCTGCGACCGGATATCAGGTGAAAATCCGGCCAATCAGAAGAGTTTCTGCCCCCAACTGACAAATACGCCACTAAACGGAGCGAGAAAGCGTCATTTTTCTGTGAGAGCAAACAGATGGGTGCAGGGGGCGTGTTTTACTGCTCGCCGTGCTGCGTTCAAAGGCTCTCGATTAAAGGTGGACGCCTGCGATCAGAGCTATGCGCTCTCTCGATTAAAAGATGCGCCGTTGTGGTTGGTTAATACGCTCCTCGGATTTTTGGCAGGAATGTGACGCCATATTTCTGGCGCACCTGATGGCAGGCAGAGGAGGTAAAGCGTTTAAATCAGGCTTGCTGGAACAGGTCCATCTGAAACATGGAGGGCAGTGGGCCCTGAGGGCCAGGGTTGGGGACCACAGGTGTGGTGGATATCAGGTCTGTGTAAAATTATACTATTGTGGAAGTTATTTCGTCTCTTATTACTCTGATCTGACTTGTCCACCCTTCCTTGCTATCGAAAAGGACCAGACTTTTCATTATTTCTGTCTTCAATCTGAGATTAAAAACATGTCTGCTCCTGGAAACAGAGTTTAAATGTAGGATTAACCGGGCTAAAACTGGATAAGATTGGATGTGGAAAAGAGGACATCAGAGTAACACCGGCTCGTGTCCAGGTGGAAATCATGTCCTGCTTTCTCCGCCAGCTGCAGGATGAATGTCCAGCTCTTTACCTCCCAGTCAAAGGGCCACCGTCACCATGACAACTGGCCCGGGCTCCAGGAGGCATCCAATGAAGGCATAAAGGAGTTCTATGTGCTGAACTCAGTTCTGGTTTGGGTCATGTGGGCTGGAATGAACACTTGTTATATTTTCAGATGTTCGTAACTTAATGACTGAAGTATTTATTATCTAGAGAGGAAACAAATAAAAAAAAAGAACAAAAAAAAGCATACCCAGGCACAGGTATCAACAGCTGGCTACCAACGTCATTTTATCACGATGAATGGATAAAAAGCCTTTGATGCTGACACAATTTGTTTGTTACGTTCGTGCATGAAAGTTTAAACCAGAGAGGAAAACAGTCACAACCAATCTATTTCGTCTTCTCAGATTCCCTGGCGGACAGAAACCAGACTCTGAGTTCCTGTAGAAGTAAGTAGGACCAGTTTTAAGGATAAACTCCTGCCTCAGGTGGAGATGTGATAACCTGACGCCCCTATCACCCACGTGCTGACTGCACGCCAGGAATCTGGAACCCTCACACTAGAAGAGGAGCTCGCCCAAGGATCTCGTGACACGCTCAATGCCCACAAAACCCCCCATGGCGCACATCCTTTTGTCCATCGTTGAGCCACTGACTTAGAGCCTATACCAACCGTCACAGCAGGCAACGGTACAAACACACACATATCCACCTGCGCGAACATCTCGCCCGGAGCAAGAGCGAACCGACAGAATCGAGCAGCAGGAGACGTCTCAACTCCTCTTACCGGGACTAGACCTCCCCCGCGTCTAATCGATGGCTTATCTCACTCCCCCGCCCTTGTATCCTCCTCAACCATCGACAGTGGCCACCCCCCCCTCGACCCACTACAAGCACCAACCTTCTCACGAGACGGGAGCAGCATAGGGGAAAAACAACCATCACTGATGTGGCCCACGGGGAGCATCTACGGAGGCCTGAAAGTAAATACTCGACAGCGAGAAACGGCAACACCCAATGCTGTACTCGCTAAAGCGGACTGAGAGTCCATGCAAGAACACTCCTTCAAGAGATCCATCTCGCACCTATCGGCCACTTCCCCCAAGACCCTGGGCCCGGGGCTCGTTTGCTTTATCACCCCAAGACGCGGTCGAAAGATTCCCTGTGAGTTATGGAGAAGGCGACTCTACTAAATCGGCCGACGGAACGCTTGTCTGTGAGGAACGTGCGCCTCACAGACACCCCCACAGTGACTCTGCACCATCGGTGGCCAGTCAGAGTCCTGGGCCCGATCTCTGGAACTGGACAGAAGTCCCGGCAGCTGGTGTGTTCACGGGGTTGCATCCTGAAGGACGTACTGCACGCGGACGGCGTCTATGATAATTGGCAGATATCGTCTGCCGTTGGGGTCCATGGCTGCAATCCACACAGTCTTAGGCAACTCTTCTTCACACAGATACTGGAGGATCTGTACCAAACCACAAGTGCTCTCCACTTCTCATCCTTCCCAGCTTTGTCCTTTAAATGTGTCACTTCCTGCTTCATTAAGTAAAACAGAACTGCACCCAGAATCCCGTTTATCTGTTGGGGACCTGGAGAAGCTGCTGGCGGGAAGAGAGCGACCGGATCAGGTGAGGCGTCTGATCCAAGTCCTCGGTGAGGCCGTGAAGAGACGAGTTCAGTCTCTGCCTTTCGGACCACACAGAACTACCATTCTCCTCCACCCAAACGATTCTGCCAGGCGGCTGTGCTCTTTTATCACAGGAGGCATCGAATTAGATGATCCATGAGCCGCTTTAGCCGGAACACGAGCACAATTCCCCAGTCATCTACGCCACCTCACGATCTAGCCTATAACGTAGGCCTTCAAACCTCCCAGGAGCAAAAAAACAGAACAGCTCTGCAAAGAAACTCAGGAACCACAAAAAGGATTCCCTGGACTCCAGGAAGCGGCACCCGCACCTGGTCCCCACCACAAACATTCAGCCCATTCGGACGTTACGACAGATCTGTCACGAGGAATGAGCCGGGTGGACGGTAACTTGCAAGCAGCTCTGAATTCCCAGACAGGCATCTGGAATTTATGTTGTGATGATCAAACGTGACTCATGGAGGAGCTGACAGAAGAACACAAAACAAAAATAACAAAAAAAAAAATAACCCAAAAACACAAAAAAACTGCGTACAGGGAGCCCGGATCTGTGATGTGGTCCATCCTCTGGACACGGTCCTGGACGACAGCATCGGGTGTGCCGTGTGGTTCGCTGCGAGAGGAGCGTCAGGCGATACCCCCGAGTGATGGAAGGCCCAACGCTCCACGACAGACTCTTCCGCCACTTCCTCCATGCAAAGGTGAAACCGTCCCCAAGTTCAAGGCCCCCTCATAATCGGACACTGAACAGTTTGTGCGACCCGCGATCGCACAAACCAAACGATTCGACCTCAACGTCCCATTTTCAATTCTCTCACTTTACAAGTAGAGATCTGCACCGATCACAGTTCTTCTCCTGGCCAGTACCGATTTCCTGTTTTCTTCCTGTTTCAGCAGAACGTGCAGATTCTGGTTCTTGTCTTTTACTCCAGAACCACAAGAGATGAGAGAAAAAAAACGTGATGTCTGCAGGGTCCTAGATTGATTGTATCTTGGATGCACAGAGACAGCACATAGCGCATAGACTGACCGTCTAGCCGATTTCCTCTTCACTGTCCACTCCAGGAAACGTAGTTTGGATGAATAGAGAACAAAAAATCATATTCTGCAGACTCCGAATGTTTGGTGCATCTTTTAATTTAATTTTAATGCGTGTTTACACTTTACCACCACGCTTGACAAGTGACATCCACATCAAACAGAAGGAAGTGATTGACTTTCGAGCTTAAGATTCTTGCACATGCATTCAATATTAATAATAAATGCAGCCCAAGATCATTTAGTAAGGCACAAACTTAAATCCTGTCGTTGGTTTCAACTTGTTTGCTTCGTTTGTTCTGTGTCTCTGCTGATGAATCGTGGGGACGTTAATGCCTTGAGAAAACTACCAAACCCATATGGCTTCTAGACAGCCCTTCAGTCAATCGACACACACTAACCGACCCTCTAGTTTAGATCCATGGAAATAAGACACACATGGTTAACGTGTTTCCTCTTCTTTCATCATCATGAAGGAAGAGCCTAAAGGTTAATGAGCTCAGCTAGATGATCGAAGATCAGCTCTACATGTCCTCCCTCCATTCGTGGGAGGCTGCGACAGCAGAGAAACAGGAAACATCAGATACTGATGCTATCCAGTTCTCCTGGTTCCTGACCGGAAGCCAAGGCCGCGGTTCCTCACCGACCATTCCACACCGCATGGCGCTCAGGGACCTGTCATGCAGTGACTAATTAGAGTGCTGTCCCCTGCAGCTACACGCTCCAGGCCTGAAACCGATTAACTAGGCACTCTGAAGCCTTGTGGTTGTGGGGGGCCTGAGAGGCGGAGCATGTGCAAAACCCCTGCACGCCTGCCCGGTGTCGGTCGGCAGACAAGGAACGTCCATACTGTAAAAAACACGCCGGTCCCACCCAGGGGCCTGGAAGAGACCCCCTCTGGATACACACCCTCGTAAAGATTACGACCCACTTCTCAACTCTTGATCACAGCAAGTTTGGCCTGCTATGGAGGATGGTAAAGAAATGACGGAAGAACCAGGACTGCAGGCTGCTTTATTCTGTTTCTGAATCCACACGGACCTCCTCTATGGTCCATATCCCTGTGTTTCAAACAATCACCTACTGCAGCGTAATCCTGCACCGGGATCGGAGGCGGATGAGAAGTGGCCGGGCTCTACACTGTCCACCAGCGACACAGAGCTCACGGATATTACGCCGCTCCTGCGACATGACAGGACTCCTCCAGGAGCCTGTCCATAGCGCAGCCTGGGCAGGATATCCCTCCAACAACGGGTAAATTGTCTACTAGGCCGGAGAGACAGGAAGTGATCGAGACGAACCCACCGGGCAAGGACATGCCAGTAGGGTTCCCTGTGGGTCGTCTTCCCTGAAAGACCTTCACATAGTCTCGCGACGAAGCCGGTAACCGTTGCGGCTTATCCACCCGTATCATGTTGCGCTCCAGACTCGTTATTCATAAATAGAGATGCCAGAGAAAAATATGGTCGGTCTACCAAATATAAGGTATGAGTTCGACACCAATTTTTAATGAATGCCCCATTATTAACAGGAAAACATGGTGGATCTTTTCTTTCAGAACAAAGTTGAAATGACTGAGGACAAAAAAACATGCAGAATTTGGCTTGTGATTACAAATAGAGCAATAACATCCGACAACCGTTTTCCAGTGTGCACACTCGCATCGGAAAAGCAGGCTGGCCTCAGAGATAATCATCTATGAGGCACCAGCGTTATTAAAATGGACGCTTGTTTTTTCTCCATCTGAGCCTAAAACTCTGCCGCCGCCAGACGTGACCAACATGTTTCATTTCATTTGATTTTTGGTTCCAATAAGCACAGTTTTTGTTGATTTTCCCGGCCCAGACATGGACAGTTGATTCCATCATAGACCTGAGGGTGTGAAACATCGGCAGCAACGTTGATTCTGATCAACTTTAAAAAAGGAATCAGATTTACTTTTTCATCCTTTATTTGGACCTACTGGATGACAGCGTACATCATGAACGTTTTCTCTGCAGGTTTCCCTACTTGGACGAGGACGTGGTGAGCTACCTGAACTCCCTTCCCGTCTGGGACAAGGCGGACCTGTCTCTTCCCCGTGGCGTCGGTGAGAAACTCCTCCTGAGGTTGGCGGCGAAGCAGCTGGGCCTCGGCCAATCGGCTGTCCTGCCCAAGAGAGCCATGCAGTTCGGCTCGCGCGTCGCAAAGATGGAGGACCGCCGTGAAAAGGCTTCAGATAGATGCAGGAGACTCCTCACAGGGCAGACCTTTTCATGATGGGAAACACTGATACAGACTATTTACAGTCAGACTGATCTGTCTGGATCATAAAAATCATTTTCTATTAAAGGGTTTCTTCTAAATCATGTAAGATTTGTCATCCTGAAGTTTTTCCTTAAAGTAAAGGTCACATTCCAGGTAAGACTGCAGGTTTCCGACATCAAAACGTCCGGAGATTTCATGAACGTAAACCGGTTTCCTAACAAAGAAGAAATTACATGTATGAATGTGTTTCTGTTGTATGAACTGATTCAGAGCGAACAAAGAACCCGACCAGATCCCTGATCTGGGTTACCTCAGAACGAGCCAGGACACAAAGTTTCCAGGAGCGTCTTTTACTTCAACTGGAGCGTCCTGACGAGTGAAAGTTCGGAATGAGAATCCAATGAAAACACGGAAATGTTAAATCGTGACGTTAGGATGAATTTTACCTTCTTTTCCTCCAGGAAAGTGTCCAACAGAGGAAGACTTCTCTTGGAGAACACGTAGAAACACGGGCACTGAAAGATCAAATCAACACGATGATGCTCAGCATCCATCAGACAGTTCCTTCAAACTCAGATTTACTGGGATTTTATCTGACAGAGGTTCCCTAGAGAACATCAGAGAACATCCAGCATCATGAAGACCAAGGAACACAGCAGACAGGTCAGGGAGAAAGTTCTGGTTCAGTTTAAAGCAGAGTTAGGTTCTACAACAACAGCCAAGCTTTGGAAACCTCCAGAGTTCTGTTCAATCCATCATCCTAACATGGAGAGAGGATGGACCACCTGCAGACCTACCAGGACATGGACGTCCACCTAGACTGGGCAAGGAGAGCCTTTAGCAGAGAAACGGCCAAGATGCTCACGGTAACTCTGGAGGAGCTGCAGAGACCTGCAGCTCAGGTGGGACAATCTGTCCATTCCTCACTAGATGTTTGGAGAAAACCAGACACCTCCTACCAACCGTGAAGCACAGTGGTGGTGGTGGGGGGAGGCCTGATGTTTGGGCCTAGTCAAAGTCCACACTTCAACCTGATTAAATGCTGTGGTGGGGACCACAAATAGCTGAGCAGAAACCTCAATGAACTGAAGCAACGTAGAAAGACCAGAACTTCTCCACATGGATGTGAGGCTGAAGTGAGAAGCTGCTTCTCTGATGAACTCACTGCTCTCCTTGACTCGGTCTCTGAAGGCTGAGGTTTCTCCTTCATACAGAGGACGCGGAGATCATCGTCCACCTCCAGTATCCCATATTTCTGGGTTTCTGCAGAGCAACATGCACAGAGTTAATTACTGGCTGTGAATACTGGGCAGCTGGGAAGCCATGGAGCTCACCTTCATCCCTGCACTGGTATGAAAGCACCAGGCAGCTGTCTTCACGCTTCGCTTGCAGCTGAGAAACCTTCTCTGTAACGTTAGTGAGGCTGAAATCCTCCTTGAAGAGCGTATCTCTGCAGAACCAGGTCAGAAACGAGCCTGAAATCCTACTGAACCGTGTTTGATGGTCTGGGTGTAAAACGAGAAGCTCACCCCCCGACGACGAGCACCTGGTCCTGGATGTGGAAGTGTTTCACAGCGAGCTGCAGGCAGGCGACGGCTCCGAGGCGCTGCTGGAAACGACAGCATTTGGTTCAGTGGAAACTTTGAATCTGGGTTCTGATGTTTCTGTTAAAACATCGGTTCTGCTGTTAATGTTTGATTTACTTCGTTGCTTCTGGTCCGATCACTGAGGACCCGGACGCCTGGAAACTGTGCGGCCCAGTCTTCAAACGCAGCCTGGTACACAGCGTTGGTCTGTGGAGATGAAGAGAAGGTCGGTCTTCTTATTCTGCTAATGAAATATCCAGAACTCTCACCAGAACCAGTTAATTAACAACAGATGAGCTCTACAGAACCAGGCAGTCCAGTTCCTAATTACAAATGGTCCTAAACTCAGATCTGATTTAATATAAATGAATTATTCTGGTTCTAAATTATTCCTGACAAGGTCCAAATGATCAGATTCAATTGAAAATATTCCAAATGAATAAAAAAATTAAATTTAAATGAAATCATAGAAAGTTTATTCAGATAATTAGTTTCTTAAAGCCCAGCAGAACCCAATTAAAACTCAGATCAGTACATCTGTCAGATAAACTGATGCATTTGATACGGTCCAACTGAGCCAGAACCTTCTCTAAAAACGGATTCAAATTCAAGCTGACAAGCAGCCCAAGTTCCTGAAGATTTCATCCCATCGGCTCTTATTCACCTTTAGTCGTTTAGGCTCAGCACAGTCGGATCCGGTCCGCTTAAAGTCCAGCTGACTCAAACCCACTAACAGGAGGTCCATCTCAAATCCGTACAGTCCAAATGAATCCAACTCAGTTCAAAGGTCAAATGAACCATCTGAACGATCATTTAATGCAGAGGAGTCCAAACGGCAGCGTGTTTTACATGAACCCGGGTCCGATAAGTGGTCCGTTTGTGGACCTCTGCAGCACCAGGTGACATGCTGAGGAGCGAAACCCTGCAGGACACCTCGGCCTTCAAGGACCGGAGCTGGACCACAGTCAGACCTTTCTGAAGCTTCTCTGCTGCCGGGCCCAGACTGCATTTTAGTTGCACTTCAGTTGTGAAATTTAAATAAATTTGACATTATTTCCTTTAAAAACCAGTTTCAAATAAATTAATATATAGTTAAACCGATTTATTTAAACTGAAAACTTCGGTCCAGATTAGTTTAAACCCAAATCTAATCCAGTAGTCCAATTCATCCCGATTGTGACCCAATAACTGTCCTATGATCCAGTTTATTATGAACTAAGTCAGTTAATTCAAATTCATTTCAATAGAAACCTACATGTACCGGTCCAACTGACTCCGGCTGGAATCGGCACAGAATTAAATTCTGTTTAATTCCAAGATAATCCAGCTGAGTGCAAATTAAAATAGTCCAGTGTTCAGCATTGGGTTTCACTGCGGTTCCGATACGAACACCTTTCATGGGATTATTCGACACTAATGCCAGATAAAACTTTTATTCTGGAATCTTCCTCACAGCAATCAGAACCCAAAGGAGAAGAAAATCATTTTTAAAAGTGGACTTTGGTTTCTTCTCCAGTTCTTCTCCGGTTTTCTAAAATCCTGTCCAGGGTTGAGTTCTGGTTCCTCTGGTTTTTAACCAACAGAACTCCGAGTAAAGAGCTTTACTGCCCAAAGAAGCCTTAAAATCGCTCTTTGTTGGGTTTTTAACACACAAAAAAAGTTTCTCAAACAACAAACTGGGTCTAATAGAATCTCTAACTGGAGTGAAACGGCCCAGTTCAAGTTTGAAGATTCTAGGTGTAGTAGATGTTTAACTAGAACGGGTCAAAGGTTGACTAGAGTGGGTAAATGCAGCGGAATAATTAATTTCTGCCAAACGTTCATTCCAATTAGTATCAGTAGAGAAGGTTCATTAAACTCAGATCGGTTCTAGTTAGGATCCGATTCAGTCCGGTTGTGTGAACAAGTTCTTTATTTAAAATTCAGTTTGATCAACATAAACTCATCGGTTTTCGGTTCCTACCACCACATAGATCCCGTCCACGGTTCCGGACCGGCTCAGAGCCAGGATCCAACGGGTTATCAGCGGACACTGACCCACCGGCAGCAGCGGCTTCGGTACCCCCACCAGGTGAGCGAACCTGCCGCTGCTGTCGGAGGAAACATCCCTCTGCAGTCTGGTTCCGTACCCGGCGGCGAGTATCACGGCTTTCATTAGAGCTCTGACCCGAGACTGATCTGGTCCGATCTGAGTCAGGGTTCTGGTACCAAGTCCACCCTAATAACTGAGTCAAAGTTCTCATTCTTCTTTGTGTTTCGCTGGAGGTTTGAAGGGAGCGTATTGTGCCACTATCGCCCCCTGCTGGAGGGTCAGAAACGGAACAAATAAACTCTTCAACTGGTTACAGAACATCTACTGGGACTAATCAAGCTGAAAACTAACCGTTCATTTACAGACTGCAGATTATGAATAATTCATTTTCAACGACTTTCATTTAAATTAACCCTGATTTATTCTTTACTCCATAAATCCATCTAAAACTATTTGAATTTGTCCTGTAATCTTTTAACTCTTATCCTGAAAGGTAGATTTTTATTCACCTCATCATTTTTCTTCAGCAGCATTTCTGCTGCCTCCACATGTTTTACAGTAATTGAAGAGGGCTGAAGCAGTTTTTCATGTTTGACCATCCATGTTCCAAGCCTCACCTGTGGTCGCGAGATCATTCCTGGAACATCGAGGTTCCGGCAGGACTGAAGGTTTGGAAGATTACCAATTATTCTAGAATTGCGCTGCTCAAGGTGGCAGCAGGTTGGAGTAGCTGTTACATTATTTTCAAGAACTGTCTTCAGGCGGAGGCTTTTTCAGACTTGCTGTAAGACAGATGCTACAGCAGATCCTTCCTGCCCACAACCATCAGCATCTACAACGGCTCTTTGGAGAAACCTTCATATGAGCTACAACCACATTTAATTTCCCTTTGGGATTAATGAAGTATTTCTGAATTTGAATTGAACAGGAACTCTTGCGGGTTTTATTTCATGGATAAAGTTGGAACCAGAAGATCTTAGATGTTTAGTGTTTTAATTTCAACTTGATAATTCATTCAGATTTATTCCTACATTTCATTCCAAAACTTAATTCTTTTAACATGTTGTTCCTCTAGAAGTTCAGGTGTTAACATGGAATCGACATGCAGGACAGGACCATAATGGTTTCAGGACCATAATGGTTTCAGGACAGGAACCCAGTCTAGCTGTAGGTGGTCATTCAGGAATGCTTCTGCAGCGTTGGAGCAGAGATTAAAGAAACGGGGAAAGTTTTGGAAAACAACACCAAAAATAGCATCAAAGATGGCTCCAAAGAAGCCCAGCTTACAGATCACACCCATGTGTTCTGGAAGGATGGCTCAAAGCAGTTTCTAAAGCCAACATTTAACCAGAACCCAATTCTGGATCATTGTCTGATGCCAGATGAACAAAGATCTACCTCTACAATCTGCTCTTCACTACAGCCTCCATATTTTTCTCTTTTTGTTGTTTATAAAGTAAAAAACTCAAATTCAGTGTCAAAATAAAAAGAAACGCTTCTGCATGCTGTGAAACCTCAATTGCACAAAGTTCACCAGTTTAAAAATTTGTGTGAAAACAAAGCTGTGAACACAAAGACCCGATCCTGATCTACAATCAGAACCATTCATGTAGAACCTGTGATCAGACGGACAGCGGACAGGAAGGATGAAACAGAAATTCTGATAAACCGAAAACTTAATTTTATTCGACTCGGGTTTTTCTCCAGATGACTTTACAAAACTTTTCCTCCTCATCTGTTTTCTAGTCAAAACCACAATGACAGAAATGTTCATTTAGTCCACATCCTCCGACCCACTTCCAGCTTCAGGCACTGCCATGTCTGATTCAGGATCTTTGAGCGACTCCGGCTGATCCGACGGTTCAGGCTGGGGCTCCTCCATCGGCTCCTCAGCTGGTTCTGGAGGCGGTGTCGGTTCCTCTGCATCCTTTGTCAAATCCTCCTGCAGAAAATATCGCAGATTTGAACTGAACACGTTTTAGACAAATCCTGACATCTAGTGGCGAGGTTGAAGAATGCAAGTTCTGGATCATTGAACATGAGTTGAAATTGTTTAAAATATTTAGTGCTGCGTGCTCGTTTCATATAAAAAAACATCGGAAGTTTTACATGTGTCTCCTTAAACCTTAAATTAAAAAAAATCTGCTTTTTGGCGTTTTTTGTTACTTTAAGGACAGTTTTCTTGTTCTCTGAGCTTTTAGATGACCACACCACTTACATAATTGGCTTACTGTACAAAAAGAAATAAATGATTCAGTTAAACTTACTGTCAGTGTGCAACAGTAGAAATATTAAGGTTTGCTACAATTTGCACAGCTTTAAAGAAAAAAAATAGCAATTACAACCTGTTAATGTTGAATTTCTGCTTCTAATTCTTTGTAATGACTAAGTTAACAGCTGTCTGCATGTTTTCCTCTCCTTCATTAGATGTTCCTCTAAATCTGGTCTGAAGGGTTTTCTTCTCCTGACTCTGAGCTGCAAGGTTTTAATAATATTAGGAAATTATTTTCTAAATCCATATTAAATCCTAGGTTCTCCATTCTAAACTGAAACATGTTCAAATTTAAGGGATAAATGACAACATAATGAATGAGACAAACTGTAGCAAGTAAATGACGTTAAGCTTCAGAATGAATGGAACAGGAAGTGCTTTTATTTTGTTATTTCCAGCAGGAAGTGTCCTTGTAACGCAGCAGCTAGCTTAGCAGTGAGAGAAGGTCAGAGGTCAGTTACATTTATTTTGTTCCTAAATAATCCAAAGTCATTTATTTCAGCGTTCAGTTGGAGAGACATTCATGTGGTCATTATTATGAAGCTATAGCTAACAGGAGCAGGTTGTTATGAGCCAATAACATCCCATAATAATCCACCAACATCACTGGCTAATGATCAAGCTCATCCTCTCACAGTAAAACATGCAGCTGCTGCAGTCTGGAGCTCACAGACCGGCTTCCTTTCACTCTTCATTACAGGAGATAAAAACTGGAACTAACTAAGTCAAGACTCAAGTCTTAAGGGCACAAGTCTAAGTTGAGTCTTCAGGGTTTTATTTTTGGGACTTGAGAGCGAGTCTGAAACTCGAGTCCCTACCTGAAGTCACCACCGTGTAAACGGGGGTTTACAGAAGATTTTAATGATCTGCAGGAAGCTTCATCTTACCTGGGAAATACTGTCAAGAGTTTCAGCTAGTGGTGGATGTTCAGCCTCTTCCTGCTCCATTGGTTCCTCTTCATCCTTTAGTAGAATTGGTTCCTGCTGGAGAGGCGGCTCGGGTTCTATGGGCTCCATGACAGAAGGTTCTTCAGCAGCTGGAGCCGGTTTAAACTGGAATATCAGAGGAAATTACAGTGAAAACCACAAAAATGACCATAAACAAAAATTAAGCTGAGCCTTGGTAGACTCCTGAAAAAGTGATGAGAAGTAACTGCTCACCTCCTTCTCCATGACTGGCTCCACAGGCTTTGGTTCTGGCTTTTTATTTGCTTCCAGGACCACCATGACGGAGGTTGGGATGTGAGCTTGCTGTTACAGACAATGGGGCAGGAGGATAATCAGGGCTGTTGCACAGAGACATAAGTTGGAAGAGAAAACAGGTCCAGGTCTAACCTGATGAGGCGTGAAGGAGAGGACGTGCTGCAGGAGAGGAGCTCTCATCTCTGGACAGCGCTCGAACACACTCGTCAGCTGTGCAGGGGGCAGCTGCAGCAGCACGCTGTAGGACTGAGGCTTCGTCCTCTGGCAGCACTTCACGAATCCCTCCCACACTTTAGGATACTTCCACACCTGCAGGAAAGGAAAACACTAACTTTTAGCAACAGGTGAGGAAAAGGGATACAAACCTCTGAAGTCCTCCAGGAAGCTTGGAGAACTGATGGAGACTTTAGAATATAACAGAAACCTGCTTGACGATGAGGCGCGACAGGATGTTCATGACGAACCCACCCAGTCGAGGGTACATGGTGAGGGACTGGATGACGGTGCGCATCAGCAACATGGGGAGTGGATTCTGCTCCATCAGCTGCTGCATCACCACGGCCAGGACCTCAGAGGTGTAGACGTTCTTCTCCCCGAAGCAAAGGTTGGTGGCTGGTGGTAAAAAACAAACGCAGATTTGTTGGATAGGTTTAATAAATCCGCCCTGAACGCATTAAGATCTTTCTTCTTAAATCCCAGCAGGAACCAAACAGATTTTCTAGACATAGTTAATCCCCAAACACGTCTGATTGGTTGAGTTTTTCATGCCAATTCAAACCTTATGTGACAAATACTGCCATCTAGTGGTGAGCTTGAAGACTGCAGGTTCTGGATCAATATGTTTGAATTATTTTGTGCTGCGTGGACTGTTCGTTGCAGCTGGATGGTAGGAGACCAGAGGTAGGAAACGGTAGCAGCTGCACCACCCAGTATGTTGAGCGGTGCTGGTGTGGTCTGTGAGGAGGTTGTAGCCTTGGCATGAGGCCAGCCTGGCCACATCTGCTGAAGCACACGAGCTCCACATCATTGAGCTGCTGCCGCCGTGCTCCACAAGAACCCCGACACACGGTCCCATGACCCCATCTAGAGCACCTAGTGACCTCTCCCGCTCCGTCACATAAAGTTGATGCATATTGTGTTTTCACTCTCAAAGTGACCGTCTTGAAAAGCTGAAGCAAGCTGTCTAACCCGAGGCTTCATTTCTGAACACTTACCTTTTATGATTGACTTCATGTCACACTTTGTTGAGTCGATGTTGTGTAAGGCGATGAGCAGGTCTCCTGGAGTCAGAGGAGAAACCGAGGAGCTCCCCTCACCTGTGAAAACACAGAAACTCCACGCTTCAATCCCTTCATTCATCGACAGATGCTGGTAATAAACAGCATCTGTTGTTACTCGGGGTGGAACGGTACACACACACACACACACATTTCTCTACGTTTTCAGGTTGCTTTGGTCCGCAGGAAACACAGAATCTTCTTCATTTTCTCAAAATAATTTGATTTTTTTATGTTTTAAAAAAACTCGACGGTTTAGAACTGACTGGAGATTTGGTTTCAATGAGTCAGTAGTATAAGCAGGCGTAGCCAACGCCTGGACAGATATATACGACTGTATGACCTCCTGATAACAGCCAATGATAAATAAGACTCCCCAGATCTGATTCAGGTGCAGCCGGTGTCCCAGCTGCACCTTTCAAAGCATGAATGGAAATACTAAAGAGGGAGAGGAGATGACGCCCCCTAGTGGAAGGTGAAAGAGTCCTACTGTGCTGAGTTCCCAGCAGTCTGTTGAAAACCTCCTTCACAACAATCGGGTTGAGTTTGATGAGTTTTGGTAGAGCCTGGATGACTTCGCTCTGAGGAGAAAAAACAAAATCATCCGTCAAACCCAAGACCAGCCGGGTGGCGACGAATCCTTAAAGGAATCTAGAGAACTCCACCTTTTCCAGACCGTTTATGACCGGGATCAGGAAACGCACGTCTGGAACGCGTTTATGGTAGAGGTCTCGGACTCTCTCCACCAGCTCTGGGGATGGAGGCACTGAAGGGAGGAAGTCAGACTTGCATCAGTACCAGAGCATTTTCATATGGACCTTCATGTTTCAGTTTGGGTTTCTACCTTTATCGGTCAAAATGTGCAGACAGCGAGTGACCAGAGTCTCTGCTCCTTTAGGGCAGTTTTCAACCAGAAGAAGCAGCTCAGGAGAGTTCATCCCCATTCCACGGATCTGCAAGGAAAACAACCCAAACGCACAGAATCAGAATGATTCCAATTACAGATGGACCGGTCCGGCCTTTCCTGGCCGACTCGGACCAGAACACATAGAACTTCTTCCTCTGTCCAGAGAAGACCTGGACCTGGTTTTCATTTAACACGGATGAAGTTCATGTAGCAGGTTGATGCATTTATAGATGGAAAACTGGACCCGCTGATCGGTGCATCTTTGACCTGTTTTAGAACCTTTATGTGACCCGCTTCATCCAGCTTTAAACAGAGTGACAGTTGCTCATTTAATGACGTGTTTCAGACTGCAGGTGTTGGGTCGAACCACAGGCCCAGACCCAGCTGATGTTGCTGGGCACCTGGTACCGCTGCCCATCAGATGGTCCAACATTTCTGTCCCGTTTCCTGGAGCAGGTTTTGGTTCATCTGGGAAGTGCAAGGATTCATTCCTGAAATCAAAGCTGAGTTCTGGAGGAAGTTCGGTTTGTCCGATCACTCATCCATAAAGCTGCTATGATTTATAAAACTAGAACCGGGTCTCTGATCCACACAGGCTCAGAAATATACATACACCCCACTAATATTTGGTTAATGTCTCTTAGCAAGTTTCACTTGGACCTCACCCTTTCTGTATAAATTAAGAGGTTCTGGCATCATTCTGGCTGATATCGGACCGCTCAGCTCGGCAGAACCATTTCAACTGGTTGGTTTCTTGCACAGATTTCAGCGTTTTAAGGCATGAGTCACACAGTTTCCAACTAGGTTGGGTGAAGAGGTCAAGAGATTTGGACAGAGGGGGACATTCGTAGTTGGTAGGATTCGTGTTTAACTGGTCCCTGTGGAACACCAAACTGGGTCCAACTTCCAACCATCTTGCTGCTGGGTTGAAGTGAAAAGTTTGTAGGTAGTCCTCTCCTATTGATGTTCCACCCTCTTTGCTGAATGCTTCAGTACAATTAGCAGAGAAACAGTCCCACACCATGATGCTGCCACCACCGTGCTTCACAGTCTGCTCAGTGTCCTTGGATCTGAAAGCCTCACCTGGACTCCTCCAAACATTCTTCTTATCATGGAAGCCAAGCAGCTCCATCTCCAGAGGTCCTCTGGCTTCTCCAGGTGGGCAGCTTCAAGGTTCTGGTTTTGGAACAGGAGCTACTTCTGCACCCTGCCAGTGGACCGAGATGTTAAACTGGTTTCCTGTGGGCAGGTACGCTGGTGGGAAATGGATGCTTGTAGGAGCCAAGGTGAGGCTTACAAACCTAAGCACGTTGCATGGTGGTGGCAGCATGGTGCTGTGGGGCTGTTTGACTGCCAGTGGTACCGGTGTGCTTTACAAGAGGTGGATGAAGAAGCAGAACTGCCTCCAAATCCTTGGAGGATTATTAAAGTTGTTAGTAAAATCATTCCAACCTAAAAATGGTTTCAATAAATCATTAAAAGCCCAAATTAATGCAACATTCCTGCAAACCTCAAACTGGAACAGGAACAGTCGTTTCCTGGAGCTAGTCTCAGTTTTGTCGAGTTCTGGGACGGAGAAGTCGGGAATAAACTCACGGGCTGCTCGATGGCTCGGAGCACGCTGCGTTTGATGTCAGCGATGGCCTCGGTGTAGACAGACGCCAACTCGTGGACCAGCCGGTGGTTCAGAGGAAGCAGAGACAGATAGAGGAAGAGACACTGTCTCACAGTGTCTTCAGTCCATGGAGCAGCCACCTCTGAGACACAGCAGGGACATCACAGTTCACAGCTTAAACATGTTTTACAGCTGAAGCTGCTCCTAGTTCTACTGCAGACAGTCGGAACCAAAATACTTTTATTTGTTAAAATCGATTTCTGCATTTCTGGGTCAAAACCTTCTAATGCAGCTCATCCCTCTGGATTTAAACATCTTAACCAGCAAAGACCTTCAGGTGTTATTCTGTCTCATTTGTCTGCAAACATCTTAAAGACGTCGCTGTTTCTACGTTCTGTGGTTCGTTAGTGAAGAAAGGGAACCTGTGTCCTTGTCGGCTCCAAACAGCAGAGACGGGGGGTTGGGGTGAACCAGGAGCTGCAGGTATTCAAGGGGGTGCAAAACTTCTGCGTGTAGGTCCTCTGAGGTGTGGTCCTTCGCATACATTGCGCTTCCTAAAAGGCAACGGCTTGTAGGCTGCGAACCTGAAACACACCCAGATGTTCAAACACCAAACACCCAGAAAACTCCAGATAATATCCGGGCCGCTTTACAGAATAAAGATGAAATATTCGCTGAATTTATGGCTGATTCTCTTTCTAGACACCCTTCAAAAAACTGGATGAATGGATGATGGATGGAGAACATCTATAAACATCAGTTTTCAAGTCCTGCCACAGAGTCTCAGTTGAGGGCGTGTTAAGTCTGAGCACTGTTGACTAGTGTCCATTCTGAACAACATGAATGTGTGCTTAATCTGATAACATCCGATTGTACTCTGGCTGAATGTTCAGGGTGGTTGTCCTGCTGGAAGGTGAACCTCCACCCCAGCCTCAGGTCTTCCACAGGTTTTCTTCCAGGATGGTCCTGGATTTACCTCCATCCATCTTCAAACGACCATGGAGGGCTTAGTGAGTCCCTCTGGATCTCCTCCAGAGTTTACTCATGGCCTTCTTGACTGTTTCTCTGATTAATGCTCTCCTTGCCCAGCCTGTCAGGTTAGGTGGCCGTCCATAGTCTTGGGGGTAGGTCTGGCAGTGCTCCGGGATCGTCTCTCCCATGATGCAGATGATGGGTTGATCATAGCTCTGTGAGACGTTCACAAGCTTGGGGATGTCGTTGGTAGAGGACCTAACCCTGCACCTTTAAACTGAACCAAACTTACTCCAAGACTATCTGGGGGGTTCCTGGTCTCATTATGCCTGCTGGTCTCCTGAGGGGTAGTCTAGAACCTCTGAGACCAGAAACAGAACATCTGTTGTTGGACACGATACACATATTTACTTTGAACTGGATTTATTCAGGGGGTTCAGGGTAAACGGGGCTGATTAGACATTTATTCCAGATTTTATTCATAAAGGGGGATTTTGAAACCGTCATTAGGGGTCCTTCATGTCATGTGTGTTGTCCAACCCAGTAGGAAGAGGGGGGGTCAGGGGTCGTAATGTGGGATCAAGAAATAGTAGAAAAGGGGTCTACGCCTCCGTCACCAAAATGGGTTTCCATCTTTATACTGGTTTTATAAACACAGGTCCTTTCGTGTGCTGTGTATAAATCCAGCTGAAGACATTTATGTGGACGGAGGGACAGGGAATAAAGTCTGGAAGTATCAAACTTCCCGGTTTTACAGTTTCCATCACCTTCTCCTTCTCATGCGAGCTCAGATCCAGAAGAACATGCAGGTACTGGAACTGCCTGGACGGCCTCTTGATGATAAGCTCCTTCAGGGTCGTCATGCCCAAATAAACCCGGGACTGAAACAAAGATCAGAGGTTAGCAGATGGTTCAGTGGGACATTCTGAACGTGGAGGAACCAGCGTCTCTCTTACCTCATCCTCGCAGTACCGTCGGATCACTTCCAGCGCCGACTCCGTGATGATAGGAGCCTCCAGGACCAACTTTGTGAACAGCCTGAAAGAGGAAACGGATAAATTATTCTAGAGTTGCTTCTCATTTTCATCCAGTCCTTAAAATTCATCCTAAAACAGAAAAACTTCGATGGATGGATGGAAAGAGACAAGGAAGAAATATAGAAAGGCAGGAAAGAATGAAGGTAGGACAGAAGAAAGGAAAGAAAGGGAATGGAAGGACACAAGGTAGGAAACAAATGGGACAAGGGGAGGGGCGGGGCAGAGAAAAAGTGAAAGTGCACACGGAAAGACAAAGGTACAGAGGGTAGGTAGGGGGCACAAGGAAGGAAAGAGAAGACGGAAAGAAGAAAGGACATAAAGGAGGATGATAAAATGCATGGAAAGAGTATAGGCATGAAGACTCTCTGTCTTAGGTGGCAGTGAGTAGGGTAAGGTGCACAGAAGAAAAGGAAAGTACATGAAAACAAGGAGAAAGAAGGAAGGAAAGACAGTAAATAGAGGTAAAGGTCGTAAGCAGGGGCGTAGTTAGACCTGGGCTTCCGCCCCGGATGTTTCCTAAACAGCCCCGGACTTCTTGATAGAAGAAATTTAGAAGTATTAAAAAGATGCAGCCACAAAATGGACTTCCCCTTGTTATTTGAAAACAAGGTTTTCCGATTTTTTGCACTTGTGTTGCTTCTAATCACGTCCCCTCCACCCTAACCTGACAATGAGTTAAAAGGAGAAAGACAAGATCACTTGCATTCACGGCACTGCTCACTACACCGCACAGCCATTCTGGAGGAAGTCCAGAAAATCAGTAGTCAACTCCAGGTCGACCGCTAAGCCTCCTGGTCATGACCTGAAAAAAGTTACACTGAGCCGCCTCGGCGACATTTCAGAGCACCATGGAGCCAACCGGAGAGGGGACGGAAGGAACCTGGTGAGGTGTGGGTTAGGAACAGGTGGAACAGAGCGGCATAACCCAGAGAAGATAGAGTAGAGGCCTGATGCTGCCTGGGCGAGGAATTAGGGCTGATTGTGTAGGTTACAGAAATCAAACTGATTCACGCAGCAAGACATGAGCTGGAGGTTTTTCACTCCTAATGAGCATCTTCAGGTCAATGTGAGGCTTTTACCATGCGGCTACAGAGGGTGAAGTTAAATGATCTTGTGATCGGAAAAACCACACGCAGACGTGGTCTGCTGTATCGGTTTTACTGAAGGTGAGACTACATACCATATAATACAGTTATTATAACTGTAAATTTAGTACTGATAGGGTGGTCCAGGATGAGGCTCTGTATGCTTTACATTTTTGACAGCACCACACAATTACAGCTGTTTCGCTCTCAAAGTGTTTATTAGTACAGAACTGAACTAATGTCTCACATGCAGAAGCAAAAAGACTGTTGTAAAATGTTTCATTTGAAAATTATTTTAAGTAGCAGCCCAATGTCTCCAGAAGTGGAATGAGAAGGGCTGAAAGATGGAGGTAAAACAGAACAGGTTATACAAGGGATCTGGTGTAGACAATTTTAAATAAAATGTTTTGAAAGCGCCTGGGCACAATAAAATAAATGTTTTTTGACTAAGATTTAGGAAAATACTTTACACCGGCTTTCCTCTTTTTAAATATAAGAAATAAAGACAATAGACCTCAGGAGTGGAACACTTGATGAGAATACGTTTAAAAGTCATAATTATGTCGAATGATGGGGGGGAAAAGAAGCACATTTATCTGGCCCAAAGTTAACATCTCTGAGTTAAGAAAACTTTAGTCCAAAAATTCAGAGTATGCGCGGTTTCTTATCTATGGAATAGCCACTCAAGCATGTTTCCCATTATTGCTTCAGTAAAATGTTTTTTTTTGTAATCATGGCCTAACTCTGTTCTGCCTTGTTCTTCAGTCAGCTTCGTAGGCACAAAAGTGTACAAAAGAAAATTTATTGCAAACCTTTTTTGTTGTGATTCACATATTTACTTTTGCAGGTCCTAAAACCAGCCGGACCGAACTGGTACAATCTGTCCTCTATTATTTTAATTTTAAATGACCTATAAACTGTCTTATTGAAATCTAAATATTTTGGATTTGGGCTGAAGCCCCCAATGTTTTGAGACCCTAAAAACGCCCCTGGTCGTAAGGAATGAATAGATGTAAGGACACGAGGAAGGAGGAAGGAAAGGATATGAGGGAAGAAAGAAAGGAGATTATGAAGGAATAAGGACAGTGAGACCTCACCCGTCCCTCTGCTCGGGCTTCTCCTGCAGGCCCGACAGCAGCGTGTAGAGACACTGGTCGTAGCTGTCCAGCAGGCCTGCAGGCAGCTGGCTGAGGTAGGTGTTGTACTCCTGGTAGAGGAGGGAAAACGCCAGGTCGCTCCTCGTTCGGATGTCCTCCAGAATGTACTCCAGAACTTCTTCTTTCATCATCCCCTCAAACTGGGTCACCAGCCTGGAGAGGAGCTTCACCCTGACCTGCAGAACAGGTTCAAAGCAGACATCCTTTAAAGATCTGTACCGTGGCAGCTTAAGGTTCTCTGAAACGTTCTTCCACAGGGAAAACAGGGTGGAGTGAGGTTAAAGGTCTGGAAATGAGTTGTCAGCGAAGTTTCCAGATCTGCTCGCTGTAAAATGACCTCAGATGTTCAGGACTGTTGGAAACGTAGAAGTCATGTGGATTCATAACAACATGTGACTGAAGCTGCTCAAAGATCTCGTGAAACGAGGAAAACTCAGCCTCTGATGTGGAATCAGGCTCCACGCAGAAACGCTCATAAACACAGTTAATTATTCCACATCAGCTGTAAGTTACACTCTCCATTATTAGATTTTAAATGTGTTTATTTGCATTTTAAACTTTCTGAATATTCAGGTCTTTTATTATTGAAATCTTAAAATAATCGATTGTTTGGGAACGTTTTTCTTTTCCAAACCAAAATTTCAAACATTCTCCGACAAAAAGAAAAATGGACCTAGTTGGGTTTTATTATCTTTATGAACAATAAACCAAGACAATATAGTTCTGAGGCTGGCGTCTGATGCAGCAGGCCAGTAAAGTCACTGGTTTATTATTGTTCTATTTTAATGTCAAATCTATAACACTTCGATTAGTCCTACAATAAATACAGATTCTTTATTTGGAACAGAAACAGGTCTGGAAACATTTTCCATACTCTGTTTCTTTTCATCTAGAATGATCCAGACCTGGGAAAATGATAAAAGCAATTTCCAGACGTTCCCACACCTTTCCAGCCTTCATAGGAACCACAATCGGACCTTCCAAATAAGCTTCTACTGATCCCAAAGAATAAAATGAGCTTTGGCTGCTTACATGGGACATCCCGCTCTGTGTGATCGCCTTTTCTGAATGGAGAATGCGCTTCACCGCTTTGGAAGATAAAATCCCAATCTGGGAGTCGGATAAAGGCTGGACCACATCTGCCAGTCGAAACACCTTTTTCCTCCCGCCGGCCCCCGTCATCCTGCAGGACAGAACCACCACGGAGGGTGAGGATCATTACAATACGGTGTGTGGCGTCTGGTTCTGGAGTGTCAGAGCTCACTTGGTCTGTGCAGAGGGAAGGATGGGTTCAGGAAGCCTCTTGACTGCAGGAGCTTCTGTGGTTGGAGGCTTCTCGGTGTAACCCCCCACCACAGAGATGGCCTGGCCCATCATCACCGTGGAAAGTTTCCGCTTGATCAGAACATCTTTAGCAGCAGAATCGTCCTCAGTTTGATCCTCTTTGCCCCCTTCGTCCTCTCTGGCTTTGCTCTGTTCCAGACCTGAGATGGAAAGAAATGATGTCGTCATTTTCTTCAACGCATCAAATTAAAACCTCATTATCTTGATTCTTCACAGTCAATTAAATCAGATTCAACTCCTCCTGTTTTATTTCATTAAAATGTTTATATTTGCTGCAAGTCAGAATTATCAGAGAAGATTTTTATTACTTTAATAAAGCCAGAAGTTTACATACACTAAGACTACTAAACCTTTAAACTATTCAGGAAAGCCCAGATGATGAAGTCATGGTTTTGTGAGCTTCTGATTGGTTAATTTATAAACACTGAGTTAAACAGAGGAACACTTGGGGACGAATTTTAAGGCAACACCTCAAACTTTCTGCTTCCTTGTGTGACATCATGGAAAAGCTACAGAAATCAGCCAAGATATCAGGAGAACTACGGACCTCCACCAGTCTGGTTCATCCTGGGTCCAATTTCCAGGTACCTGAAGTTTTCACGTTCATCTGTCCAATTATATCCAAGCACAAACAGCATGGAGATGTCCAGCCATCATATGGTTCAGGAAGGAGACGGGTTCTGGTGTGAATCAACACCAGCTGGTAGGACAGTCATTATCCACAGCGAAACCAGTCCTGGACCAACATGGGCTGAAAGGCCACTCAGAGGAGAAGAAGCCATTACTCAGGGACAGAGACCTTCATTACTGGAGACATGGGTCTCCTGTGGTCTGATGAGACTAAACCTGCAGTGTTTGGACATAATGTCCATCGTTACGTTTAGAGGAAAAAGAGGGAAGCTGGAAGCCTGAGAACACCATCCTAACTGAAGTACGGGGGTGGCAGCATCATGCTGTGGGGATGTTTTGTTGCAGGAGAACACCACCCCCACATGGCCCCCTCACCATCCTCAACAACACTGTGTCTGCTGTGGACCACTTCTGGTTCCTAGAACCACCATTTCTCAGAACCTGAGATGGTCCTGACATAAAGTCACTGCTCTGAAGAAGGTCCAGCAGAGACTGAACTTCCTGAGGCAACTCAAGAAGTTCAACCTTCCACAGGAGCTGCTGGTCATCTTCTCCACTGCCATCATTCAGTCTGTCCTGTCTTCATCCATCTCCGTGTGGTTTGGATCATCCACCAAACAGGACAGGTCCAGACTGCAACGAATAATCAGGACTGCAGAGAGAATCATCAGGGCTGACCTTCCCTCCATCCAGGACTTATACAGGTCTAGGGTCAGGAAAAGAGCTGCTAACATCTCTGCAGACCCTAAGCCTAACCCAACTCCCGCTGCGGGATGACATGTTGTCTCAGGTAGGGAGGACAGTGCTTCACCCACACCCAGAGCACCTCCAGCTATGGGCCTGGCCCGTGATTGGTACAAACTGAGCACAGCAGGGCTCCCTCAGAACGTTATAAACACCATTCAGAGTGCTAGGGCTTCCTCCACTAGGTCTTTAAGTGGAGAATGTTTGAAGAGTGGTGTTCTGACAGAGGTCTCCTCTATTTTCAATGTCCTGTTGGGGTGATTTTGTCATTTCTGCAGGAGCTGGTTGACAAGAGAAAGGCGTTCTCCACGAGCCTACATGGCTGCCATCTCGGCATGCCATGTAGGCTTTGAGGGGAAAACAGCCAGCCAACACCCTTTGGTGGGCCATTTTATGAAAGGGGCACGTAGACTCCTGCTGGTTGCCAGGTCCCTGGCACCCCCATGGGACCTGGCGGTGGTGATGGAGGGCCTCGCCAGCCCCCCATTTCAACCTTTGGAGGAGGCTGACCTCAAGCATCTGTCCCTCAAGACAGTGCTATTGCTGGCCTTGGCATCTACTAAACGTGTAGGTGATCTCCATGCTCTCTCAGTCAACCCCTCCTGTACCAAGTTTGGTCCCGGAGGGGTCAGGGTCTCACTGCAGCCCAACCCAGCTTTCGTGCCTAAAGTGGTGGGCTCATTTGCTCCAATTATTCTTACAGCCTTTTCTCCGCCGCCTTTTTCCACCCTGGAGGAACAGAGGCTGAACAAGCTCTGTCCAGTCCGGGCTCTGCGGGCCTACTTGGACAGGACTAGCAACTTCCAGAGAAGTGATCAGCTTTTTGTGTCCTGGGCAAAACCTTTTAGGGGCAAGCCCATCACAAAGCAGCGTCTCTGTCACTGGATTGTTGGAGCAATTGCGTTGTCCTATAGCTTCAGCCTCTGCTGGGCCTGTGTGCTCATTCCACCCCAGCATGGCTCGCCCTCTTCAACAGGGTGTCTATCCAGGACATATGTGCGGCGGCGAGCTGGTCTTCTCCGCTCGCTTTTGATCGATTTCATAAGTTGGACGTCTCCGTTCCAAGTGTCGCCTCAGCTGTTTTAAACCGTGGGTCCTCACTGGAATAGGATAGTCTCAGCTAAGCACTGGAGGTCACTAGAGATAAGCTGGCAATACAGGAGTCTCCAGATCTCATAGTGAGACATCGAAGCGAATGCTATGAATGAGAACTTTAGGTTACTTGCGTAACCCCGGTTCTCAGAGTAGCATGAGTTAGACGTCTCACCAGACAACCCTTCTTGCTGGGGCGAGACGAGAAGAGGTGCTTATTTCGAATGACGCTGCGTCGTGATGCAAGTTACTTATAGGGTAGGTGACGCTGGCGTCGGGATCACCAGCCAATCAGGATTGGCGTAATGAGAGCAATGCTTCTGAGGGATACGGTATCCCCATAGTGAGACATCTCACTCATGCTACTCTGAGAACCAGGTTACGCAAGTAACCTAAAGTTTTATCTGTACATTTCATCCTGGGAAATATGTATGAAGACCAAAGCTTGAAAAATCCACACCATGGATCATCTGCCTCCATCTCCCTCTATTCCTCTGTCACCACATCTACTAAGCCTGTGGAGTCTGTCTCCATATTGTACAGCAGGTCTCACTACCATATAGTAAACATTTCCTTTTACTGCACTTATCACCCTGACAGCCGTCTCCACCTTGCTTCTTCTCTCTTCTTCACCTCTCTAGTGCCGTCTCTTTGAATGGTTGATCCAGGTGCTTCAGTGCATCTACTCCTTACAGCTTCAACGTTCCACCTGATTCCTCTAATTCAGACAAATGCATCTACAGAGCCCACCTCTCCAGTCTCTGTTTCATGTGCCCCCACAGCAGATCATCTGCAAACATCATGCTACTCAGAAGGAATGCTAGTATTGCACGAGGTTTGACTGGGTTGTTTTTAGCTGCTATATATGTCTAATTTAAAGCTGCTGACCCGGGCCGATCCCTGCTGCAGTCATCTGCGTCGCCATCAGTCTGGCCAGATGTTTAATTTGGGCATCAGTGCCAGCTGACTCTACAGGTGTGTATGTGGCCTGAAAGGATGCTGGCATGACATCTGGCAGGTAGACCATGCTGATGAGCACCTGAGCATAGAGATGGACATAAGCAAGGAGGTGTTAGAAGGCAGGATGGGTTCAGAGTGAAGCTGACAGAAAAAAGACGGTGCCTGTTCACCAGGTTGGCTACGTTCTCCGATGTCAGCAGTGGGCGGAGGAACTCAGCCGTGAGGTCGATGGCAGACTGTGGAGCTGAAACCACAGCTGGCTTTGGGACTGTGAGGGGCGCTGGTTCCTCTTTGTCCTCATCGTCCTCAATAAGAGCCGGCTCTGAAGGCAGGATAACAAAACATAGTTTGGTACTGAGAATAAATCCAAAGTCAGGACCTCTGAACGTGTGTCGTGACTCACCCATCTTGACCTTCTTCCCCTCGCTGGACTGTTCATACCGAGGCCTTTTGCGCTGCTCCCGTGGTACAGGAGTGTGTCGCGTTATTTCGCTCTGAGGCATTCCCAGATCCAGGAGCAGAGTGCTGATTTGAACCTGGAACTCCAGGCTGCTGGGATGCTTGAGAACCGCCACCAAGTGTAGCTTCAGGTTCTTCCGAACGCTGCTCACCTGAGACTTGGCCAGAGTCGGAGGGAGGTTTGCTGCAAATATCAATCAATCAATCAATCAATCAATCAATCAATCAATCAATCAATCACACATCCATCCATCTTTTACACCACTTCCCGAACTATTTGGTAGGAAACAACTAAACATCAGGGACTGGATCAGGAGTAGGTGTGACCTCAGGGGTTCTTAACTCTCACCATGCAGCGTCTCGTAGGCTTGCACCACTTCTGACATAAACATTGGTCTCTGACGGGCGATGGTGGCCAGAGAACCCAGTGCTGTGGTCAGGTTAATGCTGGAAATCGCTGGGTGGACCATGAACTTCAACAGTTTCTCCAGGGCGGTCTTCCCCTCCTCTGACAAGGTGTCTGTAGGTTATCCAACACAGAACAGATCAGTTTTAAAAACGGACCAAAAGTATTTTTAAACACTTCATAGTTTCCTTTGAACCAGACCCTGGGATATGTACCGTAGCGGATGTAGGAGTGGTCTCTGGGAACTTTGTCCAGACTGATGTCTCCTTCCTGTCTCTTAGGGACGTCGGACTCCGGCGTCCGTGGCGATAGGGTAATGATCAGTGATTCTGTGAACTTGATGGCGTGAGTGCGAATGCCGTCGTTCTCAGAGTCGAGCATTGTCAAAACATCCCCGGTCATCTGTGTGACCAAGTCCCAGCATGCCTCCTGCATCTCCGACACCGTTTTGGAGTGCACCAACCACTGCCGGGAAGAGAAAAGAAATAAAAACAAGGAAAATGACAGCGGCATCCATGAGACACCTGACTGTGTGTACCTGTAGTGTAACTCTGTACAGCTGAGTAAGGGTGAGGACGGCCTTCTTCACCACGTTTACACTCTCGTCCTTCAGCAACATGTTGAGGTTGGCGATCAGCCTGAGGAGGAGCTCGTTGTCCCGTTTACTGATTGGATCATAAAGGACAGGAGGTGCTAAACAGGTGTTTTCTACAATCTGCAGGGTTACGACTGGATCAAGCAGACATCTGATGGCTCACCATGCTTCCTCTATGAATCCAATTACAAACTTCCGTACTTCATTCGACCTGTCGGTCTGGAAGGCGATGATCTCCTGCAGAGTTTTAATATTAGCATTAATACTAGAAATATTAAAACAGAAGTGATAAATCAACTGGATCTAAAAGCGGAGCAGCAACAAAGAAACAAGGAGAAACGTTCCTCAGCAACAGACTAAACGTGGATCAAGACAACAAATGAACTCGTTTCCACCCGTGTTCATTATATGTAAAATTAAATCATATCTAATTCCTAATCTCACACTGAAATTTCACTTTAAATTAAGACAGAATTGTTTTAACAAAATCACCAACAATCCCTATAATATAAATGTAGCTAAAGCAGTGTTTATAATAGGTCAGAGTGAGCAGGGACCTTCGGTTATTAATGAATGCCAATAAAAGGCAGAGGAGTGTTGATCTCCACAACTGCTGGCCTAAATGTCCCATATCTACAGTCTGAGCAATAATTCAAACATCTAAAGCAGCTGGAACTGAGAAACAGGCCAGCTGAGGACACAGGTTTATCTGCCAGCACACACCCAGGAGGAGCTCACTACTAGACCCAGCAACAAACCCTCCAGCTGGGTCTGCTGTGAAACAAGGGACGAATATGTGGAAAAGCACAGTGGAGGATCTGTGATGCCATGGGCTTGTGTCTCTTCCAAAGAGAGTCTTTTAAGAGGACAATGATCTAAAACATGTGGCCTCATCAACACAGAAATGGTTCAGCAAACTAAAAATCCACCTTTTTCTTCGTGTATTTTAAGAAGTAACCTCAGGGAGGCCAATAACTGAGCCATCGGGTTTTTATGTTAACTCTGAATTTAAAGGCTGGAGTTTTCACCAAGATTATTATTATTATTATTATTATTATTATGTGCTGCAACAAAGGCTTCATTTATTTGAAGGCTTTATGTTTACCAGCAGGGGCAGTAACTGTGAAGGCTGCTGATAAAGAAAACGACTTGTGACGAGTCCGTCTTATGTTGGTCCAGATGAATAATTATTTTAGCTCCCTACTTTATCATCTAATTTTTTTAGAAGTCCTAATTTTTAAACCGTTGTCTTAGTTTATTTTACTTACATCCAAAAAGTTGTCGAGAAGAGATGGATCCTTATTGATGATAAGTTCTTGAACCTGAAAGAAATGACCCGAATCAGAACAAATTTAGTCCAGCTTCCTCCATCAGTCAGCAGGGCAGCCCTCCGGACAGATCATCATATCATCAAATAAATACTTTCTGATAAAAGCTGGAGAACACAAAATAATACAGTAAAGTTTACAAACTGATCAACCCAATCCCCAGTGTGGTTTTACTCTGGTTATTATTGTGGAGAGTTTAAGGCAACAAACCTGTTTGAGAACATTAAGCTTTTCATCTGTGGGTATCAGAGCCGCCTGATTCAGAAGCTCCACGACCTGAAAGAAGCCAGAGTTTCTGTCAGCTGCTGATTGAGCGTTTAACTGAGAATGGATCATTCCAACAAACAAGCAGATCCAACTTCTTTGCTTTCTAAAGCAAAGAACTTAAAATATGTTTCAGTTAAAATACACAAAACTGTTTTACTCTCTCCAAACGACAGCTTCATTTTCCACCTAATTATCTCTAATGCAGTAGCTGCTTTTCCTCCTTTGGTCCAATTATTTCTTCCTTTCATCCTTCAACCCTGAATAAATCCAGACAGAATCCTGTCTTCTAAGCAACATTCAGTGGATCTTCCTGGCGTATTCCCAGATGTTCCCAGTCCAGACGGGATGTATAGTTCCTCCAGTGAGTTTTAGGATCGCCCCAGGATCACAGAAACCTCTAAAGGGCAGCATTCTTATCTGAGGAACCATCTCGGGTGCCTCCTTTTGAAGTGGAGAAGCAGCAGCTCCACTCCAATTAATATTTAAAAGATGGAGCTCCTCACCTTATCTCTAAGGGAGAGCCTGGTCAGTGGACAGGAGATGGTTCTTAAGGTCACAATCCACATCGCCTGACCACCTGATGCAATAGCAGGCTGTGAATCCAAGGCTTGACAGCAAGAAATATGGTTTCCCAGTGAGGCAGAGAAGCGTGATTCTGTTATAGTTGAAACACTCTTTCTTAAAGATCTGGTCCATCAACCCAGACTGTCACTGTTGTCCCAGTCCTCCATGCAACATTGCAGAGGCTTGTCAGCCCAACAGCTGAACAATTTCTGGAGACTTAAGCAGCTGATAGGGAATCTCGTCCCCTCCTGGCACCCTCCTGCTAACTCGGTGACCTGTGCCACTGTGATGAACTCGTTTTCTCCAGAGTCCTCAGACTCGGCATGCTTCACAGAGGACACCGGATTAAAAGGCATCTTCCACCTCCTGACAACATCCCCAGTCCCATCCTTGTTTATTGGTGATAGATGTTTACTAAGTTTAAATCAGCTTTCCAATAGAACAGCTATGAACTCCTGCTGTCTTGTCCAATAAAAGCCCCTAACAGATTTACTTTGCTCACATTTAAATGCTTCAATTGATTTCATGCATTTTCTCTACAAACTGTCGAATGATCTCCTCTTATTGTTTGGTCCCGTTATTCAGCCGAACCGGAAAGCTTAATGATTCTTACCTTTTCACTGGTGGTGATGTCGATGACAGTGAGAGGTCCCCCCTCCTTTGAAGGACGCTCCATGATGCTGCTCTTTGTGTGTCACTGTGTGGACAGCATGGTCTGGAAAGATCCTGCAAACCCTGGATAATCCTGGGACACATCAAACAGGTTCAATCGAATTTAATCAGAAAACTGGAGTTCAGATTCAGGCGGATATGAACACTGAGCGAGTCAATAATAAACACATGGTGAACTGTCACTCATCTCCATCATAAATAACAATCAAACATGTTTATCATAAAGATTTAGCAACACCATTAGCTCAGAACTGTTGGCCGCCATGCTAACCATGATGCTAACTGGTTCCGTTAAAACTTTATTATAACAGTTTATACACAACAACATACCGCTTTATGTCTGCTCTCTGGTTAAAATAAATATGTACACTCCGGGCTTATAAAAGGAATTCTTTCGAGAAGATTTAACTCATGTATTTATTACAAAAAAATGTTAGCGCCGAATGCAGGCTGCCATTCTTCCTCGTTTGTTTTAGGTTATTAGCTGTGAAGCAAAGTGTTTATGCAACAGCACCACCTACTGGAACGGAGAAAAGATACAAGTCCAAAAAATAAGTGAAGGAGTGAAAAAATGATTGTTCCTCCTCGTCAGTTACCAAGCAGACAAGTCATTCGTTTAGATGTCTTTATGTAAACTTACGTCTTTTTATTGTGTTTTTATACTATTTTGCTGTATGATTTTGTTGAATTTGATCTTAATTAATTCACATGAGCTCGAGGCTGCAGATAAAGCTTGATTTGAACTGAATTGCACGGTGGCGCAGTTGGTAGCACGGCTGCCTTGCAGCAAGAAGGCCGGAGTCTTTCTGCATGTTCATGCGTGGGTTCTCTCCAGGTACTCCGGCTTCCTCCCACATTCAAAAAACATGACTGTTAGGTTCACTGGTTTCTCTAAATTGCCCTTAGGTGTTATCGTGTGAATCGTTGTGTTCCGATCTACCGCCCCCTGCTGGCGGTCAGACGCCTCGGAGCTCCTCCGGTACTTGTTCCCCATGAAGCGATCACACTCTCTATCTAAAGACTCTTAAAGGAACGACTCTCAACCAGTTTCTAACTTTTAGCTCTTTTTATTCTAAGTTAAGGCAGAGGAATGATTACAGAGATCAGCGCTGAGGCTCCCGTCTCGGACCGTCTGTTAGAGGATGACGAAGAGCCCCGATAGAAGGTCACATACAGTTTTATATCTGGCAATCCAATGCAATGGATGTGCTCTCCCTCAGTGATTATCAGTAGACTATGTGTCACCATTGTGGTGTCTATCTGTTAGATTGTGTAGTAGCGGGTGTCCATACTTAATCTGAGTGTGCTGTAGCTTTCTAATCAAACCAGTAATACCAGCTGCTCCACTATCTACCCCAGTGCCCCAGCTTCAGGTCATTTATGACAATCCTTGGGTCATCTGTCCTTGTACTGTATGTCTATGAGCATTATTATCCTATTGTAACAGAAGGGAAGCATTAGAACTTATACTTTACTTCACTACTGCATAAAAGGGAAAAACAGCTATGAGCCGATTAATAAAGGTTATTCCTAACAGTTGTTTGTCCTGTATGTCTCTGTGTTGCCCTGCGATGGACTGGCGACCTGTCCAGGGTGTTCGCCCCTCTCGCCTTTAGACTGCTGGAGATAGACACCAGCTCCCCCGCGACCCACTATGGAAGAAGTGGTAGAAAATGAATGGACTGAATTTAATTAAATATCCTGTATGGCACTGTTACTATAAGCCTAAGTGTGCCTCTTTTCAGAATCCGCTAAAGGCGACTTACTTTGAGTTCTAATGTGCAAAACAATTAGAATATAATTAATGTATGTATTTACTAGTTTTTACAGTTTATGAATTAATACGTCGGTGTTTGAACTCACACAACTATTAGAGCTTTAAAGGAAATGAAATTGCAAAGAAAATGAACAATAATTTCTGCAATATTAACATATTTCACGTTCTGTGCCGCCTGCTATAATAAAAATGTAACCTTGGAAACATGCTGTATAAATGTTGAAATTATGATATCCATAAAACCAAATGTTATAATGTTTTTTAAGTTTACATAAAATCACCTTTTCCTGGAAACAACTCCCAGGCCCCTTGACCGAAGAAAAACGGTTTTGGTGCGGCGCGGGAAAAACAAAACAAAGAAATATATCGGATTTGGAAAAGGTGGATTTGGGCATAAACTGGTATGTGAATGGTTCGGTTGGAAATGGAGACAGGAAATGAGGAAGACGTGGATTTAGAAGGGTGGACGCCAGCGGGGAGAGGAAGAGGGATGTGGAAGAAATAAAATAGATGAAGGAAAGGGAATTGGTGATAATCAAGGTAGTAAACGAGAATTGGAAAGAAGCCATTCAGAAGAAGAAAGGATAGTTAGGAGGAAAGTTATGAGGGAGGAATTTAAAATAATATTGAAACTTAAGAACGAGGAAGAACAGGATAACATCAGCCCCATTGTGGTGTCAAGAGAGATAAAAAAGAAAATTGGAGATGTTGAAATGGTAAAGATTTTGAGAGATGGAAACTTATTGGTAGTCTGTAAAAATGAAGAACAAAAGAACAAGGCTTTAAAGGTGGATAATATCTGCTAAAAAACAGTGTTGGAAAAAAAATCATGGGAGAAAATAAAAAAAATAGAGGAGTGATTTATGGGATCCCTCTAGATGAAGATCTTGATAAAATTAAGAGAAGTATTATTGGTGCAAAAGTGAATAACTTGAAGAGATTGTCAAAAACAATAAATGGAGAGAAAGTAGGAAGTCTGTCAATCCTTCATTGAATTTGATTAAAAAGAGTTGCCACAAAACATCAAAATAGGTTATCTCAGCTTTCAGGTCAGACCTTATATCCCTCCACCACTTCGTTGCTTCAAATGTCAAAGGTTTGGACACATAGCAGCAGTTTGTAAAGGGAAGCAGAGATGTCCAAAATGTGGAGAAGATCACAAGTTAGAAGAATGTAAAGAAGTACAAGAAAAATGTTGTAACTGTGGAGGGCAACATAGAGTTACGTATGGAGGATGTGAAGTAAGGAAGAAGGCAAAAGAAATCATACAGATTAAAATGACTACAAATATAAGTTATGCAGAAGCAGTTAAAAATGTGAAGGAACAGAAAACAAGAAAGATTGAACAAATAACGAATCAAACTCCACAGCAAAGCAAAGTACAGTCAGAAGAAAATGTTACAATATCAGTAGAAAAACTAATATTATTTGTAGCATATGTTATCAACTGTACTGACCAAGCCAAGCATAAAACTGAGAAGATTAAAATAATAGTGAGAGGAGCTGAAAAGTTTTTGGCGTTTTAAGGAGGGATCATGGAGAACCATAAATAAAAATTTGGGGTAGATGGGAGACAAGGACCATCTGGTGAAAGGCATACATGTTAATATTACACTGGAATGCAAGAAGTTTAATTGCTAACGGACAAGAACTAAAGGTTATATTGATGTTCTTGAAGAACAACCAGAAATTATTGGTCAGGAAACATGGTTAAAACCAACATTAGATTTTTGTGATAAAAGGATATTGAATGGTGTAGAAAGAGATCGACTGAAGGGAAGTGTAGGAGGATGTGGGAATATTTATTAAACAAGGAACCAAACAGGTATTAGCGGAAAGAACTTGAATATATAGTAACTGAGATGTATGGGAACAAGAAGTAAAAATTTTTTATTAAAAAAAAAATAAAAAATTAATTTTTATAATCCATGTAAAACATGTTCATTGAAAATAATGAGGAGTTAAATGAATAATGTGGAAGGGAAAGTAATTGGTTGTGGGCGATTTATATGCAAATAGTACATTGTGGGGTAAATGTAATGATAAAAATGGACAAGTTATAGAAGAATTAATGGAAATAAAAAATCTAAGTGCTATTTAATGATGGAGGGGAACCAGAATAATGTTAAGAACAGGATGGAATCAGTTATTGATTTAACATGGTTTCAAATGGTTTAGCTGGTAGGTGTGAGTGGTTCATTGATAAAATTTTCAACAATAGGTAGCGATCATTCTCCATTACAATAAGAGAAGGAGTAACTTAAAATAATAAGAATATTAATGGTCAATAAAAATACATTCTTAATAAGGCAGATGGAAATAAATTAGATACTCGAGTCAAATAAAAACTTAGGGAAAGTAGATATGAGAATGGATATAAATGATGTAAATTTAAATGTCGATAAGAAATTCATGGAAGCAGCAGATAATTCTATAAAGAAAGACAGGGGAAAAATAATATGAAAATGGTACCATGGTGGACAAATGAATGTAAAGAAGCAAAAAGTTAAGAAATAAAGCATTTAGGTACTAAAAGGAATTTCCAATTATAAGAATTTAATTGATTATAAAGACAAGCAAAACAATAGTAAGGAGAACTATTTAAAGACGGCCAAAAAGAGAATATTGGAGAAATTTCTTGTAGCTACAATTGGAACGAAACAAAAAATAGAAAAAATGGAAAAATAATTAAAGAATGAAGGCATAAAGAGAGAGTTTGAAATCATTTTTTTAAATGTAAATAAATTAATACAATGTAATAAAAGATGAAGATTTTAAAAAAAAAAAAAACCCTTCTCTCCCAAAAAACAAAAAAAGTTGAAATTGTGCAAGAATATTAGTAAAATAAGAGTTCAAATAATATTAGTGAAAGGGAGAAAACGGAAGAGAAAATACAAAACAATATATAAAGATGTATTACAGAGTGTTGAAGAAAACAAATAATTTGTTAAATTTGACTACAAAAGCCGAATTAATTATGCACTTAGGAAGACAAAAATACAGCACCAGGTAAAGATAAAATTTGGTACCGAATGAAGGAACTCAGTGAAAAATCAAAAAGATATAATATTACAATATATAATAAAAATTTGCGAGGATGGAAAATTACCACTGAACTGGAAGGAATCAATTATAGAACCAATAGCTAACCAGGAAAAGATAAACTTCAAATTCAGGAAATTATAGACCAATATCTAACATCAAATCTATGTAAAAATAATCGGAAAAAATGATTAAGAGTAATAGTATATTATTTAAATAATAAAGGAATAATATGTCAAAATATCAAAAGTGTTAGACAAGGGAGAGTACTAAGAGTCCAATGCTATGTTAGAAGCATGAAATTAGAAGAGCAAGGTAATAAAGAAAAAGTGTAGTGGCGTATTTTTGAATAGAAAAAGCATATGAATGATGTGGGTGGAGGGATATAATTAAATTACACATGCTCAGGCATAAAGGGAAATATTTAAAGGATTAAGATTTTTTAACAACTAGGAAAATACAAGTTAGAATGGGAAGTGATTCAGGACAAATATATATAGGAAACAATGGGAGGCTCAACAGGGAGTATTATAAGGTCCGTTATTGTTTCAATAGATAAATGAGTCTTTAAAGATATTGAAAGTAAGGGATGTTCCTTTTTGCAGATGATGGAGCTGTTTGGAAAAGAGGGAAAAATGTTGATTTCATTGTAAAGAGAAATAGCAAGAGGTTATATTGAAATAGAGAAATGGGAGTACAATGGGGATAAGTTTCAGTTGAAAAAACCAAAGTAGTGATATTTAACCAGAAAAAATAAGCAAGGAAATAAAATTAAAATTATATAAACAAGAAATTCGAGCAAGAAAGTTGTGTAAAAATTTTTAGGATTAGTTTGATGAAAAACTAAAGTGGAAGACATACCCCCAAAAAGTGTTGATAAATGTAGAAAATTTTAAATATTTGAGATGGTTGGCTGCAGTTGATGGGGAGCAGAAGGAAAATCACTAAACCAGATTATACAGGAATGATAAAGATCTAACATAGACTTGATCGCATAGTTACGGTCAGCAGCAAAACACATCTGTTAAATTAGGACACTATCAACATCAGGAATAAGATATGTACTGGGAGCATTTAAAACTAGAAAGGGATAAATGCGTTAGGAGTAAGAAAGAATAAAACTAGAAATAAATGATTGTTAAATTTACAAGGTAATAACTTGGATCATCAGTTGGAAATTTTAAAACCATGTTGGGAAAAGGAAAAGAAAGAAATGAAGAGTTTGGATGGACAATGAAAAAAAATAAAAGAATTATAAATGATTGATTAGAAATAGTCAAACTAACACCAATACTCAATATACCACCATGGATTCACCAGAAGCACGGTCGATAATGCCCCCCAGTAAGGAAAAGAAGGCAAGATAAATCTTACATCGTAGTAGTATTCAGTACCGATACAATTAAATAAATTATATAGATATATCAAATAAATACAGATGCACACAAAATAAATTGAAAAGTAGGAATAACTTTTGTAATGTACCAGAATCAATATAAAACTAGGAAAACGAATACGCGCTTATCAGTATAGCAGAGAAATGTTGGCAATTATGATTAGCTTTACAATGGTAGAAGAATAAAACAGTAAAAACCGTAATTGCTCAGATTCAAGCTCTGCATTATTAAGTTTAAAATATAATCAATCAGATAGTAGGATGGACACTTTTATTTACGAAATATTCATACATATACAGAATTACAAAAAATGCGGCGTGTAGTTATATGTGTGGGTTCCAGCACATATTGGAGTAGAAGGAAATCGAGAGGCAGAAAAAAATGCAAAGAGGGTAATTCAAGCTCTAATTAGTTTTTCTAAGTTAAAAAAGTAAATCTGAGGGAACGAGATTGTTAAAAGGAAAGCTGATGGACAAAATGGCAAAAAAGGTGGGATATAAAGGGAAAAACAGGAAGATGGTATTTATAAAAATTCAGAAGATAGTGGAGAAAGAAGAAATGGAATGACGAAAAGAAAGTGGAGGAAAGAGTATAGACAAGGTTAAGATATGGGCATACAGGACTTAATTATACACTTCTTAAAATCCAAACGCATACTATGTAAATGTGATTCACCGTGCAAAATATGAAACAATAGAACATGTATATTAGAATGTAATAACTATGAAAGAGAGAGAAGATAAGAGAGAGAGGTTGAAGGTATAGGAAAGGTAATTTATAGATATTTTGAGGAGAATTAGAGTAAACATATAAAAAATAGTGATTACATTTTTAAAGAAAACTAAATTATTAAGAATTGATATAGTAGCTTACATTGTGAAAAGTATGGAGGATATATATGGGTAGAATACCAAAGTAATGTGCAAGTATGATATTTATATATATATAATTATATCTATCCTACAGTATATATATATATATATATATTTATATATATATAATATATATAATATATATATATTATATCTATATATAATATATCTATATATAGGTAGGATTTATTTTTTTATTTAATTTGTAGAATTTAAATATATATTTAAATAGATAGGCCGACACGAACCACACTCCATACCAGTAAGTAGCGGTAATGCTACTAAAAGTTTGTTGCCAACCGCCAATAAAACCAAGAAGAAGAAGAAGAAGAAGAAGAAGAAGAAGAAGAAGAAGAAGAAGAAGAAGAAGAAACAACTCCCAGAAGTCTTTGCACCAGACGTGACGTCACTAGCCAATTACGTAGAGAGCAGGAAATGCTAATGTTTACAAGCAGTTAAGTGGCACCAGTTCGCAACATAAGCTGTGCTCTCCGTAATATTGCTGCACGGCGTGAAATGACAGTTAGACAATGTCTCAAGTTAAATGACGAGGTTACACATTCAGGTAAGAAAAATGGATTTTTATCGCGCTTTTAGTCTGATATTTTAATCGAGCTTGTTAGCGCTTAGCTTGATAAACAGATAGCTACACTGCTACCTAAACCTTGCCGTTGAAGCGAGTTTAAACTTTACTAAAGACGTTTTATGTATGTTTATGCCTCTTGTCGACCTCAGTATTATTGGTCATTATGAATAAAAGAAAAAGATGCATGATTTTTTTAAAATTACAAATAATATGAAAATTGTACCACTGACATTAAGTGTATTTAAATTTGGCCCCATTTATCCCAATGCCCCTAAATAAATCTCACTGCAACCCAGAGCCTCCAGAACTCACCCTAACCATTATCCAGAGTCCAGCTGTGTGTAATTTAATCTGAATCTGACTGCAGCTGTTTCTGGTCTCAGAGGTTCTTTAGAGAACATTAGAAAACATTCAGCATCATGAAGACCAAGGCCCACAGCAGACAGGTCAGGGAGAAGGTTCTGGTTCAGTTTAAGGCAGGGTTAGGTTCTAGAACAATATGCAAAGCTTTGAAGATCTCCCAGAGTTCTGTTCAATCCATCATCTGAACATGGAGAGAGGATGGACCAACAGCAGACCTACCAAGACATGGATTTCCATCTAAACTGACAGGCTGGACAAAGAGAGCATTAATCAGAGAAGCAGCCAAGATGGTAACTCTGGAGGAGCTACAGAGATCCACAGCTCAGGTGCACCATTCTGTCCACAGGACAACTATTAGTCATAGACTCCACAAATATGGTATTTTTGGAAAAGTAGCAAGAAAAATAATAAGTTGTTAAAATTGAATGAAAAGCAGGAACAGTCCTTTTGCAGCCACGTAGGAGACATAGCAAACATGTTGAAGAAGGTGTTCATATCAGAGGAGACCAAATTTGGACCATCTGATTCACGTCACCCTGAACACACAATCCACACAGTAAGACATGACTGTGGCAGCATCATGCTTTGGGGATGGTTTTCTTCAGCAGAGACAGGGACGCTGCTCAGAGTTGATGGAAAGATGGATGGAGCTAAATCCAGGACAATCCTGAGGCTGAAGATGACCTGAGACTGGGGACTGGGGTGGAGGTTCACTTTCCAGCAGGACAACGACTCTAAACATACAGCCAGAGATACTATGGGTGGTTCAGATCAAAGAAGATTCTTGGATTAGAATGGCCTAGTCAAAGTCCAGACCTAAATTAAATTTGTAAGCTGAAAACTGATGTTCACAGATGTTCTCCATCCAGTATCAGTGAGATTGAGCTGTTTTACAAAGAAGAATGGGCAACGGTTTCAGTTTGAATGATGTTTAAAGTTGGTGGAGACAAACCCCAAATTACCTGCTGCCAGAGGTAGTTCTACAGAGTTCTGACTGAGGGGGCTGAATACCGATACATGCCACACTTTTCAGATTTTTATTTGTAAAAAACGATGAAAACTTCTTTCCTCTACAATAATACACCACTCTGTGTTGGTCTGTCATAAAATCGCAATAAAACAAAGTGTAATGCGACCAAATGTAGAAGCAAAAGGGATGAATTAGTTTGTTGTGTTTCTAACTGTGTTGTCAGCTTCCTGATGGAGTGGGTGTTCGTCATGAACCGGATGAGCTCTCAGGGCAGCTCTGCATCCCAGCGGAGGCGGATGGCCCTGGGAGTGGTCATCCTCCTGCTGGTGGATGTTATCTGGGTGGCCTCGTCTGAGCTCACCACAGTAAGCATGTTTCATCCCTCCTCTCCTGCTTCAAGGTGGATACCAGTGGTACTAATTCCACTTGATCAGAGAGGCGGTTTTCAGGTTTTTGTCCATAAAGTCAAAACAAAACGAATTAACTGACAGTTACCCCCTGCAAACAAATCAAAATAATAAGTGATCCAAACAAAAAATCAACTCATTCTAGATGGTAAAATATGATTACTAGCTCATATGGAAATACATAAATCACGTATGTCTAGTTGTATACCGTATGTATATTCTGTGTAGCATCTGTTTTTATTTTCCGTTTTATTCCTTGTGTAACATCAACCTTCCAGGGGGAACAGCAGATGGAAATTAGCCTAAGGCTATAATCTGGCATATTTACATTTGTGTAAATGTTCATTAATATGCATTGTCCCGCCTCTTTTTCTTGAATAAAACAATAAATGAATAAACCCAGCAGTCAAAGTGTTAAAAAGGTTTGAAGTTTGGCCACCAGTCGGATTGGAGACCATCCTCCTTGTCTGCCTGAATGTGTCTCAAAACATAACATTCTTTAAGGATAAAACATGTTTTAATAAAGAATGGAAAACTCTTAATACAAACCAGAAAATCCACCAGTAAACCAGTAAAAATGGCATCTTAACCTTTTATCCTTGTTTAACCTCTTCTGTAGTACATCTTTAAGCGACAGGAGTACAACAAACCTTTCTTCAGCACGTTCACCAAGACCTCCATGTTTGTGCTGTATCTGCTGGGCTTCCTCCTGTGGCGGCCCTGGAGGCAACAGTGCACCGGCTCGCTGAAACGTCGCCAGTCTGCATTCGTAAGTCTGTTTCCTCTCCCAGTTTGAGCTGTAGGTCTCTTAGGGTGCACATATTTTGTTTAAATGCGGCAGCATGATTACAAAACCTGCTTTCTGTCATTTGTCCTAAAAAGGAACCACAACATATTACAACTTATTTAGGATATTTCATAAAAAAACAAAATGTTAAAAGCAGCAACTTTGATGAAACTGAGTGATTCCTTGGGTTTTCAGTCAGTGCATCACACAGTCAGGATGTAAATAGTTGTTTTCATTCAGGAAGTTTATGCTGTGTTGCTCTGCAGTTTGCTGATGCTGAGGCCTACTTTGCACCCTGCACCACTGACAGCACTGTGAACAACTGTTTGGTATGTAGTTTACCTGCAGAGAAAGATCTGCTCAGGGTAACAGTGAGCCTTTAACTGTAACAGACTGTTGCTGCTGTTAAAGAGTTCCTCCTTTGTCCCGTTTGTGCAGAGTGAGCCCCTGTATGTCCCGGTGAAGTTCCAGGATACAGCAACTGACCCATATGACTGTTTAACTGCAGACTGTGAATCTTGTGAGTACATATCTGATCTTTTTATTTTTAAATGAAGCTTCTAAAAGTTTCATATCATTTATTCTCTAAAAACCCAAGTCGGTGTATTTAATGGTTTGCAGCAGCCAAGTGCTGCTGCTGATGAACTGATCATCAGTGTGAGCAATCCAGACCTAAACCTGCTTGAATGGATGTTCAGTGACCTTCAGGGAGCTGAGCAGTAACCTCAATGAACTCAGGCAACTTTGTTAGGAAGACTGGACATAAATCCTACCACAGCTACGTGAGAGACTGAAGTCAGACAACAAATGTTTGCCAACCTCAATAAACTGAAGCAACATTTGAAAGGAGATATGAGATTTCTGACACATTTTCCCACCAGCAGAGGGCAGTGTTAAGCCGTCAGAATACGCTGACATAATCGTTGCCGACATCACTCCATCCATTCACCGTCTCGTACTCGTCGTCTTCCGCTTATCCGGAACCGGGTCGCGGGGGCAGCAGACTCAGCAGAGACACCCAGACGTCCCTCTCCCCAGACACCTCCTCCAGCTCCTCCGGGGGGAGCCCAAGGCGTTCCCAGGCCAGCCGAGAGACATAGTCCCTCCAGCGTGTCCTGGGCCGTTCCCTGGGCCTCCTCCCGGTGGGATGTGCCTGGAACACCTCCCGAGGAAGGCGTCCAGGAGGCATCCGGTATAGATGCCCGAGCCACCTCAACTGGCTCCTCTCGATGTGGAGGAGCAGCGGCTCTACTCCGAGCTCCTCCATTCACCGTCTATACCCACTTAATCCTGTAGGGTCACTGGAGGGCCGGTTCCTTTCTCCAGTGGTCATTGAGCGGGAGGCGCGTTGGACACGTCGCCAGCCCAATTTAGGGCAACACAGAGGCACACAACCACACACACACTCATACCTACTGGTAGTTTAGAGAGACCCATTAACCTAACGATGATGTTTTTGGACCGATGAAGGAAGCTGGAGTACCCTGTGAGAACCCATGCATTCACCTGCAGAACATGCAAACCCCATGCAGAAAGAGCCCGGATCCGAACCCAGGACCTTTTTCACTGATTCACATTATTGACCTTGTTTTATGTTATTGCTTCTATTCAAGTAGCTAATAGTTAGCCTCCATGCAACAGAATTATATTATTACATGATGTATCATTGATGCTTTTGAATGAATCCTGTTTGTTTTCACTGCATCTCCTCCCCTCTCTGGTCCAACATCCCAGCCTCCAAAAAGCAGCGGGTCCATTTCAGTAACATCATGGAGGTGCGTCAGCTGCCGTCCACTCAGGCGCTGGAGGCCAAGCTGTCCCGTATGTCCTACCCAGCTGCCAAGGATCAGGAGGCCTTGCTGCGTACGGTGGGGAAGCTGACCATCACTGATGTTGCTAAAATCAGCTTCTTCTTCTGCTTTGTGGTGAGAAAAAATTGTCTGCAAAAGCAGTTGTGAAGGTTGTTTCTGTATGGTTGCATCCTCCTTTCTGGTAGCAGAAGTTGTTTAGTTTTCTTGCTGAAGTCCTTCCCCTGTCCTCCTTTGTGTGGCTTCCAAGCAGTCAGGCTATGCAGTAATCTTTTCAGATGATCTTGAATCATACTTCTTAAAAAAATTCTTCACTAATAAATACTTTGAAATCTCTCATTTAATTTTATTCTAGATAATTTAAGATTTTTTCAAGACAGACATTGATTCAGGAATACTTTGAATCATTTAGTAATTATAAATCTGAGCAAACAAAAGTTACACGTGGGGTTCCTCAAGGCTCCATTCTCAGACCACTTTTATACAAGATCTATATGCTAACCTAGACCAGATCCTGGCGTTCTACGTCGCGTACCATACATATGCTGATGACACACAGTTATATTTCTGTCACCATATGATGAGCATAGCCCATGACTCAGACTGTGTGTCAGTAATATTAATGATTGGATGTGTCAGTTTCAAACCTTCTCATAATCTCCTTGTTGTTTTAATGTTTTTATTAACAAAGTTTGTGTTGTTCAACCAGCGAAGGTTGTGGTCTAAAATTACTCTCACTGTACCTTTGTGTCTCAGAAGCTGAGAGCTGTGAGATCCTAGGACACTAGTCAATACTGAAAGACACTTTAATGAGTGCTTCCCTAGCAGGAAACCAGTTTCAGTTCTGAACCTGTGCTAGTGCTTGCTTACCTCCAGGTCTTTCTGTTTCTCCACTTTAAGCAGAGACTCTCGCACAGCGACACTGGCTCCATCTCAACATCAGGTCCAAGATCCCAGAACTAAAGAGCCGTGGGCTCATGGAGACCAGTCTACAACATTGACTCTTAATAATTTGGGTTTTAGGTGGGCAGTCACATTAGAACAGTTCTAGGGTCCAGCTTTTATCACTTAAGGTGGTTAGCAAAGATGAAATCTTTCCTGTCCAGGCAACCTTTAAAAAACAGTTCAATTCAGTTTATTTATATAGCGCCAATTCACAACACATGTCGTCTCAAGGCACTTCACAAAAGTCAGGTTCATACATTCCAATTAATCTTAATCATTGAACAGTGCAGTCAGATTCAGTTATTTATTCAAATTGGATAAAAAGTTTTTCTATCTAAGGAAACCCAGCAGATTGCATCCAGTCAGTGACTTGCAGCATTCACTCCTCCTGGATGAGCATGTAGAGACAGTGGACAGTCACTGGCGTTGACTTTGCAGCAATCCCTCATACTGAGCATGCATGTAGCGACAGTGGAGAGGAAAAACTCCCTTTTAACAGGAAGAAACCTCCAGCAGAACCAGAACCAGGCTCAGTGTGAGCGGCCATCTGCCACGACCGACTGGGGTTTAGAGAGAAACAACTATCCATGCTTTTATTTCGGTCTGCTTAGATTACTGTAATGGAGTTTATGTTGCAGTGAATCAGTCCTTGCTCTCTCGTCTGCAGATGGCTGCTGCACGTCTCCTAAATGGTTCTCCAAAAACAGAACACATATCCTCGGTTCTGACCTCATTCTGGTTGCCTGTACATTTCAGAGTTCACTTCAAACTTCTTGTTTTCAGTTTTAAATGTTTGAAGGACCTTCCTCCATCGTACCACTCTGAGCTTCTTTGTGCCTACTTGCCTTCTGGGCCCCTCAGGTGGGCCCAACAGCTGCTCCTGCAGGTACCAAGGTGTAGGTGGAAGCTCAGAAGGAGCAGGACCTTCTCCATTGTTGCTCCTGAACTATGGAACAACCGACCCCTGAACATCAAAGAGGCTCCTTAACTGCCTGCTTTTAAAACTTGTCTTTAAACCCATTTTATCCTTTGGCTTTTAACATTAGTGAGACTCAGTTTAACCTTGTTTGTTTTAATTGTTTTTATTGTGTTTAATCTTTTATCGTTCTAATGTCATATTTATATATGTCTTTTCATTTAATGTATGTTCATAGTTTGCAGTTATGTGCAGCTTTTTGTTCCTGCTGTAGTTGCTTTAAAGTGCGTTATAAATACAGTTGGTGTGGCTAAAAAGGTAAATTAGCTTTGGCACTACATGGTCTCACTGAATCTTATCTTTCTGTTTGTTTTATTATTAGCTGTCATGTAATGGAGACAGGTCATAATCGCAGTTTTTAGCTGAACGTATAAACAGTGTTTGACTAATTCTTTAAGGATGGTCTGATCTTTATTGTCACCATAAGCTGCTTAGAAATCCTGACTGAAACAGTCTTCTGACCACTGGTTAGTTCACCGATGACACTGGAACATCTGTTTACATGGACAATTAGAGAAATACTGCAGTTTGTGCAGAAAACACATCTCCCTGGTTTCAATGTGTTGTCATGTTGCTGGCAAATTCTGCTCCCATTGCTGTGGTGTCCCACAGGGATCTGTATTCGGTCCAAAAATGTTCATTATGTACATAAGTAAATTTATATGGTATATGAACTGTACAAGTTAGTAACATTTGCAGATGACACCAATCTGTTTTGTTCTTGGTGAAATTTATAGAAATTACTTGAAAATGTGTAAAATTCTAACAGTTGTTTGACAGGATTAACTGACAGTATTAAATCAAAGTAAAACCGAAATTGAGATTTGTTAAAGGAATTCAGAAGGGCAGAAACATATGGATGCTGAGGACTTTGAACAAGTTCCTGGAAAAAAGTTTTGGTGTGATGAAAATCTGAGAGACACCAAATTTAAATTGATCTTCAGCAGTTTGGAGTAAAACAAATAAAGGCTCTTTGCTGACATTATCTAGAGTCATATTCAATAAAACTGAATATTATTGAACAGTTTATTTATGCCACTAATTTCATCACTAAAACACGTTATCTAGATTAATTCCACTCCGATTTCAGGTTTTAAGCCTTTATTTCTGTTAATTATGATGATTTTCTGCTGTCAGCCAATGAAAACACAGCATTTCTGATCAGAGCATTACATTAGATGAATAAAACATTTTATTACAGAAATATAGGTTTAATGAGAAGAATGTTTAATATCTGCTTAAAGGTTAATTTCTGAAGGTTCTTTTAATCTGATTAGAGCATGTTCTGGTTTATTGACTGTATGACTGTAGACTGCAGAGCGTGGCTGATAAACTGATAAATGTATGAGTCGGTTCTCTGGCTGTGAGAACCAATCTGGGTCTTATTTAGAACATTTTTTTAGCACTGAAATTACTGTGGTAGAACATCAGGTTAAATGTAATGTTCTCACCTCCTCTGTTTGTCCTCCAGTGGTTCCTGGCTAATCTGTCTTACCAGGAAGCTCTGTCTGACACGCAGGTCGCCATCGTCAACATCCTGTCCTCCACCTCAGGTGATTGTCTCTGGTTCTCCGCGTCTACATTTCACACTATGAAGCTAAAGTTTTAGCCCTGAATTACGTTTAATGAAAGCTTCTGCTTTGGTCCTGGGTATGCCGGTTGAACTGTGACGTATGGATGTTCCCTCTTCAGGCCTCTTCACGCTCATCTTAGCAGCCATCTTCCCGAGTAACAGCAGCGATCGTTTCACGCTGTCCAAACTATTAGCCGTCGCTCTCAGGTAAGGAAGAAGTGGAGAAATTCAGGAGAGGTGCTGAAAAATGAAGGGAATTTGAGTCTAAGATGATGATTGTTTCTTTATTTTTCTGATCAACTGGCAGGTTAATGTTGTTTTCAGGAGGGTTTTGAGTAGCACAGGCTGGGGTCATGGTTGCTGTTTCCAGCTGGTGCTTTCTAAATCCTGATGGAGATGATTGATTACTTCTCAGTGTTTCATTGTTTTTCAGCATGGGAGGTGTTGCTCTGGTGAGCATGTCCAGCATGGAGAGTCCTGATGAGAAAGGAGTTGCAGGTAACCAAGGAATCTCCGTTCTCCTTCCTCTGAGTCCATTAAACCTTGTTGTTGGAAACGTTTAGTTAACTGTAGAACTTGTCTGAAGGTTCTCTGTGGTCTCTGGCGGGGGCGATGCTGTACGCTGTCTACATCGTACTGATCAAGAGGAGAGTGGATCGGGAGGATAAGCTTGACATCCCAATGTTCTTTGGTAAGGCATCTCTTCATATAGCCCTCATTTTTCCTTCCAGTGATGTTCATATTCACCTATTTCCAGTTTTAATATCTTGAAACCTTGGAAAATCTTGGAATGACCAGCAGCCTGCCCCTTAAATATGTTTATATATAGAATATAGTATATATATAATAACATTATATATTGTATATATATATATATATAAGTTATATATTATATATATATACAATATATATAGTATACTATACGTATTATATTATATATTATAAAGCCCTGCCTCTGAGAAACAAACAATCCAGCAGAAACCTGGACCAGAGCCACAGAAGTCTATTCATCATCCCTCGGTTCGTCATCTTTTGCACGCCAGGTTTTCAGCTAATAGCTTTTCGAGAATTAGATGAGAAAGCAGCCAAAGACCAAAGAAAACTTGAGAAAAACCAGCAGAAACAAACACTTTATATAAACCTTTAATAACCAAGTAATGTTCCCTGTAACCAGGGCTGGGTTTAGGAGGATGTGGGCCTCTGGTCCAGTTTTGGTGCCCTGCCTTCACAAAGTTCTGTTACTCAAGGAAATTAAAATATATTGGTTGTTCGGACCACACATCATTACAAAATAATGCAGGGTCGGTTTAAAACATTCCCTGGCAGATTGCTCCATGTTCCCAGAATGGGAACGGACCAACAGACCAGCACCCTTTCAATGTTGCCACAACTAACCCGGGCCCGTTTGTGTCGAATGTCCTGCACCCAGATCCACGAAGCCGTGGAGCATGCTGCTGTCAGCGGCAGGGATATAACTCATCATTTCCAAACACTTTAATATTGTGGATATTCATAAAAGTTCAACAATATTAAAACGCCTCGCCTGATGTGGGCCCACGAGTTCCACAGAAAGTACCTTTGCAGGACCTGCACTCACTGAAAATAAATAAGACCCAACCTGTACCTTAGGAGAACTATGAACTATGCTGAGCTGGAGCTGTTGCATGTTTCTCAGGGTTTGTGGGGCTCTTCAACCTGCTGCTGCTGTGGCCTGGATTCCTCCTGCTTCATTACACAGGCTTCGAGGCCTTTGAGCTTCCCAGCCAGCTGGTGTGGACCTACATCCTCATAAACGGCCTCATTGGAACGGTTCTGTCCGAGTTCTTGTGGCTCTGGTGAGCGGCTGAGATGTTATCCAAGTGTCTGTGTGGATTTGGTGGGATGATGTGTAACAAGTAATGCTTTCTTCTGTTCTCAGGGGCTGTTTTCTGACATCATCTCTTATCGGGACTCTGGCTTTGAGCCTCACCATCCCACTCTCTATCTTGGCAGATATTTGTCTGCAGAAGGTAAATCTCTCTCCTTTACAGGAACAAATCAGGTCGCTCCTAATGCTGTCATGCAGTCAACAAGTTATAGATGTTTCTCTCTAGGTTCGTTTCTCTTGGTTGTTCTTTGCTGGAGCAGTTCCCGTCTTCCTCTCCTTCTTCATCGCCACGCTCTTGTGTCACTACAACAACTGGGACCCCGTCCTGGTGGGGCTGAGGAGACTGTACACTTTCATTTTCAGGAAACATCGTATTCAGAGGTACAACCTGACAGAAACTACAGCTGGGTGTAATGTTTCTGTCTGCCATTCATTTCACTGGAGATGCTGCTAGAAAAGCAGAAGTAGGCGAGGAAACGGTTAAACTGGGACATTTCTCATTAAAATCTGAATGGTGCCAGTGATGGAGATAATGATGCAAAGTGTTGAGTTACTGGGGAGGAGGCCATGTGCTTTTCCTCAGATAGGCAGGAATAAATCTGTCAATGTGCAAAACCTATAAATCCTATTAAACCATTTCATGAACTGAATGGCAGAACCTGCGGGTCGTCACATTTTCCATGGTTTATTTCAGGGATATGACCCATCTAGAGACCCTTCAGTTTCAGTTTGAAAAGAAAAAATCAGATGTAGTTTGGGTCTGGAGAGATTTGACTGAATCCAGCAAGACCTATGGAGGTGAGAGAAACACTGGGTGTAAGTCGACAGATCCATCTTCATTTGGACCTAAGAAGTGTCCATGTGGAGGACAAACTATGGGAATAAAACCTGTTTTAATGAACAAAATTCAAAAAAAGTTTTGAAGGGCATCAGAAACCATCATCACGCTCAAACCGGACAGTCTGGAAAAATCTAAAACTAATTCTGTAGAAGTGAAAGTTTCTGTGTGTAAAGATTCACATGCCAACTCATTCAGTCCAGCTTTCTGCGACCCGTTTAAACTTTGAGTGATGGTTCTGCTGTGCAGCTCCAAAGATCACTTGGCTTTCTCACTCTTTACAACAAAATCCAGTCATTGTGTTTTTAGGGACATGTTCACCAGTTTGTTTGCCAGCTTCATCCGCAGTAGATTGATCCAGAGGTGGTCGGACTCTATTGGCTGAAATGTGCAGGTCCATCGGTGTGAATCAGAAAGTATCAAAATCAGATCATTCCAGTGATTCAGTTAAAGAAACGAGACTCTATATTATTTAGATTCGTTCCACAAACAGTGTTTATTTCCCTGTCGCTACGTCGGCGTTCAGGAGGAGGGATTACTGCCGCTGAGTTTCCTTGGAAAACTTTGGGAAATCCCTTGAGACGACATTCGTTCTAAAACGAAGCCACAAAAATGAACTGAACTGAAATTTTTGTTCATTTTGATGGTTCTGGTCAGGCCAATAAAACACAGTCTTTTAACACAGAAATGTGGACCTACTGAACAGTAACTCCAGGTTCTGTTCAGTATCTGCACTCAGTACTTGTTCTGGGCTCCTTTTGCACGAATTTCTGCATCAATGCAGCGTGGCATGGTGGAGATCAGCCCATGGTTCTGCTGAGGTCTTCAGGAAGCCTTAGGTCATTTGCATTGTTGGTTCTGGTCTCTCTCATCTTCATCTTGACAATACTTGGTTCTCTACGGGTTTCAGGTCAGGCCAGTTTGCTGGCCAACCAAGCACAGGAAAATAAAATCAGCATTTTAATGAAGCTTCCCAGCAGAAGGAAGCATGAAGTGCTCCAAAATGTTCTGGTAGATGGCTGCATTGACTGTGGACTTCAGAAAACCCAATGGATCAGAACCAGCAGATGACACAACACCCCAAACATCATAGACTCTGGAAACTTCACACTGGACTTCAAGCAATGTGGATACTGGGCATCTTCTCTCTTCTTTCAGACTCTGGGACTTTAATCTCCAAAGGAAATGAAAACCTCGCTTTAATCTAAAAACAGGACTTTGGACCACTGAGCAACGGTCCAGCTCCTTTTCTCCTCAGCCCAGGTAAGAAGCTGGTTCTGGAGTGGCTTAACCAAAGTAAAGTGACCTGTGTTCTGACTCGGTGAATCCTCTCATGGATATGATTGTTATTCCTGTTGCCTAGCCACACTTTTTTTCCTTCCACTAAATTTTCTTTCAATATAGTTTGATAGAGTACTCTGAACAGCCAGATTCTTAAGATTCTTATTGAAAAGGTGAAATTAATAAACATTTTGATGATTTTCTGATTTGTAGAGATGGACCTGTAATTTTCCAACGGAAGAACACGAGGATGCTCTGATATGAAACGATAAACGGCTGATCACTCTCTCTGTAAAGCATATATTAGAAGAAGACAAGGGTCATGAAAAAGTTGAGGGAAAATATGAACCCATGATCAGCATGAATCAGAACCAGTCCTTTATTTCAGGTTCAACAGAAGCTGGTCAGAGGGCGTGCTCCAATTATTCAGACATCAAACTTATTCTGCAAATGTTTTATAGATGGAAAAAATGAACCACTTTCAGTCAAACCCGACTCATAGTCCAGAGGTCACATTTAGTCATTAGTGGTTCAGTCATGTTTCAGGTGGTTCTGTGGTGTTTGTGACGCAGCTGCAGAAAGCATGAAAGCTGCTCCACGTCCTTAATGGCTGAACAATCTGCTTCCATTGTTGGAGAACTTCAGAAGTTATTTCTGAGATGGGCTAAATGAAAGCACATTAAAGTCTGAGCAGGAAGTGAGCTGTTGATAAACCTTTAAAGTTCTCCTAAATGGGCTCCTGCCTGCTCTGTCTTTTTCCAGTTCAAGCTTTTAGGGGTAAAAACGAAGTCTGAATGAAGTTTCCTGCTGCTGCCTGTTAATGATCTGGAAATCTCTGTGACTCTGTTCTTTTGTCCTCCTTGCGTTGTTAATGGACTCAGAGCCGCGCTAAGTGAGGTCTGTAATCACTTCAGCGTGCTTCACTGACTAACCTCCCTGCAGCAGGCATGTGCTCCATTCTTCTGCAAACCTCTGGCTTCACGTTGGTGATTATAATAATGCTGTTTGTCAAGATGATGATGACTGACATCCTGCTTCTGTTCCCCAGACTCTCAGACAACAGCGAGCAGAGTGAAAGCCTTATTCCTCTACACACAGTTTCCCCTTATGAGTGAGCCTCCATCTTGAAGGTGAGTGGTTGCTTTGACCTTCATGGCCTCATATGAATGCATGTTGGTCTTCATACATGATTATCCCAGATAATCCTGGAGTGCAGCCAAAGTGGAGGTTCCTCTAGAACATCGGTGGGAGTTTCTCAGTCAGAGAAGCTGTTTATAGGACGGTTCCAGGATATAACGGCATATTTTAGCTTCAGTACCTGAAGTCACACAGAAGCACAGACTGGAGCTGTAATTCAGTTCAACTCAATTGAATTCAGTTCATTTATTTTGGCCGATTCCCAACAAACGTCAAACGGGTCCAGTCTCTATGTTCAGTTCAGCCCAGTCAGTCAGTTACATGTTTTCAACCAGACCCTAGTTATAAAACAGTGCAGTCAAGTTCAGGTCATTATTTATTATTGGTAAACCGGTTTCTGTCGAAACAAATCCAGCTGATTGCATCAAGTTGCTGAATTTACAGTAAACCAGATATTTACATACACTGTATGAAAAGAAATAACCTTTTTTTCTCAGTCTGACATTAAATCAGGCTAAACCTTCACTGTTTGAAATCACGTAGAAATACCAAAACCTAGTTCTGTTTGCTAAACGCCAGAATAATGAGAGGACTTATTACTAGTTTCTTCATAGTCGGAAGTTTACATTCGCTTAGATTACTCTACCTTTAAAACCAGTCCTGGACCAACATGGGCTGAAAGGCCACTCAGAGAAGAAGAAGCCATTACTCAGGGACAGAGACCTTCATTACTGGAGACATGTCCTGTGGTCTGATGAGACTAAACCTGCAGTGTTTGGATATAATGTCCATCGTTACGTTTAGAGGAAAAAGAGGGAAGCTGGAAGCCTGAGAACACCATCTTAACTGAAGTACGGGGGTGGCAGCATCATGCTGTGGGGATGTTTAGCTGCAGGAGGGACTGGTGCACTTCACTGAATAGATGTTATCATGAGGAAAGAACATTATGTGGAAATATTGAAGCAACATCTGAAGACATCAGGCAGGAAGTTAAAGCTGGACACAGATGGGTCTTCTAAATGGACAATGTCCCTCAGCAGACCACCAGATTAGTTACTAAGAGGCTGAAGGACAACAAGGTCCAAGTTCTGGAGTGTCCATCACAAAGTCCTGATCTCAGGCCCAGAGAACATTAGTGGTCAGAACCCAAAATGTTAACCTGACCCAGTTCCACCGGTTCTGTCAGAAGGAATGGACCAGAATTCCAGCAAATTGTTGTTAGAAGCTTTTTGAAGGAAACCCAGAACATCTGACCCAGTTTCAGACAGTTTAAAGGGTGATTCTACCACAAAGGAAATGTTTTTAAACTTCTGACTTGGAAGAAAATGATGAAGAAAATACAGAAATTTAACAAATAGAGATAATTGTAGGAATCTCAACTGAGCTAAAACAGGAACGTTTGGTCTGACTTCAAGTCGGACAGTAGGACAAAAACATCTTTTTCTTTTAGTTATATGCATTATTATTTGTATGTAAATATCTGTTTTCAGCTTCAGATGTGAACTGTTCTATCTAAAGGTCAGTTTTAATGTTAAATTAAAATTTAGATTTTATTTTTACCTTTACGGTTAGGATCATTCAGTACCACCTCATTTATAAATCACTGTTAAAACAAGATGGTGGACTCATAATGCACTGAAGATAAATGTGGATAACCTGACTACAGATGGACCTATACATCTGAACTGTTTTTCTTCTCTTCGAAGGTGTCCAGTGAGGAACCTGCTGAGCTGACAATCTGGAAGCCTTCCTGGACATTAAACCAACCTCGGTGCCTCCGTTTAAATGAATTTATTCTTCATCAAGCCTGATTTTTATTTTTTCTTCCTCGAGACTGACATTCAGTTCTGTTTTTTTCTGTGTAAAGAAACGTTTCCGTGCAACAAGCTGCAAGGTGTTGATTATAATCACTACAGAGTCATGTCGGTTAAACGGCTTCAGGTCTGTTTGACCCTTGCTAATTCGTACCTCCGTTTAGTCCTCTTCTGTTTCCATCTCATACCCCTGCATCCGTTAGTTTTTCTATGGAGTTCGGTATTTTCACTAGTTATGATCATAAAAAGTCTCAGCTGTTAATATTTGATAAACTTGTGTTACACTTTGTTCCCACACTGATGAAATCTGACCCAAGATCAAACCAAGATACCTCTGGCCAGTCTGCTCTAGACTGAGAGTGGATTATAGGATTTTACCCACAGCGGATGGGATTTGATGCATTGTAGAAAAATATAATGCACAAAATGGCCAAAACTGCGGAGCTACGAAATAGCAAAAGGACAACATGACCGAGGCCTTGCTGAATGGAATGGTACGTTAATCTTGACCAGAACACTAATTTCTCAATCTTCTGAAGCATTTACATCTTTGGAAACAGTCATCCTTTAAACTCCCAGGAGTTGTAATATTCAGTGTTTGAAGGAATCAATCAGCAGCAGTGCTACTGGGAGTTTCAGCTGCTCAACCATTTAGAAAATATTCCAGAAGCCAGATTTCGGAAATGTTCATTGGCACATATTCATCATCTGTCCACACAACTGGAAAATTGCTCCTCTGCTTCCCTTTTGGGACATGTTTGTCTCCTAAAATATCAAAACACTTTTACCAAGCATGAAGGCATCGAAGCCTTCGTATGATGGAGACGCTGCATCCTTCTGCTGGAAGCTACGAGACGCCTCGTTGCAATCAGTCATCAGCTTAAACGAACCTTTTAAAGACGGGTGTGTTTACTTTAAAAATGACAAATGAACACAGTGTTGTTTTATTTATGAAACCCAAATGATCACTGCAGACTTATGGGAAAACCAGTTTACGTGTCGCTGAACCATCACCACAGCAACAGAGATTTCAGCACAGCAGGTGGGTTTCTGTTTTAGTGTGAAAGAAGAAATGAGCTGTTTATGTTGAGACATGAAGCACTTCTCTTCAGGCTTGATGTTGTCCTCCATGGAAACACTACAGATGGAGGTTTTTCCACCCATCCTGGTAAATGTCAGATTTTATTGCACTTGTGGTTCCGTGTTTGCATGAAGCAGACGAGTCTGAGCTCTTTAAGTTGTTTTGTTTGTTGCACTTTCTCTATTTTTTTGCCTCGATCTGTCCGCCCCTCTGCCGTGATTTCGGCTGAGAAAGATTTTAAAGGACATTGTTTCCACAATGAACGGTAATGTTGATCCCTTATTAATGGTGCTTGTGAAATCATGGGTAGGGTGTTTCTTTCTCAGGTTCTTTGTCTCATTTTGATTCATTAAGGAGGATGTTGTACAATCTGAAAAAGGCTTAAAAAGCCATAATAAGCTTCCCTTTATCAACCAACTCTTGAATAATTCTTTTATTTTTCAAAACTGTTGTCATATTTCAGTGCACTATTAAAACATATCTTTCTAAAATTTACAGTGAAAATGTGTTAAATATTGAAATGAAATGTTTTCAGATGAGCGTCTGCTCCACAGTGGCTCCTTCATGGTGAGGAGATGCACTGGAAATGATAACTGTTGTTTTACACTCCATTCGTCCAACATTTTATGATGACGCTAAATTGGGAAAAAAATCACATGTCCTGTAAATAAGTATTCACATTGTTTGTTGAAGCCTCAAATGTTCTTCAGTTTGTCAACCTCAGCTTGGCTCACCTGTTTTGGGTTTTTCCCCTCAGGTTGGGTCACCTGGCATGGTCAGGTCCAATAGATCTGGGATCTGGCTGGACCAATCACAGACTGCTTCTCTAGCCACTACTTTTATCCTGGCTTTGTGCTTTGGCTCGTGTTGGAAGATGAATTGTCACATTAGTCTGAGGTCCAGAGACTGTTCTGCTCTGGACTCTATATTTGGCTGCCGTCATCATGCCCTCTATGGGGAATGGTCACCCTGTTCCTGCCCCAGAAGAAACATCCCCACTGCACGATGTTGGCAGCGTCATGCTGTGGGGATGGTGTTAGCCAAACGATGAGCACTGACTGTTTTTCTCTGGAGGTGACACTTCCAGTTTTAAGCCAGAAACTTTTAATTTGATTTAATAAGTCCAAAGACTTCAGCTTCTCAGTCTGACAATATTCTGCAGTTTTCCAACGGGCTGCCGTGTAAATCTGGCCTGATGGGTGGAGTCTGCGGTCGACCCTCTGGATAGTTCCCATCTCTAAAAGGGATGACCTCCATGTTATCGCCATGCATACATAACTTCTCTCTGGTTTCTTCAACAGCCCTAAAAACATGTATGTTAGGATAACTGGCTGCTCTAAATTGCCCTTAGCAGTGTGTGTGTGTGTGTGTGTGTGTGCATGCATGGTCTACCTATTGCCCTGAGAGGTTCTGGTGACCCGTCTAGAATACACACGCCTCTTGCTTGAAGACCACTGGTGATAGGCAGCAACCCCAATGACCCTGACCAGGAATAAACAGCTACAGAAATGAAAAATGAATGAAACTTTAAAGACTTACAAAATCAGCAGGGAAAGAAATAATTAGCACCTCTACTGGACGTCAGCAGCACGTTCCTACGACTGTCCTGCTGCCGGGCCACATCCTGACACGATTCCCTCAAACCGCATCAAGATGAATCATGCTGCTCTATCACCAGAGACCGAGCCACACTGGTGCACTAACAAAGCTGGAGGTAACTGTCCCTGCCTTATTAAGCACTATCCAACACATTTTATATGGCTGAAAGTATTGGGTCCCACCACCAAATCAATGAATCCTGGTGATCCAATCACTTCCATGTTGTTGAGAACCTTGACTGACCTTCTTGAACACCTTTGGGATAAATTTGAGCAGAGGCTGCAGTTCTGGTTCTGATCTTACTATGAACAAACTATTTAACATTAGAAGATGTTAACAGAATAATTCACGTTGCTGTTGCTGGCAACTGTCGGTCCGTCAACAAACTGGACCTTTATAGGTTAGGAACAGGATGTCATCAAAGTTCAAGTACATGTAGAAGTAGACCAATACTTTAGGTAATATATTTGAGAGCCACCAGCATGTTTAACACTAATCTAGTTTGAATTTGTGTGTTTGGACCAGCAGTTTAATGACTGTGGTGCACTTGTTAGGACTCGTGCCTTGAAGCAGGAAGGCCTTTCTGCATGGACTTTGAAAGTTCTGCCCTCTGCATGACTGGGTTCTTTCCAGGAACTCCGGTTTCTTCTCAAAGTCCAAAAACATGGCCGTTGGGTTGGACCTCTCCAAGTTGCCTTTAGGTGTGAGTGTTTTCATGCTGTTTGACCTGTCTCTGTGTTGCCCTCTGATGTACCCTGCCTTATAGCTAATGGAGACAGAGATGGAGATGGGCGCCAGCAACCTTGCTGAGTACAGAGGATGGATGTATGTTTAGAACCACCTAGAGGTGTGGACAGTTCAAAACAACACCCAAGTTTCTTGAGCTGGCTGGACATTTAAGTCTGAAAGGCAAACTCCCAAAGAGGGAACATCTTCCAAGCTTTGGTACAGTCAGAGACCGGACCTTAGATTAGCACAATGGACAAGAAGAGACCCGGTCTGGTTTCATCAGGTTTGATTCTTAAAGCAATCTCTTGAACACAAGCACTTTTTACAGAGATGTGACAAAGATGATGTCTCACACTGATTGATTCCTGCAGACAATGGGAGTTAATTCATGTTATGAGATAACAGGAGTGAGTGGAATGAACAATCAATTCTGGATTTTCTTTCCTTTATTTCTGACAGAGAACATCTGGCCTCGCAGAGCTGGGCGGTATAATTGATGGTGCCTGACAGCGACGTCTATCAGCATTTAGACGTTCAAGCTGTCATCATCATTTCAAATCTGTTTAATTTAAAGATATGCCTGCAAAGTTGAAGGAGCATATTTTTTTATTTAATCATCTGAATAGCAAATGCATTCAGCAGCATGACTCCAGGATGAATGTGAAGTCTGTTAGTGTTTGAAGGATTTAATATAGACTCTGGTTATCTGTTGGAGGCCTGGTACGTCTGCTTTATTTCAGCCAAGTTCCTGTCTGTTGAACTTCCCTCTCTGTCCTTTATCGTCAAACCTAATATCTACTTTAATATTTCTCTTCCTTTTTCTTGGATCTCATTGCCAACCATGTTCAGAGGAGACATTTGAAAACCCAACATAAGTTTAAATATCTCCAAACTGTTCATAAAATAACTAAATCTGCAGCCTGCTGTGAATACGTCATATCTCAGTGCTAGGAATGTGCACTCACCTTTGAGTAATCCCACCCAGAGATGGAAGCAGGAGTTTAAATCCAGTTTGTTTCAGTCATATTGGAAAACTCAAAACAGCAACATTGGAATTCTTGGCAGGACTGAATATTCAGAAGATACAGTAAGCATTCAGGCTGATGGTCATAGTGCAGTAACTGAGTTAAAATCCAAGCAGTGATCGGTGTTTATGTTCCACAGAGATGCGTCTTGGGTCCTTGGTCAGCCTCTTCTCCTACAGCCTGGACTAAATTTCACCAGTCAGGCTAAGGCGTCTGATTGTTGGAACACTTTCTCAGGCCCATTTTTTTTAAAACCTGGATCCACCACCTTGGTCTGTCACTCCACAGACTTTGTCCCGGTTCTCCATGTGACATTAAAGAGGCGAGGGTCAACCAAAGTAGACCAATAAAATTGAGTCATCAGCATCTATCCTGAATCTCGTCAGTTCCTGGTGTCCCGGTCCTTGGGATTTTATCCACCTTGGTGTCATCTGCCGGCAAAATGGACTTTCTCTGAGTCCTCAGGCTCTGCCTCCTCAATGGTGGACATGGTGACCTGACTGAGAAGATCCTCAAAGTGCTGCTCTAAGTCTGCACTTTAACAAAAACCAGGATCATCATAGTTTCCAACAGAAAATACTTTATGTTCAGTCATCAAGCTTTGAAACAAAACCCCCACTATGTATGTATTAGCATGTTGTGTTGTCATGTAGAGTTTACAGTCTGGCTCGGTCAGCTTATTTACACCAGGCTAACTCTCCTCTCTTCCCTGTGCTATCATTGTATTTCATCTGTATCGAATATGGATAAAGCTGCTTTATTCATTTACGTCTCTGTTTCTGTTGTCTAAAAACTGAAAAGTATAAAACATGGACTAGTACCAGCTAAAAAAACTCTACTCATAAATGAAAGACAATCCCTGTGCTGTAGATTTGGCTATGGTGCAAAAAAGTGTTGCAGACGCATCAGACAACCACATCCATTCCTCCAGGGAGTTACTCTTTTCTGCATAAAGGAGTTAAAATTGGTTATAAACGTCTCTCAGCTCTTCACTAAAACAAAATGCCATTTAATGTTGAGACCCTGGCTAATGGTTTTTTAAGTGTAATTACATTTAAAGTTTGCAGAAAATATAAACCCACTTATGAACACATTAATTTCAATGCATTCTGCAAAACATTGATTATTGAGCAGCTAAACCTACATTTGAGCCAAACTATTTAACTACTGAATTTTTTTATTGGTCTGATGTAATTTTCCTAAATTTAAATGTTGTGTTTTCATTGGCTGGAAGCAGAAAATCATCATAATTTACAGAAATTAAGGCTTGAAAGCATCAGTCTGCGTGCAATCTATACAATGTGTTTCATTTAGTGAACTAAGATACGGAAATTCAATAATATTCTGATTTATTGAATATGTCTGTAGGCCTATTAACAGAACTTAAACTAGGCTTGACGGCATGTTCATTTTCGTCAAACTTCTGAACTAAACTGTAATTTGATGTGACTAAAGTGAAAGATAAACTTTATTTCAAACAGAACAAGGCTTGTGAAGCAACATTAGAAATATGTCCTGGTTACTTAATAAATGCTAAAATAACACCAGAGCTTTCATCACAGCAGCTAACTTTAGCTTACATCTTCATCTTTCTTGGTAATGGGAGTGTTGAAACTCGTACATTTCAGAGCTGGTTTCAGTTAAATTAAAATTAAAATGTACCCGTTTGTTGTCAGAACCAGTCTTTACCCAGTCTTAACTGTAATGAATCCGTCTGTCTGCCAGTAAGGTTTTAGGATTGCTAGCAAATCAGTGTCATGTTTTGGGTGGCTAATTCAGTTTTTGCATTCAACAGATGAGGGACGATGGTCTCACACCACAGATCCCACCATGTCAAAGATAAAGCTAAATTTAAAGGTTTGTCAGAAACTAATTAAATAAATGAATTAAATCTGTAAATAAACTGAATTGAATTGAATTAATTACACCCCAAAAACATAAAAGCACCCAATTGATGGTAGAGTCGTCAGTGTGGTCGTGCTAATGAAAATGGTTCTTTCAGTTTAGATTCTGAAATCAAAACTTCTGAGTTTATAATTCAGAAAAACGTTACTGGAATCTCCCTCAAAGTTGGAATTTAGACTCAAAAAGTTGGAGGTTCCTCACCAACCCTGACCTCAGAATCCAACATGGCTGCTTGCATATAAAAGACAGTGAAAGCAGCATTAATGAACTGTTTATTTTGCTTTAGATGCTCTGTATCATAAAATTAGTCACACATTATACTGTTCAATATCTATGTGTATGTTCTTTTATAGTTTGATTACATTAGATGCAGATAAACCTGTTATCTGCCTGTACTGCTACTAACTGTTAGCATGCTCACTGTCAGCCAGAAACAATTAGCAACTCCCACAGTTTTTCCAAATTACAACTGAGCCAGGGTTCTGCAGAGTCTGACATCATTTCAAGATTTGCTTCTGACTTCCAACATTAATGGGATGATTACTTGTTTTATAAGCAACCTGAAACAGAGTTTACACAGTAGGATTAATTATTTAACAGGCTCGTCTTCTGTGTATAGCAGCAGATTTAATTTATTTTATTTCCAGGTCTGACATTTTTTTGCATAAACAAGCTCCCTTTCATTCCAGTTGTAAAGTCCCAGAAAGTGACAAATAAAATAGAAAAGAAAAGAGTCAAGATTGTTATGTTATATTGTTAATAAAGTTAAAATAGGCCCAATATCACTTCCTAAATGTTTTAAACCACCTCCCCAAAAATACCAAGTTATAAAGTATTTACCCTCATCTGGGATCTCTGTAAAAACCAGATATTAAACGCTGATGTAAGCAGAAGGCGCATTAATGCTGATAAGAAATGAAACCGCTGCCTGTGGTGCTGTTTAATGTTTAACTGCCCAGCCCTCCTGTGAGGGAGGAGGACATTAGTTTGAGGTAAATGTTGGCTAACACTTGGCTCCCACCGAGCTGAAACCAAACAGTATCTGCACACGGATTTAAGAGGAATTTTGGACATCTTACCTATTCATCCAGACGGACCAGCGCCGAGCCAGAACCCTGGAACAGCTCAGTTTTTAATTGAGTGAGTGTGAAGAACAAAACAGAAAGTGCAGAGGGGTCTTCATTTTTTAAACCTAGGCTGTTATTGGGATCTGTGTTTCCAGCTCACTCAGACAAACTTCTCGGTCAATCAGGAATATTTCAAAGAGACGTTTTCAGTTTAGTCGTTTTGAACTGTTGCCTTTTGCTCTTGGCTCCATTCAGAAGGACTGTGCCCAGCAGAGCTGATAAGCTAATCAATACCAGGAAAATCTTGGCTCACCACTCTGCCATCATGAGTGAGGGTAACAATACAGATGGGAAAATAGACTGGAGTAAACTGGAACCATCTGATTCTGTCAAGATTTTCATGACCATCCTCTACAGCCTCATGCTGGTTACTGGCATTGTGGGTAATTCAGTGACCATCAGAGTGACACAGGTGCTAAAGCGTAAAGGCTATCTGCAGAAGAACGTCACCAACCACATGGTTAGCCTGGCCAGCTCCGACCTGCTGGTGCTCCTCATCGGCATGCCTGTGGAGCTCTACAGCGCCATCTGGTTCCCCTTCGGATCTGCATCAGGGAATGTGTCCTGTAAGATTTACAACTTCCTGTTTGAAGCCTGCAGCTATGCCACCATCCTCAACGTGGCTACGTTCAGTTTTGAGCGCTACATCGCCATCTGCCACCCTTTTCGCTACAAATCCCTGGGTGGAAAACGGACCTCTGCTCTGATTACCTTTGCTTGGGTGGTGTCCATGCTTGTTGCTTTGCCATTGTTGATTGCCACAGGAACCCAGGGATATATACCGGTTCGAGAGGACAAACCGGTCCAGAATCTGAATTTCTGCACCAATCTGAGGGAGCACTGGGTGATGTACAGAGCAAGCATCTTTGGGGCTTTCATCCTCTACATGATTGTGCTGATCTCCGTTGCCTTCATGTGCCGGGCGATGATCTTGATACTGAAGAAACCTTTGGGATTCATGGAAAAGGGCACCAACGGCACTGAAGGGACCACCAAACATGTAAGCGAAATGGCGAAGACGGCACGGAAGCAAACAATAATTTTTCTAGGTAAGTTGTTGATTTACATCTATCATCCATGTTAGCAGTTGCCTGAGTCATAAAGGTAGTGTACACGGTTTCCTAACAATTTACCTTCAGAAGTGGGAAGTCCACTTTCTGCCAGGAAAGGTTGCTTTTGTCATGTTTAAAATACCTGTTTTGTGGTGTGTGGAGAACAACACGATGCTCCTCCATTGATGAGGTCTATCTTGAGGAACTAGAACCTTCAAAATGTGAGTAGATGCTCTGATGTACCCATTAGTTCCAACAGGCTACTGTATCATCTGTGCTCACCAATGAAGCAATCAGGACTTATGGAAACCCACAACGTAACCCATATAAAACTTCATGAAATGCCTTTAAAACTGTTTAAAGGATCTAAGAGACATCCTCTGAATCTGCTTACCTTCACTCAGTGTTTTCACTAAAGGTGAGACCAGCTGTCGTACCTCCTACCTTCTGCTGATCATTGTAGATGTTCCAGCCTATTGGTAACCAAACTATTTCCATCCTCATCACTAGTCTTCATGTGCATGGCGTTATTCCCACATTGGACCAGTTGTTCTGGGTGCTTTTCCCAGTGGGTGTAGGTCAAACAGAAGTACAAATAATCCTGTCAGAATGTAAAGTCCAAAAGCAACATGGCAAAGTTTTAAACTAAGCTTTCATACCTTCTGAGGATTAAAAAAAGATAAAAGATCCAACAAAGATGGAATATTTTTCTGAGGCAGTCAAGTATTCAGTGACTTCCAAGTGTTTGCCAACTCAGATAAAATATTAATAAAAGAATCTGCAGATAAAGAGGATGTGAGGAGCGATGTGGACAAGAAAAGGGACTCCTGTGAGCATGAGCTTTGTCTCGGTCGGCTGGGCATCAGCCAGGATCATAGAAGAGACAGACATGGAGATGTAAGCTTATGCTGGCATGCTCTGCTGCAGATGTGCTGAAAGGAAAATACAAAAGAAGGCAATATATTCAGGAACCAAAGTCGTCCAGCCGCTTGGTTTTACAGACACCGGGCTCATAAAAACAATGAAAATATGATGTCAGTTCCAACACCTTTATTGGGATAAAGTTGCATAAAACACCAAAAACTGCATAAATAAAATTACAGCTTGACATAAAGTGGAAACAGTGGGTTGATCAGAAAGCTGTAATAATCGGTAATATCCTGGAGCTACAGTAGCATTAATTGCCTCAATGTCCTCAGAGTTACATAAAAATGACACGAAAGGACCTTTGGGTTACAATCAGTCAGCCTTCAGTGCTGGATAAAATAATAAGTTTATGGTAATATATAAATCAACACAAAACTGACACTTCATCTGTTGATCACTCAAAGAATAAAGAATTAGATTTTTAATAAATATTCTCACTAAAATCTGTTCTTTAATTGTAACTGAGCCAAATAAGCACAAACAAACAGATATCTAACCAACAAAGAGCAAGTCAAGGCAGCACTCATGGAACCGGCTGGACCTCTGAGTGGCTCCATCACATAGTCTCATGGCTTGTTCTAAAGTACCAGAAGGAACCTTACAGAAAAACAGCTCCTGTAAGCGAAAGGTCAAATCTTAGGTGTTCATGTGCACCAATCATGTCACAAGTAAAAAGATGCCAAGTAAAGGTTTTATTTATGCTAGACAATCTTAGGCCCAATTGTGACATTTCTGAATATAATAAAAATAATAAGATGATTTAAAGTGGAAAATTGTTGAAAACCAAAACCATAAATGTTTTTCTTTGGATTCATCAATTTAATTAATTAAAATAGTCATGAAAACAATAGAAAAAAGCTCTTTGGAAACATATTACTGAGAAGATAACAGAACCGCCTTATTTATGTATAAATAAACACCAAATATTTAAATAAAAATAAATAAATGAATAATCAGCATTGTTATTCCTGCAGGTAGAAACCAAAATATTCTTAAAACATGTTTTTTAAATTATATAATTATTATTAGGTCATTATTGATGACAACAAATGATCAATTTTATCAATTGTAAAAAATCCAAATGTCTATAAATTACAATAATAAAATCATTCAGTGCCTTGAATATTGCAGCACTCACATTATGAAGCTCAGATCAGGTAGAGATGTTCATCAGGTCTCAGTGAGTTCCTCTACTGTTTCTTCCTCATCATCTCACATGAATAAGTTTCAGTTTCACCTGCTCCACCTTGTTGTCTCCATTTCCTGCTCCTGCTTCATACTGTAAGCTCCCTGTTTGTCAGATTTTACCGTTCAGGTCATGCCTGTTTGTTTTCCTGTTTAAATTAAATTCTTTTCAACTTACCATGCTGCTCCTGCCTGCCGGTCTGCAGTTGGGTCCAGCTCCAAGAATGTCCTGACATCATTACACCTCTAGTCATTTTTCAGGTGCCTTAGATAGGAATAATTTGAGATTTATCAATTCAGTGGACATAGGGTCAATTGCTCAGTCATGCTGAAGCACCTTTCAGGAACTAGCGCAGTGTTTGCTTCATGAAGGGGGCATGCAGAGAAAATAATCTTCTCCAGCTCGCTGGAGATGACTTTCTATCCTCTGAAATTGGTCAGCATGCAGCTTCAAGAGGAAAAAAGTTCGATACACAGCAGAATGCCAGTGGGTTTGTACTTTGCATTCAGTTTCAACCAGAAGGAGTAGCAGGGATGTGTTTGATACTAAAATAGGCACAGATACTGGACTGTGCAAAAGTTTTAAACTAGGCACCAGATTTCCACCCTGAAGTCTAGGAATTAAATCAGACCAAACCAGTGACCACTCTCGCCACAGTTAAACGTGTATTTCCAATACAAGACAATAACGATTCATCTGAGGAACAGGTTCACAGGTTCTATTTGTGTCACTGATTTATTCAACTACAAACTATTAAAGGTGGCATTAAGCAGTGTATTACTGTAGCTAAGATCTACACATAGATCAGTGGTGAACAGAGGCTGAAGGTTTTCTCTGGAAGTCTGGTTTTTCTTTAATGACGTCCTGAATACACACAACCCTGTTAGTCATTATGAGAATTTGCTGGTTCTGCTCGGCATTGAATAGGAGCCAGAAATTCCCTGTGAATCAGTCATAGATCTGAGATTATTTCTGCCCTTCAAAAGAGCAGCGTCACATTTACAGAGTATTGATTTTAAAACCTCAGCGTTTGCTGATGGACTTGCAATGGTAATTTTTAGGATTAGAAGATTTTTTGATAGTTTGTCTTTTGTTTTGTGTGTCTATGAAATAGATCAAATTGGCAGAAATTAGTAGTTTTTGGTTTGTTCTGCAGATCTTATTAGTCCCTCGACCATTTAAAAAAATTTGATTATCCCCATTCACCTGCGCTTACCTTTATCAGTGACATTCAGCTATTTGAAACTATAGTAATGTTTATAAACCAATCCTTCTCATCATCTATCACAAATACATCTGGAGGATCAATTTTTGGATCTTTTCATTTAGCGATCTTTATTTTAGATTACAGGAAGAATCAGAAGATCTCAGAGATGATTATACTTTGACTAAGGATGATAAAAAGAATCAACTAGAGTTAAATTTTACTTCAATTCACTAAGAATTAAAAAGCGAAAAACAACAACAAACAAACAGATATGATGGTTAATGAGTAAAAGATAAATAATGCTAATTATTAGTTTTATGCTTGGAGAAATAACATTCAAAATGCTGTGTAACCTGATTAAAACCGAAGATTTACCTGCGTGTACGATTTTCTGAAGCTGAAAGGAAAGAATATTACCAAGAGTTTGACTCAGTTTCACACAAAGTGGGACAACCAGGGTGTGTGGAGGAAAAACCAGAATCTTGCAAAGGTTCCACAAATATATCAGAACATAACGTGGCATACGATGCAAACAAAACATGGGAAGATAAAGTCATGTAAGACAACCAGATCTTGAAAATGTGATCAGTCCTCTCTGACCCAGTCATAAAAAACCTTTTTGATTAATTCGTTAATTAATTAGTTTTGGTCTGAGATTCCAAACTCAGCTCTGGAAACATGGTTCTGGGTTAGGAGTCATCACGGGGGACTGATTAACCAATCAGAAATGGACTTGGGGTAAGATAATAGCCACAGACAATCAGTGATAAATGGATTCTAGTATTTTCCTAAAATACCTTCTTTAAGTCTCGAATTTTCAACAGCCTATGAGACCATATACCAAACAATATTAACTGTCTCCTGATTGGTTCTGTTGGAGGATCCACATTAAACCAGGAATCAGGCAGTCTCATGATGAGTAGTTTCATGAAAATAACAAAAGTCCAAAGCTAAACGTAAACTGAAACAAAAAGATTCTTAGCAGGGGACCTAACTAGCAGAATCAATATCAGCTGCTAGAGGAGCAGGACTAGAAAACTAAGGGAAGGTGAACAATAAACACAGAGACCAGAAAAGAGTACCGCTCAGAACTCAATCCGACACCAGAACAAACACTAACCAAAAGGTGAAAAAGAAACAGGAAGTGGGCAGAACACAGAGCTCGACGGGTAAATATAATTAAAACAGGAGCTATGTTTTACAACAAAAAACCAGAATCTAAACCAATATATGAAACACTAATGGTACAGAACACAAGTAAGAACCAGACTTTGAAGGACTTTAACATGTAATGAGCAAAACAGCTTAGCAAGGTTGTTGACATTTAATGCTTTGGACATTTGTGGGATTCCAACAGCAGGATTAAGACTTTGTTTGGACAAGAGCTGTGGTTCTACAGGGACGTTTTTGTAGTCTTCAGCCAGCTTTAGCACCAGTTCAGCACTGGAACCGGTTTAAAATCCCCTGAGAGGTGCCAGTTAGCCAAAATAAAACCAAGAACTCAATTTCAGTCTCCGCAGTGTGTTGGTTCACTTGTTGAGATTATAGAGAAAGGTTTCCACCGACTGAGGGGCGTCCAGTTATTGAAGTAATACCCACTGATAACAACTGTAGAGTTACTGGTCTGATCTGTTTGAGTATGACAGAAACACCAGAAAACTACAAACTTGGGTCCTGTCCACACAGAGACGAGCTGAGGTGCTTCCGCAAAGGTATTTTGTCATTTAGGTGATGCGTTCACATGAATCCGGCGTTTTGAAACACAAAAACTGAATGTTTTTGAAACCGGGTTCATGAGCGGAAAGATTTCAAAATGGCGGATCCGTGTTTCCATGTGAACATGCGAAACCTCTCTATAACCCACATGCCTTGTGGGGCATTACCTCGCCTGAGTTGTCTGTGCATGCTTGTATTTTGTCCACAGTTTTTGGTGTGTTTCTGTGGCAATGTCACAGCGCCACCAATGAGCCTGGGATAGATACTACAGCTTTTTCAGCGGTGCTGCATGCAGGTCGGATTGTCTCTGGGAAATCCTTCATCTCAGCTGTCCAGACCAGCTTCACTTTAGTGTCTGTATATTTTGTAGGAGAAAATATTACCTGCTTTGCATTTCCACATCTATTCAAAAATAACGCTGCAGCATCAGCTCCATCGCCTCCATGTTCTGTTCATTCTAAACAAAAATCTGCATCCATTTAATGTTTGCTTTGTTTTGGACTTTATTACTGCTTTCAGATCTGCCTTATTGGAAGATTCTGCCCTCCAGCTATGCTAATACAGAGGTTAGCAACACTTGTGAGGAGGCGCAGAGTTTTGGCTCCTGTTTAGGAGAAAGTTTGGACAATGTAGGCAGATTTTTAATCAACAAGGAGGCCTGGAACGAGCCGCTGTTTGCTGGCTAATCTTTGAGGGATTCATGTGGGTCATTCGTCTCCAAACTCTAATAACCAACACACTAGAATATTGATGCATGTATAAATATTGATGAAGACTGATATTGTGTGTTTCTTATGGCAGAAATACGACTCCTGATTTTATTCTTTAATATCTCAAAATTTACTAAATCCAAATTAAAAAATGAAGTGAATGTAAGTTCATCATAAATCATTTTTAATCCTAATCAGCAGCTCTTCTCCAACACTCATAACCACTCTGGCCCAGTCATAACCTGTGAACTTACTGGACTTTCAGTGTAATAATGAAATATTACAGCTGACTGATGTTACGTTGAGGGTCACGGTAAAGTCTGCAGAGTCCACAATCAGACCGGCTGCAGGACACTCCGAGGGATTCCTGATATAAACTGTTACTGAGTTCTAGGCTGCCACCAAGGAGCTTTGCCTGGAAATACCTGTTAGTCCCGATTGGAGAGTAATTAAAAGCAGAGAAAGTCCATGATAGGCTGACCACACATCCAGGACAGAAGGTTATATATAATATAGATATATAGATATTTTTCTTACTCGGAGTCAATGTTTTTAATAAATATACATTTGTTTCTGTGTTCTGGCCTTAATGTTGACTTTAGTTGGATATTTGTGACCAACAAATGAAACACCGAAGAACATAAATGTTGTTTTTACATCACTTAAAACTGTTTTATCTCAGTCATTCTGTCATTTTCTATACCGCTTCTTCCATAGCGGGTCGTGGGGAAGCTGGTGCCTATCTCCAGCAGTCTATGGGCGGGAGGCGGGGTCCACCCTGGACGGGTCACCGGTCCATCGCAGGGCAACACACAAACAACCATTTACACACTCATTCATACACCTAAGGGCAATTTAGAGAGACCAATTAACCTAACAGGTTAGAGAGATGAGAACAAAGTCTAGATGTTTGACCATGATGCCTCAAAAAGAGTAAAGCGAACATATGCCAACCAACTGCATGATACGACGCAATAGTCTGAATTCTAACTTCTGGTTTTTGGACGTTTCCAGGTCTCATTGTGGGATCCTTGATGCTGTGCTGGTTTCCCAACCAGATTCGTCGTCTCATGATGGCCACTATTCCAAAGTCCAACTGGACTCTTTCCTACTTCTGGAGCTACGTCACCCTCCACCTTGTGGCCGATACCTTCTTCTACCTGAGCTCTGTCATCAATCCCTTCCTCTACAACCTGTCCTCCAGACAGTTCAGGGAGGTGTTTCTCCAGGTGCTGCGGTGCCACCTCACAATCGAACACGTCAACAGACGCAACGTGCAGCCGTCCAACGCTCCTTCTGCTCGCTCCCTGCGGCCGCTGCTGGTGAAGTCACTGAGTCACACCAGGGCGAGCAGAATGACTGTCCAGGAGAAACCTCCACCCACCTTCACAACGTTTCAGACTGACTCTGGGGTGGTCTCCAGTTCTCAAATGACCATCTCCATGACTGAGGAGCCGGGTCTGATAACAAGGACTGACGTACCATCAGAGACAGAAATATAAGGTGCTGTACATGGAAGGCTTAAAAACAAACATGGCTGAAACTGCTTTATCCCTGGTCAACTGAACCAAAGCCCAAATGGTCAGCTTGGCATGAAAACTCTGAAGCTGAAGCTAAAGGTGCAGAGTAAAGTGTCATACCACTAGTATGGTGGTGACAGGGTCCTACTCGATGTGTTTAAAACATGAGTTTTAATGAAAGTTTCTTGAAACCAACGTCTAAAAGCTGTGTGTGAATAATAAAGTCTGACCTTACTGCATCTGGAAGGGTTGAAAAGGTAAATACAAAAGCAGTCAATGTGGCTTCGGTTTGGAAAGTTGCATCTAAACAAATCAGAAAAGTTCTGGAAGTTTGAAAAACCAAAACCCATCAAATTAGCACAAAAACCTCCTACCAACTGTCAAGCACTGTGGTAAAGGTGTAATGATTGGGGGTCGCTTTACAGACACCTATTAGTCACTGAGTGGACCACGATCTCCTCGGTAGACCAAGGTTTTCCAGAGTCAAATGTAAGTCCATCTGTCAGCTTAAGCTTGGTCCAAACTGGGTCATCAACAGAACATTGATCCAAAACACAGCAGCACAACTACAGCAGAAAGGCTACAAATGAGAAGAATCAAGGTGCTGCAATGGCCTATTTAAAGTCCAGACCTCAGCATGATTAAAAAGGCTGTGTTTGGACCTTCAGAAAGCTGAGCAAGAACCTCAATGAACTGAAGCAACGTTGGAAAGAAGAGTGATACTGAGATTCCTCCACAATAATCTGAGAGGAAATCAAGCAGAACCATTGCTGAGGGTTACTGCTGGTGGATCAGAGGGTGTACTTAGTTTTTAACAGACAGCTCTTTGGTTTCATCTCTTTTTAATAAATAATGACAGTGTGAAATCTGTTGGTTTTTTGTACACTTAAAGTTAGATTAAAATAATTTTAGAACCTGGTAGAACCAGAACATTTTAATTATGTGATGATACATAAATCCCTAGACTGAAATGAGGGTGCACTTTCATTTATTAAAGAAGCTCAAGTTCATCCACACTAGCCTCGGTCATCCATGTCTTCATGGACTAGTGTCCAGTCATGCTGGAGGAGACTGGGATTATCTCAAAGCTGTTCCCACAAAGTTGGAGCTATGAAAGTATCCAAGCATCTGCTTAAGCATTAGGAGATCCTTTCACTGGACCTAAGGAGATGAGCCCAACTCTTGAAAAACAGCCCCACACCATAAATCCTCCCTCCACCAAACTTTCCACTTGACACAAAGCAGTCAGAGAAGTACTGTTCTACTGGAAACTTTTCAAACCCAGACAACTGGATTACCAGACGGAGCAGCATGGTTCATCACTCCAGAGAACATTTCTCCAATACTTGGCTGCATACTTCACATCACTGCATCTGATGCTATGCGGTACACTTGGGGATGTAAGGCTTTGTTTCAGCTGCTCAGCCTTGAAAACCCATTCCATAAAGCGAGGCCACATGATGTTTGGAGGTCTCCAGCTACTGCCTTTGCAGAAAGTTGGAGACCTCTGTGCCTTAGCATCCTCTGACGCCGCTCTGTGACTTTACCTGACCTTCCACTTCATGGTGGAGTTGCTGTTGCTCCCAATCTCTCATATTTAGTTATAATCCCGCTAAGAGCCGACTGTGAAATGTTTAGCAGGGAGAACATTTCACTACTGGAGTTATTGCATGGCTGGTATCCTACCATAGTACCACAGTGGGTTTCACTGAGCTTCAGAGAGACACCAATTATTTCACAAATGTTAGTAGAAGCAGTCTGCATGCCGAGGTTCTGGATCTTATACAGCTGTGGACATGGAGGTGACGGGAACACCTGAATGCAATGATTCTGAGGAGTGACCCAAAACAGGGGGGCTGTATAACCTACATGCTTGTTTTAAATCCACCTGCATCATTTATGGGTTTTAACTGGGTACAGTTTGAAAAAACCTAAAGCCAAGAAGATCCAAATCAGATTTGTACACTCTGAGAAGATGTCTGTCATCAAACACCTCAAACTGTAGATAAAATGTAATTTGCCTCTTTAAGAGAGTTTTGTTATTAAGGATGTTCCTGAGAGCGACGCTGCAGGCAACAGAGGGAGGAAGAAGGTCTGGAAAAGCTTTTAAATCTCCTGCAGGATGGAGAGCAGCCTGACACAGACCGGTTAGTTTTTCGTGATTGGAAGTAAGAGATGAGAGCAGCAGGTGTTCCTCGTGCTGACGGAGGAACCAACAACGATTTACCTGAACATGAATCTCTCTGCTTCATCCCTGCATTATAGCAGAGATGTGCTGAATTAATGTCCTGCTGACCCACACATGAGTACATACAGGGCAAAAGTATTCACACCCTTAAACATTTAATGCTTTGAACACGTTACAATGACACACAACTTCTGTGTATTTTATTAGTAGTGTGAAGTTGTGAAGTGGAAGGAAATTCAAGTGGACATTTTTATTCAGCTCCCCTCAGTCAGGGCTCTGGAGAACCTCCTCTGGCTGCAGGTCTTTTGGGGTTTGTCTCTACCAGCTTTGAACATCTACAGACTGAAAAATCTTCACCATTCTTCTTTGCTAATCAGCTCAGGCTCAGTCAAATCAGATGGAGAACATCTATGAACATAAGTTTTCAGTTTCTGAATTAGGTTTAGGTCTGGACTTTGGCTAGGCCATTTTAACACATGAATGTGCTTTGATCTAAACCATCCATAGTATCTCTGGCTGTGTGTTCAGGGTGATTATCCTGCTGGAAGGTGAACCTCCACACCAGTCTCCATATTCTTAAGCATCTAACAGGTTTTCTTCCAGGAATGTCCTGGATTTAGCTCCATCCATCTTCCCATCAACTCTGACCAGCTTTCCAGGCCCTGCTGAGGAAAAGCATCCCCACATCATTACACTGCCACCACCGTGTTTCACTGTGGGGATTGTGTGTCCAAGGTACTTATTTATCTCCACCTGTAGCATTTTGCATGTCAGCCGGTTAGTTTAGTTTTGGTCTCCTCTAACCAGATCACCTTGTCTCCTACATGGTTTGTGGCAAACTGCAAACAGGACTTCTTCTAGCTTTTCTTCAACAACGGCTTCCTTCTTGTAACTCTTCCATAAAGGTCAAATTTATGGAGAGCACCACCAGTGGTTGTCCTGTAGACAGATTATCTCATCTGAGCTGTGGATCTCTGCAGCTCCCCCAGAGTTGACTGCTTCTCTGATTAATTATCTCCTTGCCCAGTTTAGGTGGACGTCCATGTCTTGGTAGGTCTGCAGGTGGTCCATCCTCTCTCCATGTTCAGATGATGGATTGAACAGAGCTCTGGAAGATGTTCAAAGCTTGGATATTATTTTAGAACCTAACCCTGCTTTAAACTGAACCAGAACTTTCTCCCTGAACTGTCTGCTGGGTTCTTTGGTCTTCATGATGCTGCTTGTTCTTTAATGTTTTCTTGAGAACCTCTGAAGCCAGAAACAGAACATCTGCTGTTAGGCTGAGATTAAATTACACACAGTTGGACTCTGGTTACTGATTAGCTGACTTCTGATGCAGCGGGTTGTTCTGGATTTTTACAAGATAAAGCAGTAAATTTAAAGCATTTTCTGGGATTGACAATAGGACCTTCAGAGGTTCTGGTTTAACTGGGCTGTAACCACCAGCTCAGTGTATGAATTATTTATAACCAGGTATAAAACAGCAGCAGTAAAAACCATCTGACCTCGGTTAATAATCACTTGGGTGGATTATTTCTACCTTTAAAGCCAAAACAAACTTTGAGTAGATAACAGGAGTCCTTCACGAGGAGCCAGAGGAGCATTATCTGTGTTTAGAGAAGCTTAGCTCCGGGTAATGTAATACCTTAATTAATAACCATGTGTGCAGGCTTGATGTTTTTGTTTAGAAATCATTATTGTTTTAGTTTTGAGCTTATATGCAGTGGTTCAAAGCAAACTGATATAGTTCACAGCTAGAGGACGGTTCAGAGGTCTACTGCAGATGTTTTGTACTTTTGTGTTTTTGTTCCCTTTTCTCAGTGCGATCCGTCATAATGTTCTAGACCTCTTGGTAGTGACACATTATATGATGTTCACATCATTTTCTAAAATCTACAAAATATTTTTCCCCTAAAAAATAACCAGCTTCTGTTGAAAGGAGGGAGAACCTCGGCCCTCCATGGAGGTCCACAGTCACATGTTCCAGCAGAAACACCATTCAAAGTTTGAACTGGTCACAGAAAGTTGAACCTTACCCAACTGAGCTGAAATTCTGGTACATTTGACAGGTGTTTTTTAATTATTCTATTTTATAGTACATAATATTCAGCCTAGTTTGTTGAGAAATATTTTGTGAAATATTTACAAACCTTCTGATTTAACCTCCTTTCATGGCCACAGCTTCATCTGTCCAGGTTCTCCATCCAAACGAAGGTATTTCTGTCAACTTCCAGCCAGTGTGTCTCTTCTTGCTAATGGACAGTCTTCTGTCCAATCAGAGCCCAGAGTGCAGAGAGACACGCCCAGCTCTGAACTTTCTTTCCAAGCCAGAAGTGAGGGGTCCTCTCTACTCAATGACCTGCTAAAGCCTCCACATAAAACACTGCAGTCACATAGAAATGTGCAGGTGTGGTTCAGGAGGATTTCCAACATTCACCGTCAAGAACAGTTCTGATACAACTGATTTTACACTGTGAATGTTTAAAAATATTCTGTTGGGTTCTGTTGGTTCCACTTTTCTCTCCTTCCCAGAAAAGCCGGGAATCACTATAGCAACCCGTGACTCAGCATTTTTTGCGTCTCAGGTTTTTAGATCGCTAGGCAGCTTCTTCTCTTATGTCCTAATCCATCATGGCTGCATGGCGCTGTCATAATTTGGATTATTACTTAGTTTTTATAAGGTTCCAAACATCCTGACCTCATATCTACTCACAGGACTCCTGGTCAGTCAGACCAAGTCTGCTGCTGTAACTCAAATTATTACTGAATACAATGTTCAGAGGAAAGCATTTAGATTCCCCACGAGGGGAACAATGCTGTGTGTAGGTTCTAGCAAAACACACTATTAAATGGAACCACAGAGAAAAGCCTGTTATGATTCTCTTGTTCATAGTGTTACTTCATCATTGCGTGGTGCATTAGACAATGCAGTCCCCCTGAAAAAGAAGGTAATTATTCATAGGAGGCTAGCTGCTTGGTATAATTTAGATCTGCGTACTTTAAAGCACAATGTTAGAAAATTGGAGAGAAAATGGCGCTCTACACACCTAGAGGATTCCTACTTAATCTGGAAAAATAGCCTATTGTTGTATAAAAAGACACTTCACCAAGCTAGAACAGCTTATTTCTCATCCTTAATAGAAGAGAACAAGAATAATCCTAGGTTTCTCTTTAATACAGTTGCTAAACTTACACAGTTGAGCCATCCATTCTCGTAGCTCTCAGCAGTCATGACTTTATGGGATTCTTCTTAAAATAAAATTGATTCTGTTAAAGAGAAAATCTTTGACATACTCCCGAAGATGATTACTTCATCCTCAGCAAGTGAGACAACATGGGAAGTAACTGTAAGAACCTGATCTGTGTTTGGAACTGTTTTGATCCTGTGGAGCTTCCAAATTTATCAGAAATATTAGCTTCATCTAAACCTTCAACTTGTATGTTTTAGACCCCAACCCCCAACCAAATTATTTAAGGAAGTGTTCCCCTCTGATTACCAGCCCCATTTTAGATATGATTAATTTATCTTTAGAAAAATGGGTATATACCACAAGCTTTTAAGGTAGCTGTAATTAAACCTTTGCTTAAGAAAACCTTTGCTTGATCGAGATGACTTAATAAATTACAGACCCGATATCCAAAATCTTCCATTCTTATCTAAAATTCTTGAAAAAAATAGTTGCTAATCCAATGGTGTGAGCATTTACACAGCAATGACCTGTTTGAAGAGTTTCAGTCAGGTTTCAGAGCTCATCATAGCACTGAAAACAGCTCTGCTGAAAAGTCACTAATGATATCTTATTGCCTCAGATAATGGACTTGTGTCTGTAATGGTTCTGTTAGATCTCAGTGCTGCATTTTGATACAGTCGATCAAAAATATTCTCTTAAAAAGGTTGGAATATGCTGTAGGGATCAGGGGAAACAGCGCTAGGCTGGTTTAAATCTTATTTGTCTGACAGATTCCAGTTTGTTCATGTAAAATGATAAAATCATCTTTAAACTCCAGGGTTAATTGTGGAGTACCACAGGGTTCAGTACTTGGGCCAATTCTCTTTACTATATATATGCTTCCAATAGGTCAAATTATCAGGCAGCATAGAATAAAATTTTCACTGTTACGCTGATGATACTCAGCTTTACTTATCCATAAATCCTGATGAGCCCCAACCAGTTCGATTTTAGTTTTCTGCTTCTAAATTCAGACAAGACAGAAGTTGTCGTCTTTGGACCGGAGTCTTTAAAAAGAAACTGCTTAGTCAATCACCTAACCTGGATGACATTTTAAATTGACCTCCGTTAAAAAGTAAAAAACCTTGGTGTTATATTTTGACCAGGACCAGTCATTTTAAATCCCCATATTAAACAGGTTTCTAGGATTTCCATCTTTCATCTCCGGAACATTGCCAAAATTAGAAATATCCTGTCCAAGAGTGACGCTGAAAAACTAGTCCATGCATTTGTTACTTCAAGGCTGGACTATTGTAATTCTTTACTATCAGGATGTCCACAAAATGCAGTTAAAAGTCTTCAGCTGATTCAAAATGCTGCAGCAAGAGTTCTGATGAAAATTAAAAAAGAGAGATCATATTTCCCTACTTTAGCTTCCCTTCATTGGCTTCCTGTTAAATCCAGAATAGAATTTAAAATTCTCCTCATCACATATAAAGCCCTTAATGATCTAGCTCCATCATACATCAGAGATCTGATTGTTCCATACGTTCCTAACAGAGCCACTTTGTTCCCAGACTGCAGGTTTACTGGTGGTTTCTAGAGTCTCTAGAAGTAGAATGGAGGCAGATCCTTTAGTTATCAGGCTCCTCTCCTGTGGAACCAGCTCCCAGTTTTAATCCGTGAGGCAGACACCCCTGTCTACTTTTAAGGCTAGGCTTTAAAACTTTTCCTTTTTGATAAAAGCTTATAGTTAGAGTGGGTTAGTTTATCAGGGAGGGGCCTTCCTCCTCCTTGTTGGATGGAGTAAGGGGGAGTCAGGTTTAGTCTAAACCGGCTCAGTTATGGTTGAGGTGCAAAACACACCCTCCATTTCTGCTACCTGTATGACCCCCCTCTCTTTTCCAATGGTTATAATCAGTCTGACAGAGAGAGGTATCCCAATCCTGGTGGTTTTTAGTATAACAATGGCCATCAGTGGGATCCTTTGTGGGGTGCCTTGAAACGACATTGTTGAAAATAAGCGCCGTTTAACTAACTAATCTGAACTGAAACTTTTCTGTGTAGTTATGCTGCTATAGGCTTAGGCTGCTGGAGGACATAATGACCACTTTCACCCTCTTCGCTACTTTCTCATACTACTCTTCAAAATTTTGTATTATTTGCTGTTATTTCAGCTTTTAACTTTGTTCTCTCTCTTTTCTCTCCTAGAAGCTACACCTGGCCTGACTCTGTGTCTACCTGTGACACCTTTCTGGAAGGGGGGAATCCTCCAAGCTTCTGCTGGCCCAAAAACTTAATGCTCCCCCCTCTACTGATGATCCACATGGCTCTATCTTTCAGTGTTTAACCCTTTCTCTCTCCCTAGACATAGCTACTGACTGAGCTTTTACTGTAACTAACTCTATGTGATCTCTTCAAAACTCTAACCCTTTAAAACTGGCTCAGAGTTTATCTGTTCTTTCTTTCTAGATGAAACGACTAAAGGAGCTACATCCATTAACATTTACCTTTTCCTTCCCATAGAAAGTACTCCTGATCAGTGCTTCTTTGTTCTCTTTGTGTCTCTGCTCTGTTCTCTCTAACCCCCAGTCGGTCGTGGCAGATGGCCGCTCACACTGAGCCTGGTTCTGGTTCTGCTGGAGGTTTCTTCCTGTTAAAAGGGAGTTTTTCCTCTCCACTGTCGCTACATGCATGCTCAGTATGAGGGATTGCTGCAAAGTCAACACCAGTGACTGTCCACTGTCTCTACATGCTCATCCAGGAGGAGTGAATGCTGCAAGTCACTGACTGGATGCAATCTGCTGGGTTTCTTTAGATAGAAAAACTTTTTATCCAATTTGAATAAATAACAGAATCTGGCTGCACTGTTCAATGGTTAAGATTAATTGGAATGTATGAACCTGACTTTTGTGAAGACCCTTGAGACAACATGTGTTGTGAATTGGCGCTATATAAATAAAATTGAATTGAATTGAATTGAATTGAATTGAATTGAATGAGCCAAAATGATCAGCAAGTCACATCAAAACAGCGAGAACAAGAGCTAACGTTAGCCCAGCAGAGCAAGATGTGCTTTTACCCCAGATTTTTACTTTACTGAACGCACTGAAGAGTTTATTTAGAACATTATAGCAGGTTTATGCAAAAGAGACGGGACAAATTATCAGCCTGTTCTTAATGTTATTATTGAGGGAGTTTGATAAAATCACAATACCACCACAGAGCAAGAATTCTTGATAAAATACAATCTAAACTCTGTCATGATCTGTTAGTGTCTGAGTCTGGTTGTTTCTTCATGTCCCAGTTGTTTATATTCATAGTGTTTTAGTTAATTTGTTGTTTTTAAGGTTCTTAGTTCATTCTTGTGTTCATTTTTATTGTTCTTCTCTGTGTTTCTCTCTGTGTGCTCCTGTTTATTTCTCTCTACCCTCAGCTCTCTCTGCCTTCATTGGTCTCAGCTGTTCCTCATCTTCCTCCTGATTACTCTCACCTGCATTCAACGCACTCTGCCCACAGTTCTCCTACCTGTTCTCATTGCTCCCTGCTGGATCCTTCCGTTACACTCCCGTTCTTCCTCGTCTCCATGTCGGTTATTTTTTCTGTGTTCCTTGTGCGTCCCTGTAAGTTTTCTTTCTTTATTTAATGCATTATTATTATGGTCATCCAAAATAATAATGTATTGTCTGCGCCTCGGTCCTGCTCCACATCAACACTAAATGACACTATCTTCATATCTGTTCATATGTTTCGTTTGTTTACTAGCATATGTAACATCTGTGCTTCCATTTTCCTATGAACCCACTAACTGCTGTATATTTTATTTATTTTTCTATGAAATATTATTTGTTGGTATTAATTTGTTTGATTAGAGTTCTTAATATTTACTGTCAGACGTTGAAGCAGCATCAGCTGCAGGCATAAAACGCCATTTCTGTAGCTTATTACAAAAGTAATAACTGAAATATATTCATCACCAACTGTCCCTGGCTTTTGACCTTTGTAGTCCTTTGAAAACCAGTGCTCTAGAATATTGTACTTCCACAAAGAACTGGAACTGGGACCCAAAGAAAAACATAGAAGGACCTTAAGGAAGAAGGAGAACCTCTGAATATGACCACTTTTGGAGGCTGGCTGAAGGTCTGGCTCCTTTCCATATCAGGGAAAACCTCTGCAGCAGGATGCTCTGTCAACAGACACCCAGATCTCTCATTCAGAAAATCTCCTGTGAAACAACTGGATTATTTCCACTATGAATAATATTTGTCTGTGATTTACAGAAGTTAAGATGATTTAATAGCTGAGGGTCTTCAGTTTTCTTTCAGAATCATTTTAACTGGCAGTCTTGTAAATGGCTTTACATGGACAGGAGGTCATTCATTCAGTGAGGACGGTCGAGGGCTTAATTAACCTTTTGTTGAGTGTTTTTGCCAATTTACACTTGAATCTGTGGAATAATCCAACATCTTAAAGTCATTTGTCTTTTTTAGTCCGTTTTAAATTGCTTAATGTCTACCTGGCATTATCTAAATTAGCCTTGTAGCTAGAACCAATTACCTGGCAGACAGAAATGATTATTATTCAACTAATGTGCTGAATTGGGAATCCAAAAAAGCTCCTTTAAACTCTTTGTGGCTCTAAGTCATCAGTCTCTGGGTTTCAGGGATGTTTTTGCTCGCTGTCCAGGCTTTGATGAGGTTTGTCTTCATCCTCGGCTGCTTGTTGTCGACGCGACGGCCTTGTAATACAGCTTCATCCAGTCAGATCAATAAGACACCTGCTGGATTATTTACTCAGCTTGGAATTGAGAGTCATATTGATTTTCTTCTTTACTTTTATTTCCTGTCAAACACGTATGAACACATTGTGTTTACACAGCAGTACACAGCTGTGAAAAGTATTTGCCCCCTAACAGATTTCTTCAGTTTTTTTTAATCCAACTATATTATTCACATTAAACTGAAGTTAATGTAAGACATAAATGACCTGACCACAGACCAAAAGCTGTGTTCAAATAATTATTTCCTTTATGAAGTGATACATTTACCCAAACCAATCTGGTTCTGTGTTAAAAAGTATTTATCCCCTAAGCCTAATAACTGGTCATTCCTCCCATGGCAGCAGCAGCTGCCATCCAGTGCTTGTGATAACCAGTAATGAGTCTATACCATCACTGTGGAGGAATGCTGACCCACTCTGCTTTGTTGAATTGTTTTAATTCAGACACTCTGGAGGGTTTTCCAGCATGGACGGCCTGTTTAAGGTCAGGCTACTGCATCTCAATCCAGTTCAAATCTGGACTTTAAATAGGCCACTCCAAAATCTTCTCTTTGTTGTGTTTTAATCCATTCAGAGGTGAACTTGCTGGTGTTTTGTGGATCATTGGTAAATGGTAAATGGTGAGTACTTGTATAGTGCTTTATCAAGTCCCCAGAGACCCCAAAACACTTCACACTACATTCATCCACCCATTCATACACACCTTCACACACTGACAGCGGTGAGGCTGCCATACACTGACAATATCATTGTCCTGCTGCAGAACCCAAGTGGCCTTGAGCTTTGTGACACAAAAAGATGATCGAACATTCTCCTTCAAGATTTTGTGCTAGAGAGCAGAATTCATAGTTACACCAATTACAGCAAAGCAGGAAGGAAGCTGATTAAAGTTTATGGAAAAGGATGGAGCTAAATCCAGGACAATCCTGGAAGAAAACCTGTTAGAGACTGAGGAAGACCTGACACTGGGGTGGAGGTTCAGCTTCCAGCAGAAGAACCACGCTGAACATATAACCAGAGATACATTGGATGGTTTAGATCAGAGCAGATTCATGTGCTAGAATGGCCTATTCAAGATCCAGACCTTGATGTAACTTTGAGTCTCTGGTAGGACTTAAAAACTGATAATCACAGATGTTCTCCATCCAATCTGACAGAAGGTGAGCTGTTTTACAAAGAAGAATAGAGAAGATTTCCAGCTTATAGATGTTCAAAGCTGGTAGAGACAAACCCCAAAAGACCTGCAGCTAGAGGTGGTTCTACAGAGTTCTGACTCAGGGTGCAAATGTACACAAGCATTCGTTTCTGTGATGCTAGCACTCCAGCATTGTGTGGTCTATCACATAAAATCCCAATAAAATACATTAATAGTTGGGCTCATAAAGTGATAAAATGTGGAAAACTTTAAGCATTATTCAAACTTTTGCAAGTCGTTTTATGTCTACACCTAAAGTAATGCCTTCTCTTCTGTTCACAAGTTATTTTTTAAATTATTTACTTTATTTAATTTCAGTTATTTTAAATTTTCTGCTTCTAAATTCAGACAAGACAGAAGTTGTCGTCTTTGGACCAGAGTCTTTAAAAAAGAAGTCAATCACTTAACCTAGATGGCATTAAATTGACCTCCGATAATAAAGTAAAAAACCTTGGTGTTATTTTTGACCAGGACATGTGATTTAAATCCCATATTAAACAGGTTTCCAGGATTTCCTTCTTTCATCTTCGGAACATTGCCAAAATTAGAAATATCCTGTCCAGGATTGATGCTGAAAAACTAGTCCATGCATTTGTTACTTCAAGGCTGGACTATTGTAATTCTTTACTATCAGGATGTCCACAAAATGCAGTTAAAAGCCTTCAGCTGATTCAAAATGCTGCAGCAAGAGTTCTGATGAAAACTAAAAAGAGAGATCATATTTCCCCTACTTTAGCTTCCCTTCATTGGCTCCTGTTAAATCCAGAATAGAATTTAAAATTCTCCTCCTCACATATAAAGCCCTTAATGATCTAGCTCCATCATACATCAGAGATCTGATTGTTCCATATGTTCCTAACAGAGCACTTCGTTCTCAGACTGCAGGTTTACTGGTGGTTTCTAGAGTCTCTAGAAGTAGAATGGGAGGCAGATCCTTTAGTTATCAGGCTCCTCTCCTGTGGAACCAGCTCCCAGTTTTAGTCCGTGAGGCAGACACCCTGTCTACTTTTAAGGCTAGGCTTAAAACTTTCCTTTTTGATAAAGCTTACAGTTAGAGTGGCTTAGCTTATCCTGAGCTATTTCTGTAGTTATGCTGCAAAGTCAACACCAGTGACTGTCCACTGTCTCTACATGCTCATCCAGGAGGAGTGAATGCTACAAGTCACTGACTGGATGCAATCTGCTGGGTTTCTTTAGATAGAAAAACTTTTTATCCAATTTGAATAAATAACAGAATCTGGCTGCACTGTTCAATGGTTAGGATTAATTGGAATGTATGAACCTGACTTTTGTGAAGTGCCTTGAGACGACATGTGTTGTGAATTGGCGCTATATAAATAAACTGAATTGAATTGAATTGAATTTTTTTTCCATTTGAAGCTTGGACCTGATTTGTTTTCTCCTGTAGAGAAGCTTGATTTAAACACAATCAAGTTACTGCAAAGAAAGATGATTAATTGTTCCGATAATCAGCTCTAAGTCAGGTCTAATTAGTCGATATTTTTGTTTTCTTCTTGCAGAGGAATTGTGATTCTGTTCGGCTCCTGTCAATGTTTTGAGGAAGGCAAGGTCAGTATGATGATGTTGGCAAACTGACATGTGAGCCCTCAAAGACGCACCATGCAGCTTCCCAACCTGAGTTGTACACCTACCCCTCTGCAGGGACATTACTGATCTGTGCTGACTCAGTGGCAATCTTCCAGCCCAGCGCTCAGACTGGGATCAATGAGCCACAGTGACAGGTAGAAGCAAAGAGCAAAGAGTCGTCTTAAAGGAGGATACTGCCATTATATTCTCAGTCTGCTGCCTTGAACAGAGAATTACCACAGATAATAAAAGCAGCCATGTTGGCCAGCGGCTACAACATGCTGTGCTCCATTAAGCAATGCTTTCAGAAACTCTGTGAGCTTTAAAACTTTGATTTAATGTATAATTCAACCAGGAGTCACTGATTCAGAGACTGATAATACCTTCATTCAGAAGGATGACCGGATAAGGTGAGACCAGAGTTTGTCTGCATGGAAACAGAAACAGCCCATTCGGACTGCTAACTGTGTGGATCTGAAACAATCCACAACAAATTCAAACTTCTGCACCCAGGACCTGTTTTACAGTTTCACCCCAAAAAGCATAAAATGAATGACCTGCATGCACATGATGAGTGGATGGAACGTTTTCACAGGAACTGCAGATTTTCATTAATCAGACGCGTTTATTTGTGAAATACCACAAGCTAAGGCATGTCATGACGCTTCCTCCTTTCCGCTGATGTTTTAAATGCCAGAACTGAATCATCCTCCCATAAATTATCAGGACTGGTGATGGAGAGAGCAGAATGTTTCAAATGAACCTGTCTTCCTGTTATTATTCTGATCTCCAGGTTTGATTTATCTAAAATGCTCAGATCAACAACTCAGATTTCAGCTCCTCCAGACATTTCCTCCACATTTGTTGACACCTCTCATAAAAAGATGTAAGACGTTTTGGGGGCATGTTGGCAAAGCGGTAGGGTGGCCCATATATAGAGAGGCTTCGGCCCTCGATGCGGCTAACCCCTGGTTTGAGTCACGTTGACCTGTGCTACATGTCTTCCCCACTCTTCACCTCATTTCCTCTCTGAACACTTTCTAAGAGAAATAGCGAAATAAACTACTACACTAACAACTAGTGCTGCCAAACAAATCTTAATAAAAACAGTTTAGAAGCTTTGAATCCGATTATTCTTTTATAGTATCAGCATAATCTCACTCTGAAAACATTTAGAAAAATCCAACCTCTAACTTGAGCTCATTTATTGTGTCACAAGTAATAAAAAGTTTAAAAACATGATTAATATTAGCTTTTTAATAAAATCAGTTCTTGGCAACACAGCTGTAATACGTTGTGCTCAGGTCAGAACTTCTCTGGTAACATCTCACTCGGTTGGTTCACAGATTTTCTACAGGATGGAGGTCTGGGGACTGAGATGTTCAGGAGGTGCTTGATTTAATGCAGAACCATCTCTGTGTTTATATGGTCAAATGTTTTGGATCATTATCCTCCTGAAAGACCCAGTGACAAGTTTCTGGTGTCTCAAAGACTTCATGATGCCATGAGCTCTAACAACCTTTGGAAGAGAAACAGGCCCATAGCACCGCAGCCCCTCCACCGTACTCAACAATGGTCAACAGGTGCGTTTCTACATATTCATCCAGTGTTTTCCAGACAATCCACCTGGACTGCTTGTTGCTGGAAAGCTCCATCTGAGTCTCTTCTAACCAAAGCTCCCAGGTCCAATTAGAGTGTTTGTAATGGTACGACAGAAAATGCTTTCTTCTGGGATGCCCTGGCATCCCAGGGCATCCCACTAACTCTGTTCATGAAAGCTTGTTTAAAAATGGCCTGTTTTTGGCTCTTTGCTTTTGGGTATTATTGCTACAAACAAAAAGAAAGAATAAAATTAGAAATACCATCAATCAGTTATATTTATTTTTAAGGGATAGTTAGATGAGTAACAATACCAATGGCACCAAATATTTCTTAATGTGGCATTTCTTTGCCTTTGAATCAATGTTCTCAAATTAAAGGTATGATTTCTTTTTCTGTGTGAGATGATGATGCTGCAGGAAAAGATGAATCTGTTTTAAGCCTTTTTACTCATGTTTAGCAGGGGGCCAATAAGTGTGAAGGAAGCTGTAAGTCAGCACTCCACTGACGTGTTTGTATGTTAGCATCGTTCAGTTACAGTATCTTTACTGCATTTGTGAAACTGTAGCTATGACTTTGCCAACAACACATTACTGCCACAAGAAACAACTTAAAGCTTTTTTTTTTTCCGTTAGATGTTGTCTGCTCCTGTTGTTTGCTGTGGGTTGAAGCCATTCAGCCAAGAAACCGACCCGCAGTGATGAGGTGAGTGGCTCTGCTAGGCAACCGCATGCTCTGAGGATGATCTGTCCTTACTGCCATTAGGCTGAAATGAAATCAGCCTCGGGCCCCACACCGATGCTGTGTTTGCACATGTTAGAGCAGCTCATGTGGCTCCTGAAAACCCAGTGCTGTTAAAGGCTGCAGGAACTGGAGCCTGTGCAGGAGGAGAAGCATCAGAAACACAATAACAACTCAGCATCAGCCCTCCACCAACACACGGCTGCATGTTTGGCTGCTGTTAAGCTGCATCATTACAAAACTTGCAGCTATGCTGCTGATGTAGACGGGTGGACTGCTTCAAACGGAGCCGTGGTGAGAACTAGAGCTCCAGGTCTGCTTGGTAAACATGCAGCTTCTATGGAGATGCAGAAATAAATTCAACAGGAGAGCTGTTGGCATCTTTTGTTGAATCTTATGAATCAATCATGACCTTGATCCATCAATAATCTGTAGACTTTCGCAGGTTTCATCCCCAGTTGTTACATTTTGGACAGTTCTGTAGGGATATTCAGCTACATTAAATCACATAAATGTTCACAAACCAAACAATCTCAAACAAATAAAAAATAGGCTAAAGGATCAGTTCTTCACCTTTTTACCGAGGAGCAGATTTTTGTATATTTGGCAGGATTTAAAATTGATTTGGAATAAACATAAAGATTAATACAACTAAAATGACATGAAAGTTCAATGTAAGTCAGTCACTGAAATCAAAAAATCGATTTTATTAATAATAAATAAAACATAAATTGACCAAGAAATTAAATCCACCAACCCTCTAAGCCACTATCACAGAGAAATAATTAATGACCAGAGGAATCAACACTGAAACAATTTATTTTATTTTTATTTAACCTTAATCAGGCAGGACAGATTTAAAACAACTTCAATTCAATTTCAATTCAGTTTATTTATATAGCGCCAATTCACAACACATGTCGTCTCAAGGCACTTCACAAAAGTCAGGTACATGCATTACAATTAATCCAAATCATTGAACAGTGCAGTCAGATTCTGTTATTTATTCAAATTGGATAAAAAGTTTTTCTGTCTAAGGAAACCCAGCAGATTGCATCCAGTCAGTGACTTGCAGCATTCACTCCTCCTGGATGAGCATGTAGAGACAGTGGACAGTCACTGGTGTTGACTTTGCAGGATAACTACAAAGATAGCTCAGGATAATCTAAGCCACTCTAACTGTAAGCTTTATCAAAAAGGAAAGTTTTAAGCCTAGCCTTAAAAGTAGACAGGGTGTCTGCCTCACGGACTAAAACTGGGAGCTGGTTCCACAGGAGAGGAGCCTGATAACTAAAGGATCTGCCTCCCATTCTACTTCTAGAGACTCTAGAAACCACCAGTAAACCTGCAGTCTGAGAACGAAGTGCTCTGTTAGGAACATATGGAACAATCAGATCTCTGATGTATGATGGAGCTAGATCATTAAGGGCTTTATATGTGAGGAGGAGAATTTTAAATTCTATTCTGGATTTAACAGGGAGCCAATGAAGGGAAGCTAAAGTAGGGGAAATATGATCTCTCTTTTTAGTTTTCATCAGAACTCTTGCTGCAGCATTTTGAATCAGCTGAAGGCTTTTAACTGCATTTTGTGGACATCCTGATAGTAAAGAATTACAATAGTCCAGCCTTGAAGTAACAAATGCATGGACTAGTTTTTCAGCATCAATCCTGGACAGGATATTTCTAATTTTGGCAATGTTCCGAAGATGAAAGAAGGAAATCCTGGAAACCTGTTTAATATGGGATTTAAATCACATGTCCTGGTCAAAAATAACACCAAGGTTTTTTACTTTATTATCGGAGGTCAATTTAATGCCATCTAGGTTAAGTGATTGACTTCTTTTTTAAAGACTCTGGTCCAAAGACGACAACTTCTGTCTTGTCTGAATTTAGAAGCAGAAAATTTAAAATAACTGAAATTAAATAAAGTAAATAATTTAAAAAATAACTTGTGAACAGAAGAGAAGGCATTACTTTAGGTGTAGACATAAAACGACTTGCAAAAGTTTGAATAATGCTTAAAGTTTTCCACATTTTATCACTTTATGAGCCCAACTATTAATGTATTTTATTGGGATTTTATGTGATAGACCACACAATGCTGGAGTGCTAGCATCACAGAAACGAATGCTTGTGTACATTTGCACCCTGAGTCAGAACTCTGTAGAACCACCTCTAGCTGCAGGTCTTTTGGGGTTTGTCTCTACCAGCTTTGAACATCTATAAGCTGGAAATCTTCTCTATTCTTCTTTGTAAAACAGCTCACCTTCTGTCAGATTGGATGGAGAACATCTGTGATTATCAGTTTTTAAGTCCTACCAGAGACTCAAAGTTACATCAAGGTCTGGATCTTGAATAGGCCATTCTAGCACATGAATCTGCTCTGATCTAAACCATCCAATGTATCTCTGGTTATATGTTCAGCGTGGTTCTTCTGCTGGAAGCTGAACCTCCACCCCAGTGTCAGGTCTTCCTCAGTCTCTAACAGGTTTTCTTCCAGGATTGTCCTGGATTTAGCTCCATCCTTTTCCATAAACTTTAATCAGCTTCCTTCCTGCTTTGCTGTAATTGGTGTAACTATGAATTCTGCTCTCTAGCACAAAATCTTGAAGGAGAATGTTCGATCATCTTTTTGTGTCACAAAGCTCAAGGCCACTTGGGTTCTGCAGCAGGACAATGATATTGTCAGTGTATGGCAGCCTCACCGCTGTCAGTGTGTGAAGGTGTGTATGAATGGGTGGATGAATGTAGTGTGAAGTGTTTTGGGGTCTCTGGGGACTTGATAAAGCACTATACAAGTACTCACCATTTACCATTTACCAATGATCCACAAAACACCAGCAAGTTCACCTCTGAATGGATTAAAACACAACAAAGAGAAGATTTTGGAGTGGCCTATTTAAAGTCCAGATTTGAACTGGATTGAGATGCAGTAGCCTGACCTTAAACAGGCCGTCCATGCTGGAAAACCCTCCAGAGTGTCTGAATTAAAACAATTCAACAAAGCAGAGTGGGTCAGCATTCCTCCACAGTGATGGTATAGACTCATTACTGGTTATCACAAGCACTGGATGGCAGCTGCTGCTGCCATGGGAGGAATGACCAGTTATTAGGCTTAGGGGATAAATACTTTTTAACACAGAACCAGATTGGTTTGGGTAAATGTATCACTTCATAAAGGAAATAATTATTTGAACACAGCTTTTGGTCTGTGGTCAGGTCATTTATGTCTTACATTAACTTCAGTTTAATGTGAATAATATAGTTGGATTAAAAAAAACTGAAGAAATCTGTTAGGGGGCAAATACTTTTCACAGCTGTGTACTGCTGTGTAAACACAATGTGTTCATACGTGTTTGACAGGAAATAAAAGTAAAGAAGAAAATCAATATGACTCTCAATTCCAAGCTGAGTAAATAATCCAGCAGGTGTCTTATTGATCTGACTGGATGAAGCTGTATTACAAGGCCGTCGCGTCGACAACAAGCAGCCGAGGATGAAGACAAACCTCATCAAAGCCTGGACAGCGAGCAAAAACATCCCTGAAACCCAGAGACTGATGACTTAGAGCCACAAAGAGTTTAAAGGAGCTTTTTTGGATTCCCAATTCAGCACATTAGTTGAATAATAATCATTTCTGTCTGCCAGGTAATTGGTTCTAGCTACAAGGCTAATTTAGATAATGCCAGGTAGACATTAAGCAATTTAAAACGGACTAAAAAAGACAAATGACTTTAAGATGTTGGATTATTCCACAGATTCAAGTGTAAATTGGCAAAAACACTCAACAAAAGGTTAATTAAGCCCTCGACCGTCCTCACTGAATGAATGACCTCCTGTCCATGTAAAGCCATTTACAAGACTGCCAGTTAAAATGATTCTGAAAGAAAACTGAAGACCCTCAGCTATTAAATCATCTTAACTTCTGTAAATCACAGACAAATATTATTCATAGTGGAAATAATCCAGTTGTTTCACAGGAGATTTTCTGAATGAGAGATCTGGGTGTCTGTTGACAGAGCATCCTGCTGCAGAGGTTTTCCCTGATATGGAAAGGAGCCAGACCTTCAGCCAGCCTCCAAAAGTGGTCATATTCAGAGGTTCTCCTTCTTCCTTAAGGTCCTTCTATGTTTTTCTTTGGGTCCCAGTTCCAGTTCTTTGTGGAAGTACAATATTCTAGAGCACTGGTTTTCAAAGGACTACAAAGGTCAAAAGCCAGGGACAGTTGGTGATGAATATATTTCAGTTATTACTTTTGTAATAAGCTACAGAAATGGCGTTTTATGCCTGCAGCTGATGCTGCTTCAACGTCTGACAGTAAATATTAAGAACTCTAATCAAACAAATTAATACCAACAAATAATATTTCATAGAAAAATAAATAAAATATACAGCAGTTAGTGGGTTCATAGGAAAATGGAAGCACAGATGTTACATATGCTAGTAAACAAACGAAACATATGAACAGATATGAAGATAGTGTCATTTAGTGTTGATGTGGAGCAGGACCGAGGCGCAGACAATACATTATTATTTTGGATGACCATAATAATAATGCATTAAATAAAGAAAGAAAACTTACAGGGACGCACAAGGAACACAGAAAAAATAACCGACATGGAGACGAGGAAGAACGGGAGTGTAACGGAAGGATCCAGCAGGGAGCAATGAGAACAGGTAGGAGAACTGTGGGCAGAGTGCGTTGAATGCAGGTGAGAGTAATCAGGAGGAAGATGAGGAACAGCTGAGACCAATGAAGGCAGAGAGAGCTGAGGGTAGAGAGAAATAAACAGGAGCACACAGAGAGAAACACAGAGAAGAACAATAAAAATGAACACAAGAATGAACTAAGAACCTTAAAAACAACAAATTAACTAAAACACTATGAATATAAACAACTGGGACATGAAGAAACAACCAGACTCAGACACTAACAGATCATGACAGAGTTTAGATTGTATTTTATCAAGAATTCTTGCTCTGTGGTGGTATTGTGATTTTATCAAACTCCCTCAATAATAACATTAAGAACAGGCTGATAATTTGTCCCGTCTCTTTTGCATAAACCTGCTATAATGTTCTAAATAAACTCTTCAGTGCGTTCAGTAAAGTAAAAATCTGGGGTAAAAGCACATCTTGCTCTGCTGGGCTAACGTTAGCTCTTGTTCTCGCTGTTTTGATGTGACTTGCTGATCATTTTGGCTCATTCAATTCAATTCAATTCAATTCAATTCAATTCAATTTTATTTATATAGCGCCAATTCACAACACATGTTGTCTCAAGGGTCTTCACAAAAGTCAGGTTCATACATTCCAATTAATCTTAACCATTGAACAGTGCAGCCAGATTCTGTTATTTATTCAAATTGGATAAAAAGTTTTTCTATCTAAAGAAACCCAGCAGATTGCATCCAGTCAGTGACTTG